>OZ026839.1:39377233-39892073 GCA_964023205.1 Lutraria lutraria
ATGGCCCCTTTTTGACTTAGCTCACAGCGGGGCCGGGTCATTTATGTCCTCAAGACACATTTCTAGTCTTGCTTTTATACCTAAATTTTTAAAGATGCCTTAAAATAATGTTTACCCCTTTATATGTTTGATGAATGTGTTGATGTAAGAGGTACTTAATCAACTTCTAATGCACCTTCGGGAGAAAGTTGTCATTTATCTGTTTGTATGTATTTTCAGACTGCTTCATCTTCTATATTTGGTATTGGTTCCCAGCATACTAAATGTGTGAGACAAATTGCTACACAGCCCATAGTAGTGACTCCTCATACAAACTTGTTAAAACTAGTCCGACTTGTATGGACAGATGTACGTGTGGTTGTATTACTGACAGTAGATGGTACCGAGCATAAATATTACGTTTAGATATGTCAGAATATCTGTGATCACCGATTTATCTTGTCTGTAGAAGTATTTATACAGGAGTGAGTCTGATAATTGTTTATGTTGAATAACCAGCAGTTCTACATCCCTGATTATTTATGTTGGCTTGTAGGGATATGGAAGGGGTTTAGCTGGCTACTGTTAGTCAATACTTCACTGTGAATGCAACAAATAACTAAAAGTCACTTAGGTTAAGTTCATCTTTGTTATATATGCTGTTGTTATATAGATGTATTATCAGTGAAATGCTTAAACAGCAATTTTAGATCAATTAATTTTGGTGTATTGTTAATTAAAATGTTTAAGGTACTGTTAATTAAGATATTGTTATTGTTAAATGTATGAAGACAGTGATATTATATTAAAACATATGTAAAATTGTATAAGTGTAGACTTGAGGATACTGTTATAAATGATCAAGTTAAACATTCCAGATATAGTTTAAGTATTTGTAATTTTATTGTTGATACTATTGAATTTATAAAATGCTTGTTGTAAATGTTGTCACTAATTTCTAGCAGCATTCTTTGTAACAGCAACTAATAAAATTAGGCCCTAGCTTTTTTGTTGCCATTTTTGGTTCTGGTATTTGGCCCATTTCCCGAAGTGGAAAAGTATATATTTTTTCCCACTGAGAGAAGAATTTATTAAAAGGCCACCCTTTGAGTTAAGGCCATATTTTGTCTTTCCCAAGGGTAGCCTTTGTTCACAGGCTTTATTGTAGCTTTTATAAAGATAAGAGTGCCATGCTGAATTTGTTATCTTGATTTATAATGAATTAATCTAGTCACCTGTAATTTCATTATCATGAATACAGTTCCCATATAACATCTGTGTTAATTTATACAATTACATGTATGCTAGGTTTTGTATTCATATTTTATATCAAATTTGATAGTTGTTAAAATCATTGCAGACTGGTACTCTAATTGTGAAACATTAGAAGAATTTTCCAGCATTACTTACATGTACTGATGTATACTGTATACTCTAGATTGGTTTGAGGTATATTTCTTACTGTCTTGTATAGTGATGGTTGACTGTATTAGGTTTATTATTTATTTAGAACATGGACGAGTCTGCTGTGTGACTTATATGTGATTTAAGTATTCAGTATGATAGATTGTGTAATACAAAAGTTAAGGCATAAACCTTTAATATTCATCTGCAAGAAAAACTTTAATGGCCTGTCCGTTGCTATTTATTTATATGGAAGTAATATTTTAATCAAAGGGAAGACAGTAAATTTATGCTTTATTAAGCTAGAGTTACTTCCCCTATTTCTGTTTTAAATAATTTTACTATTGCATCTTAATAAAAATAATTTTAAGATATAGGGAAAAAATAAATTTTGTATCCATTCTTGTGACAGAAAAGGTATTTATTACACATTTATAAGTAAAGTTTGCTCTGATAAAAGTTGACATTATTAGCAATGTTGTTGTATTATATCTGTATCACTTTCATAGTTCTAGTACCTTTGAACAACTTGTCTGTCATCAAGTATTGATACAAATAAACTAAAGTTGTTGTTTTATTGAAAACTAAATAATTTTTAAAGTTGATTCATCTGTTGAATATTTCCATCTTTGTTTAACATGACCATCTGACACATGTGATTGTTAATATATATATTGACCTCCATGGTTAAATAGAGTCATGAGGTGTTATTTACCCAGCTGTGTATTCTATTGAATGACAAACTTGTCAATTAAGGAAACAATGTGCTCTACTAATTGAGGATTTCTTATTGAAGAATTCTCTCTGAGTCAAATTATAGTTGATAGAGTTTTATATTACAGTAAGTAAACAACAACACATGTTTGAAACAACTTCATTGATTTGTCTCTCCCTCGTATATTGAGTTCTTAGCTTGCTCATTAATTTTGTGCCATCAAATTTCCTGACAGTGTACCATGCTGGGAAAGATATTACAGTTATACCTGTGAACAAAAGCCATCCTTGGTAAAGACAAAACCTGTCCTTTATGAACTGATGGCCTTTATTTGAAGGTCAATTTGTTCTGAATAATTGATGATGGTTCTAAAAAGAATAGCTTTTATACACAGGTTGGCCTTTATTCAGAGGTGGCCATTAGCACAGGTTTGACTGTACTTGAGGTTCATAAGATATCCTGGAAGTGTACCCTACTTGGAGGGAAAAATATTTCAATTTCCCATTTTATTATAAATGTTTGGTTATAAATGTCAGCTTGAACAATACATTGTTAGGTTATATACAAGTATTTGTATATTAGTGAAAGGTTTCTTTTGCTGTATATTTGGAGAGGTTCTTGTGTATATTAACTCATTGTTAATGCCTGTATGAATGTTTTCCTTCAATTAAATTATTTCTATACTACACTATAATGTGTACACAATACCATATTCACCAGCTTGACCTAAGTCTAAATATACAAAACCATTGACAAGCTAGAAGTCTAACTAAACCTACTGAAGTAGAATGTTTGTTCTATTAAAACAGTGTTTGTTTACTTAGTGTAGTCCAGCATAGTTGTCTTTATCATCTCTTGTGCTGAATGAAACAACTATGTGTGGTAAAAATTTCACATTATATTAATAAGCACTATGTGTGCAAATTTTCTTTTACTTTTAAGCTAATACAATGTACATTGTTTTTCATGTTTGTTTAAAATATAACTTCATGTATTCCACTCAGTGTAACAAAATGCTTGCTCATCTTTATACATCATGAATAAACTATTGTCATAGTATGCAGTGGAAAAACTGTTGAATGTGGAAACGAATGTTTTTTTGGCAGGTGGTTTCAAAAATAATGCTAGTACCAGTGTGGAGTCCAAGAACATTGGTTAATGTTAATTGTCTGTCTGTGTTTTACTGAAATAAAGTTTAAAGCAGGCATCAAACCAAAATAAATGAATTTAATTTGATTTATTGTGTGTAGATATGGATGACATTATTTGATGTATGTGATATTTTATAATTATATGTGCAATAAATCATTAAGACTGGAGAAATATTCTACTTATTGTTTGTGTCTTTTATTCTTGGCTTAGATATAACTTCACAAAGATTATTCCTATAAGTTATGTTAGATAAGAACATTTTTGGGGCGTGATCTTCCTGAATTGAGAGGATTTTTGGTTTTCAGTGTCTACATATAGTGCAACCTCTCCAAAGCAACACCCTTTGGGAGTAACAAAACAATGTTGTTGTTGAGAGGTTGTTGCTGTACAGTTTTTTTAAATTGATATTTCAATTGTGCAGTTGGAAAATCATACTGTTGTTGAAGGGAGGTTGTTGCTCAAGAGAGGGCTGTTCTGGAGAAGTTGTATTGTTCATGTATTTTAAACATAAGTGTTCTGGTCTAGGCTAGATCTGTCCAAAAATGATGTTTCTTGTTTGACAAATATGAACCTGCCCTGAAGTGTTCGTACAAGCACAAACCTGAAGTTTTAAGTTAAATAAAGATTGTTTATTGTTTATTCTTTTTTGAGAACGTTTGGTGTAATTAGCCAACTAACATTGTATGCTTTATTTCAAATGCTTAAATTTGAGCCTTATGTTATTAAATCAATGATTTATAAACTTGGATTTTGAAACTAGCAAATTTTTCATCCAAGTTTATTCAGATAGTGGTCAAAGACTTGTCCGTGTTTGAATTTACAAATTAAAGTTTCATACTTGAGTTTTGTATGTTTGTAATGTGCGGACAATTTATATTTTGTGAATAGAGAGGTGAAATCAGGAATATTGGTCGTGTTGTTTAACACAAGTGTTTGTTAAACACTAATATTGGCATTTAGATTTAAATGTGTTTATTTAATGGCTGTAGTTGAGTCAATATACATTTAATATAATCCTATTTATTGATTGATGACCTTATCTTGGCACTTATAACATACACAAGTTCAATATCAGAGCTAATTTCATTTCTAAATTGCATTAAACGCTTGGACATTTCTCATTCTATGTTAATAACTTAATTTCTGCATCAAGTTGAACTTTTGCCAAGTAAAAAAGTGTGTCACTAGAAGTTATGGTAGAATTGACTTCATGTATAAAACAATAATGAATTCTGTATTTGCAACATGTATACCTTACAATGATCAGAATATACACTAACATAACGTGATTTTGGTTTAAACCAAATTACAATCTTGTTCATCTTGGTAAAGTTTACATAATACAGTAATTCATTGGTATAATGTCCAGCTTTTGGACCAAAAGTACAATCTTGATATTAATGTGGTCCTATTAACAAGTTGAACTATAGAGATGGCATGTGGCTGTTGTTATAAGGTGCTCTTAATACACATATGGTCCGTAAGTGAGTTTTGAATACTGTGGAATAATTAATTGTCGTTGGGGATTTAATTTCGTTGGTCAGCTCATCCACGAAATCAAATTCCCACAAATTCAAATGCAGAGATAAGGCATTTTTGTTAAAAATCGAAATCCACGAAATTTTAGTAAAACTCACGAAAATTGAGCCCAACGAAAATAAATGAAAGTACAGCATATATAATATTTCCGTACATAACATATCACTTATTTAAGCTACGATATCATGAAACAATTGATTTCATGTTACTTTCAAACACAGTGCAACCTCTTCAAAGCAACACCCTTTGAGAGTAACACAATTGTGTTGTTCTTGAGAGGTTGCTCTATAGTGGTTAAATTAATAGTAAAATAATGTAATGGGAAAAATCATGCTGTTGTTGAAGGGAGGTTGTTGCTCAAGAGAGGGCTGCTCTGGAGAGATTGTACTGTATATGTATTGTGATAAAATATGATTGTTTCTACCTATATATAGCCGAGCATATGTCTATGTCAAACATTATACTGTCTGGTGTGCACGTGTCTGCCACATTTACAGAATGTAAAGAAATATTTAAAGTAAACAAATCGCATTTAAATATTTGTCAAACATGTTCCAACAATTGAAGCAACTAAGTTTAACGATTGAATTTATTCTATGAGTAATGCTTGTTTACGGTGTAACATTGAGGCCTTCTATGAGTGATACATAGTTTAAACACCCAGCGAGTTCACAAATGTACATGTATCTGTTATTAGGTGCAATACTCGGGTTAGAATGTAGGTGACTATTACCTTGTAGATCTTCGATCGTGTGTGATAGATTGAGAAAACCAAATTAGAATACCAAAATTGTTAGGTAGATTTTAAATAAACTATCGATTTCACAATATTTGATTCACATTCTATAAGACTGCACGAACATAACGCATTACATATGTCGATCAAATGGCTCTTGAGAAGAAAAAGGGGTACCTCTTATAAACGTTCCAACTTGCTGAGTTGCAATCTTTCGCATGTAATTTAAATTACGTGAAGATTTTTTAATCATGATTATTCAGCAAATATCTTTGTTGTAGGCCGGCGTTTACAGGTTTTTTTCTGAAGGTATATTTTTACCAATTGATTTTATTTGCGTATGAATTAATTTCATTGTTCCTACAATACAGCTGACACGTATCTCGCCTTTATAGGAAAAGTAACTTTGATCTGAAACAAGCAAGAGTGTTTCACTTTCGGGACCAACTTCTTTCTGCAACTAATATGTCTTGAATAATAATGGATTAAAGCACAGTTTGCCTCATAGAAATACATTTCATCGGCTTATTTCTACAACCGCGTAACTCAATTTTTGGCGATATTTTGATTTTGGTATCATTGTTTCGTCTCGATCTAGAATCCAAGTTCCACAAACCCGTAACAAGCTGACTTACCCTTAACTTCAAAACTTCACTGAAATGAGTTCTTCTCAAAATGTGAAACATGACATACGGGTTTACAGACTGAAATGGGCCAACAATTTGTATGTACTTCAATAACAATAAATTCCCGTGATACACAATCTAAATATGTCCTTCGGGCTGCATTGTAATATAGAAAGAATTAACATTGCCCTGACCTCTTCTATCATACCTTAAATATTTAATGTAGTTTATCTATATTATGTGCCCAGTTATTTGAACATGAACATTTTTTTTTATGTTTTTATTTAATCGAAACTTCTAACTCCCTGACACATACATTTGTAATTTCAAAAAGTCCAATTAACAACATTAGAAAGAAAAAGGATTAGCACGTGTTACTGATCTAATTTCGTCCTCTCGTCCAAAAGTCGGTGAACTTCTGAATAATTATGAGTTTGGTTATTTTCAGCAAGCAACCATGGGGCGCTATCAGATTCGTTTGTTATTCTTATATTAGTATAAAACCGTAAAATTGCTGGTGTTTCAAGTCGCAGCCACTGGTTTGTTTTGTCAAGATATGATGACACAAGACGTTTCCCGCGCGAGAACTCCCTAGTTCATTTATTTTGTTAATATTTGTTAATTACGGTAAGTGAATAAATGGTACTGCGGTTGGAATGAATAACTGATTATTTTTAAGCCTTTTAAACCCAAATAGACTGGTTGTATACCATACATGTCCGGTAAATAGACTGGTTGTATACCATACATGTCCGGTAAATAGACTGGTTGTATACCACACATGTCCGGTAAATAGACTGGTTGTATACCATACATGTCCGGTAAATAGACTGGTTGTATACCATACATGTCCGGTAAATAGACTGGTTGTATACCATACATGTCCGGTAAATAGACTGGTTGTATACCATACATGTCCGGTAAATAGACTGGTTGTATACCACACATGTCCGGTAAATAGACTGGTTGTATACCATACATGTCCGGTAAATAGACTGGTTGTATACCATACATGTCCGGTAAATAGACTGGTTGTATACCATACATGTCCGGTAAATAGACTGGTTGTATACCATACATGTCCGGTAAATAGACTGGTTGTATACCATACATGTCCGGTAAATAGACTGGTTGTATACCATACATGTCCGGTAATTGCCTACATCCACTGCACAGCCAAATATATGCTTGCCCGCTTCAAGATTCGACCTATGTTCAAAAGAACCGCACCAATGATTGATGACCATAAGACATCCGCTGTTACAAATATCCAACATAAATAGATCAAGTGTACTGTATTTATTATTTGCGTGTGATCAAGTTGTACGTAAAAGTGGACGAACATATATATTATGGTCTGCTCTTGGATTATTTAACCTTTAATCGGCTTACCCTACGGTACATTTATAACTTTTATAAGTTTGTGTCGTGTTACATGCATTATTATACATGTAATATAAATCTTAAATAAACCGATTATAATAGTAATTAACTAGACATCATTGACATGGCCAGAAAATAAAAAATCATAAAATAATCATTCAAACATTTATTGTATTCAAATTTGTTATCGGTATGATACATGTATATTGAAATAAATATACGAGAATAAATTACGTAGATTATATCGATATCAAAAAAGTAAGTATATTTTAAAATCAGTAGTTGCTGAGGCCATGTGAACTTGCAATTATATACATGTACATGAAATAACAGTGACGTGACAATGCCAATGATTACCGTAAGATATATACAATTTGCACAATATCCGCCCTATACAAATACATATTATCAATATAAAAGCTGAACATTCGTACGTCATTCTACAATCTCTCAACAGCAACAACAAACTTTTGCTACTTCTCTGGAGAGATTGTACTGTATTTACAAAGGTATGTATAGTATAATAAGTGAAGTGTAATTTATTTTTGCAAATGTCTTATTTTTACTAATATGGTTACCTTGTGATGCTAGAGCTGACACAGTGTACTGAGTTTTGTATTCGATTTATCGAAGACAATACTATTATGCGAGATTTGTGCCAAACCGAACAACTTAGGACTACTTTGTGCAAACTGAATAACTTGGGACTACTTTGTGCATTCGATCAGTTGAGCAGAATTCAAGACATTATCAAACACTATAAAGTATGAAAGCTCCACAAAATAACTGGTTGCTATTTGTTGGAAATAATAGTTCTCAATTAACAAACTATTCTATGTTGAAACATGTGTAATAAGATATAAATATACAAATTTTAATGTAGTTCTAAAAATAAATGCGAATAAACGATGAATAAATGCATATTTGACAAATGACAATAAGATAAAAAAAGTTCTTAAGATTCAAAATGGATCGACACGTACATCAAAACTTAACTCAACTGCTAATTATAAACGAAAAAAAAATCAGATATTATACAAAACAATTTATCCATTAGAATAATTATAAGTACATTGTAAATTAAATCACAACACACGGGAAATTTGTAAGACACATGTTATCTTAATTTATCGTGAATAAAATTAATCAATGAATAGCCGAGATCAATTCATTAACGATTATCCAGCACTGGGTTTATGTCCGTGTACATATTAGCTTCTATGTACAATAATGATCGTGGTACGCGTTCAATATTCAGGTCGTACGTTCTAGATTTCGAGCAGTTGATAAATACTGGAGACGAGTTTATCACGTAGTTATTTTGGATTTTTGGATCGAGTGTAATACAACATGGAGAGTAAAATTAAACAATTTGAGGAATTGGTTGGTGGAACGTGGGTTTATGCACGTGATGAAAACTTTACGGAATGTATGAAATCCATGAGTGAGTAGAAAACCACTTTTTACGATCACCTTACTCTGAGTTATTGTATAAAATAATTCATCACCTTACTCTGAGTTATTGTATAAAATAATTCATTTAACGTCAGTGGCTGAAGTTTTAGTTCTAGTATAATTTTTGCGCCTACTACAGTAAAACTTTGACATCTCTGGGTTCCAGCTGACTTTTACACCGTAAGATACGAATCGACACTTTAATCTTCGTAATACTGAGACAGTTCAGTCTCTATAGAGCGGCTCTCTCTTGAGCAACAGCCTCTCTTCAACAACAGTATGATTTTGTCCAACTGTATAATTTGACTATTAATTCAACCACTCTAGAGCAACGGTCTCTCGAATTAGCATCATTATAATTGTGCGTCTCTAAAATGGTGTTGCTTCAGAGAGATTGCACTGTATAATTACCGTCTAGGTAATTCTAACCGTTCCTTTGTTTCTATAGATTACCCGGAACAGGTCATTCAATTCATCGCTGGTACCAAGCCAAAAATGACTGTTAAGCGTAATGGTGATTCCTTCAACATGACCTACGAGCTGGTACCCGGGAAAATCATGAATTATAATTTCGAACTTGGTAAAGAAGTGATCGTGAAAGATGACAATGATCCACCAATGTATCATAACAAAGTATGTACTGAATATATACTTATATATGTATAACATTATAAATATCATCTTCACCACTATAATCCATCCATCGTCCGTCCATCAGTCAATCGTTCGTCAGCCAATCCATTAATCAGGCATTCAGTCAGTGAATCAATCAATCAATCAATCAATCATGCGGGTTTACTTCATTACTAGAATGTAGAAATAAAGTTGTTCAATACAGTGTGGTGACAGAACTGTAACTCGTTAATTGGTTAAGATTCATGGAGTTAATGATATGACATTAATACACAGTCAAACCTGTAAACATAGACGAACCTCGGGAAAGACAAAATGTGGCCTTTATTGATATATGACCTTTATTCAGATCTTTTTTTCTAAATAAACAATGATGTTTTTTTTTTAAAGATCATACTTTATCCCCAGGATGACCTTTCTTGGGAGGTAGCCACTTACACAGGTTTCACTGTTTATGATACACAACGCTGTATATAGTAAATAAGCTAACATGTCATACAAGTAGGAGATAATATATAAAGGTGTCATAATATATAATCATGAATAACTTGATATGAAGATAGTAAAGTTGTCCAAACATTACAAAGTTGATATGCACACTGCAGGAAATATTTACCATGGAAGATGGAGAAGCGAAGATTTTAACGTACTCACAGTTAGATGGTCCCCTTAAAGTCGACACAGAAACTCGAATTGTGAAGAAAGGGAATGAACTTCATCACGTAAGCCATTTGATAGTCACATTTTGTTTTAAATGTATTATGATATGGTACCATCAATATTTGTCTTCATTCCTCATCTCATTGCCAAGCTACACGTAAGAAGCACAATTGCTTATCCTCGACCTCGATGAATAGAACACAAATATGTACAAATTGAATAATTTCAAAAAAGACCTTTCAACTCCGGATCGAACGTTTTGGATTGTTTCAACAAAGCTTTAGTATTTGTGTATAATCATTGCGTTAACATTAGTATTTACATGTCTTAACGTTTTTTTTTTCAGTTGATGCACAAACTTGGGGACAACACTGTCGTGGGAAATCGTGTTATGGTTCCAGAAAACTAGATTTTATTGACATTAATTAATAGTGTATGCTTGTCTTAAGAAGCGTATATGTAGCGGTCACTGTGTGAGGAAAGTTCAACATTAATGTATTGTACCGTCTTCACGTCGGAGTCCAAAATTACCTTATTCATCCGATAATATTGATTGAGGCATTCGTTTTCAATTTATGTTCAAACAGAACGATATTTAACATTTTTATGTTGTAAGTTATATTAGCACATAAACATACGGATATTCTAGCTCTAGTTTTCATGTAGGCACATTTAGAAATAAATAAATCAGTTAAATAATCATAGACTTGATTAAATATGTCGAACTAACTTCAAACATCGATCAATGTTTGTAAAACGTGACCCAAAATCTGAGTCTCATCTCTAGACAACTACTGTGAAATCAACACTGGACTTAAACGATTTCCTTTTTGACAATATTTATATACATTGTCATATTTAGAAGAACAATATAGTTCAAGTTCAATATTTCATTTGCATAAAGTCATACAGTTCATTACATATTACAAAACATACAAATTGTAAATGATGAACGACGTGTAGAACAGTTACAAACACACGAGAAAAGCGCGTAAACAGTAATACAGTCTATTGTAATATGAATCATGCATGTATAAATTGTAATGAATTCAGAAATAGACTAAATTTTACAATACTATAATGTTGTTCGGTACGAATATAAGGTTAAGAACTTCAGACCATTTCTCAACAGTCCATTGGGAATTTTTTCCTACATACCGATGAGCTTCCATTAACCATCCGCCAACGAAAAAAAGTCCAATTTTACAATTCAATGGGATTGTATTGTATTCAAGTCAAAATCAGGTGGCTATGCAAAATCGTAAAAGAGTAATACAAAACAGTCGTAAAAATACAAACACTCCCCTTACCTCGGAATACTACAATATATACTATCGGTACGTTTTAAATGACGTCATTATTCACGTGCTGTATGCTAATTGCTGAACTACTTTGGGTGATCAGATGGGGTAAATCAAAGTACATGTACTGAAATCACATGAAACGGGAACAACTTTAATAATTGAATGGTGGATGTAGAAAAGCGTAGTACCTTGGTCTGCATCAAAATTCATGCGCGCCGAGCGAGTGAATGCTATTGAAAGCTAAAAACTATCGTTCAGTTACCAAAACCGACCCAATACCTCACCATACAAAGAAATTCAACTTTTGACTGCTTTGTACGGTTCCGAACAACAGCTGTGCCTTCAGAGCTTTGATTAATATTTGTTGTAAAATTTAGGCCAATACAACAAAAATAATTGTTAATGATGTTCGTCAATCACCCGCGGAGTTGTGTTGCGTGATATATATATAAAGCAAGTTTATCTAAGACTAGCTGAACAAACTTTGTTATGATTGGGGCATCAAGACAAGGTGAACGACATAAAATTTAATTGTTTTAAACATATTCTGTTATCAAAAAAAAAAGTTCTTTCCTTCGTCACGGCAATCGTAACTACTCGGGCATTTCCGTAACTGTAACTTTAGACAAACGCCGAGGAGTTCCAATTGACGTCGCGTTGCAAATCAAACTCCTAGCACCAACAGGCTATTGGCGTGGCCCCCAACAAACCCTCTACTACCCAAGCTTTTTTTAACACTCAGAAACACTGCTAAATACTATGTTTATAATAAGCTTTATAAAAGCAAAAATCTTTTTTTCGCCATTGAAAAAAACATAATACTATAAACTGTATATTACATGTATATGGTTTTTTTTCTTTTTGCGTTTATTTCTTAGTGAGTTTATAGAGAACGTGCATCTGCTATACGACACTTACCGTTCAGTATAAGTTAATCGCTGGATAAAGAAAACCTCAAACCACTGTCATGTGACCTTTACAAACAAACCAAAACTTCTCACTTCTTCCATTCCACAAATTTTGTGAAGGACATTATTGTGGCAAACTTAGTGGATGTAATTTAAGTGTTATTAATTTAGCCTTGTATAGCTGGTCGAGTCGAAATTGTATCCACGATATTCAGTAATACATTTTGTATTCAATACAATCTACATTCTACCAATCCTCTGTCATTTACTGAAGCATACCACGTAGTCGTACTTAGTTGTAAATGTATGGATTTCTTTATTTGTATAACATCTTAACAATAAAGGATAATTTCACTCTATTTTCTAAACACGTCACCATACTGTACACAACAACATTTTAGCAACACTTGACTTTTTTGTGTTGTATCGGCGGTAAATTAACTGGTATGTATAATTTCCAACTGGCCTCAAAGCTTGATTGCCACATAGTTCCATGATAAAAACAACTGTCACTTGAAAGAGCTCGTTTCTTCAACACATCGATATAATGTCATTCAAATTACAGACATCACGTATCAATGATCGTAAATGGCAAATAAGATTGTATTTTAATTACAGATGATATGTCACTGATATAATCTGATCAACCACGGGAAAGCATAAAATAAATATTCATAATTTATACAGTATAACCCCCGAAAACCGGAATTTATCAAAAGCACTCTCAGGAATTTAGACTTTTACCCCTGACCGGATGGGATCCGGTTGAACCTTGTCCGGAAAGGGTCCGGATTAACCCTGTCCACAAGGGGTCGGGTTTTCAGGGCTTTTACTGTATATGTAAGATGAATGCAAAAGATGCATTACATATAAACGTAACACTCAACAACTGAACGGTCAGGGTCTAGCACTTTCCATATTCAATGCCTATAACGTTCCAGCCTTCAAAACAAATACCTTACAAGGTTGTAGAGTTTTACAGTAAAGTAAGAAAAATTGGTCAACCGTCAAATGCTGTAGTTTGAGCATTTCACAACCAAACGAAGCAGTCAGTGGATAGTTGGTCAATTTACGTTTTGATACAATATTTTATAACAATAACATGGACGCCGTAGAAGCTAATTTTTGCGGGGTATGGCGATACACTCGTGATGAAAATATGATGGAGTGTTTAAAAAGCATGAGTAAGTTTATTTCATACATTGGGGTTGTATTTATATATTCATTCAATGATTCCTCGAAATGGTTATGTAGCACACATTTAAATAAATGAAATGCAACAAGTATAAGTATATTCAGTGTAAATAACATCATAATTATACTCGTATGGAGACATTTTGTATTAATGAAAATGAGTGGTAACTGAATTTAATAGCTAAGTAATTTCAATAACGTAAATTAAAAACATTAATTTTACATCGATCATGTAGACATCATTGATTAAAAACATTAATATAACTAAGAATATGCTGACAACATTATTTTCACATAGAATATACTGACAACATTAACTTTACATAGAATACGCAGACCACATTAGTTTAAATATTTTTTTAAATAGAATACGCTGACAACATTAACTTGACATAGAATATGCTGACAACATTAATTTCACATAGAATATGCTGACAACATTAACTTCACATATAATGCACTGACAACATTAACTTTACATAGAATACGCAGACTACATTAATTTAAAAACATTTTTTTACATAGAATACAATTTTACATACAATACGCTGACAACAGTAACTTTACAAAGAATACACTGACAACATTAACTTTACATAGAATACACAGACCACATTAATTTACTTTTTTTACATAGAATACGCTGACAACATTAACTTGACATAGAATATGCTGATAACATTACTAAAACATTAGTTTTACATAGAATACCCTGAGCCCGTTATGAACTTTGTACTGGGGAGTAAGCCAACGATGACTCTTAAACGTGATGGTGATTTTATCCATATGGTGTATGAGATGATGCCAGGAAAACAACAAGTTCATAGATTTAAACTGAATGAGGAGTTTGAGAGCGTGGATGAAGCCAACAAGGAGAATCCTGTGTATCACAATAAGGTAGGTATGATATACACCTCTTGTCGTATCCTTATTTCAGTGAATATTCTACAGGGGTTGTCCGTTCAGTAAATAAATTCTACACCAATGTTGAATATGAATAACAGTTTTCACGTTAGAGCCCAAATCGAACAAAACGACGTTTATCGTTTACAGTGTAATAATATATAATTGACAACATTATATATTCATATCATGCGGCTATACTAGCTCGTATACATAGGATTTTTCTTATTTTTTGTGAAGTATTTTCTGATTGTAAGTCATACCAATAGTTCTTTCATATAAAAATGTGTCTTTTATAATCAAATTTCTATATTTAGTCCCACACCTCATAATCTGTTGATATAACCGCCAATATCTTAACCAGGACTTTTGTGATTGTCGGGGGCAGTATTTTTTCTGGTCACGGGCATTGTACGTCAGAGTGCTTTAATTGATTGTGGACTCTATAGTATATTTGAGCATGGTTTTTCATTCAAGGAAATTTGCACTTTGGAAAGTGATGGATCCCTGAAGTTTGTGGCAAAATCCTTACTTCCGGCACCTTTTGATATCGACACTGAAACCTACTTTGTCAGAAAAGGAAACGAATTGCATAACGTATGATTTTTATATTTTACTGTAACACGATTTATATCAGTATGTATTAGGGACCAAAATAAGTCTAAAATATGGCGATGGTTTGTTTATGAAGTTGAAATTAAGGGGAACACTTTGAAAAATACAATATAAGTGTTGGTTACTATGAAGTGGGGTTTGGTCTTGTGGTTATAGTTCCGTGTACTTTCATAGTATTACTATTTCGGACTCATGAACAATTTTAACACGCTAGTATTTCGATCAATACCTAAGTATAGATTTATACCTCTTATTCGCTCAACTAGCTACTTTCATCATTTTAAACTGTAACTTATTATTTATCGGCCGAAATTTATGAAAATTAATATTAATTCATGCTTAACACGGAACTGACGGTATATATATACGCGACATGCATCTTACGTTAATGTGCTCAATATTGACCGCACAGTAATCATTGTGCTCTCACAATCCCTTTGTCGTTTAGAGGGTCAAAGGTCAAAATTGATGACATTCAAACTTTGATGAGTCATAAAATTATTTCGGTAGCGTTACAAAAATCTATTTTAATTTCAAGTATTTTTATCTTGATTTTTTTGAAGACCAAGTTTATCACCTAAGTCGCCAAGTTTATCACCTAAGTCGCAGGCAAGTGAAAATAATGACTCATCGATATAATTAAAAGAGTCACCACGCTCAAGCAAAGGGATTCGGCACATTTTTTACCAAAAAACTTACCTTACACAATATATACGGTGTAAGGTAAGTTTTTTGGTCAAAATGTATGTGCCGAATCCCTTTGCGCTCAAGGTCCACTATGGACTGGTGCGTTATTTTTGTGGAGAAATTGGCAGTTTTCAGTCTTAGACACTTGGCCCGGTTAAGTGAACATATCCCAGTGATTGTATTTAAATCACAAAATATACTCGCCTTGGTAATTACAGATATCAAAAGAAATAAGAAGATGTATGTAACTCGACCTGTTGCTATGTATATCAGAATACACATATAAGTACTTGTCTTCAATTTGTCTGTTTCATTTTTGTCGATTAGCTCGTACGTAATTGTTGTAAATAAGATGCATTGTCATGACTTATCGTACTTATTATGCATTTTTTTAAATGGCCAGTCGAGCACAATCATTCAGTCGGACTTATACGTACAGCAACAATTAAGTGTTCTATTTATTTTGAGAAATAATCATTAGCTATACTAGGCACAGATACTTTTGTAGTCGATGTAAATTAAAAGTCTCCATTTTGAGGCAGTGTGCAAAATACAACAAGTTGATTGAATAAGTTCTTTTTTTCAATTTAATTCTACATGTATTCAACTGGTTATATTATGGTTTAACTTGAATGTTTGCTCTACGTTTCAGTTGATGAGTAAGGTCGGTGACCGAACGATCACAGGAAACCGTGTCATGGTTCTAGATAGTGGCGACCAACAAGCAGCGCAGTAACTTTAATTCTGACAACTAGTACATAAATATCATAGCGTAAATAATTTAGACCGAATCAGAATACATTTTAGAATTTGTAAACTGTGTGGAGACGTATTTAGCAGATTAGAAAGGCGATGCCGTGCAGTCGCTACTGCTCACTCCCAGACCCTCAGGATTTAGGTCAACAGAGGTACGGAAGCTACTGATTTAGCACATTGTTTAGGACGAGAGTGTCCAGAAATTACGGAACTTAAGTTTGATTCAATATTTCTATATTGTATCTAAAATGTGTATTCGAAATAAACAGTAACTTAGTACATGTACGTTATACCTCTTGAGCATAAAATTTGTTATACAATATATCATGTATTTCAAATGTTCAATGCTGTCCTTGAGTAATTATTCGGAGCAACAAACAATACTCGATGGGTTATAATTTATAATGTACACACCCGTATCCTGTGTCAATATAATCGTCCTATTCACAACACTAAAGTCTCATTTCTGACTGTCATGCGGTACAAGAAGTATTATATTTCGCGAAATTGTATGATTGTACCATTCAATGATTTAACACTCATACAGACGCATGAGGACGACATTCGCATTCATCAAATTGAAGATGAATAGATATCAAAGGTATGAGAATCGTCGGTTATTCAAAATGGTGAAATACTATCGCGAAGTTCATAGAAAATATTGAAGGTGTTGTAACTACGGTGACATTTCTTTGCCATGATATTAATTTCTATTTAGATGAGATTCAAAACTTTCCATGAGAAAGGCGGTACATGTATATAATTATTCTTTTTAGTTTAGAAATTTTAGTTAAATTTTATGATCTATTTACGTAGCTGATTGTGGAACTCGTGCAAAAAGGAACGATCGAGAAAATAATGTATTTTATCAGAACAAGACTTGAATTCAAAACAAACAATATAGCTACTACCAATTTTTAATGAAAATCGGTGTAGCAAGCAAGCAAGCACTCAGACTTGAATCAATTAATAGATAAGTACGGTATCTATAAATCAATATTCGTGGTAGGCCTATATATTTATCAATCGATACGTATATATAATATGTCATCGAAAACAATTGAACGGATCTATATTAGTATACAAACATTCGTGCATATTATTAGAAATGAACATCATCCTAAGCTCAGTATAACTTGATAAATAATTAAAACAATTTAACCTTTAAAATGATAAACGTACGTACATGTATTTACGTATCTATTTTCAAATGGGTGGACGTCGTAAGCTGGAGATAATCATTAATTAATCATTCTTTTACATCCGAGTGATTCTGACTGTAGTTAGAATTATACACCGAATACTTTTTGTTGCTGGCAACTCTGCTCTGTGGAAGAAGATAGATCGCTGAAGTTCAAGGCCAAGTCTCCGTAGATTATTTGTAAAATCAACCCCAATTTTAAAAACATGAGATCTTCGACTTTTCATAAATTACATGACAATACCTTATAATTCATTCAGGCGATACCGATGACCGCGGTCAAAGGGGAACAATCCAATTATCGTTTAAACGAAGGGAGATTATTCTGGCTGAACTCCTTGGATTCTTGCACATGTTTGTGCGGCAACCATATTTATTGAGCAATATTGGTGTGTTCTTGGTCTAGTTGTATAAGGATGTTAAACAGTACACTACATTGTATATACG
This sequence comes from Lutraria lutraria, assembly GCA_964023205.1. Classification (NCBI taxonomy): domain Eukaryota; kingdom Metazoa; phylum Mollusca; class Bivalvia; order Venerida; family Mactridae; genus Lutraria; species Lutraria lutraria. The sequence goes on from OZ026839.1 coordinate 39,395,531, forward strand.
ATAATAGATCTATGTTGTATTTCAAAATTGCGAACATATTCACCAATCCCTATGACATGAAGTTTGCCCTCACGCTCTCAGGTTTGAAATTTTGGGTAAGTAGACAGAGAAATTGTTATAATCTTCCTTTTTTTATTCAGAACTAAGACCGCCTAAAAATTTTACACGTTAAACATGTTTGAAACTCAACATTTATTCTTAAAACAATATTCTAACAGATTATAATAGAACCATATGCTTTTCAAGCAGTCAGCTGTTTGCGTCGCGGCCATTTTTAGGGCTGGTCTATTATATTTTTGTTTCCTTATCAACTAAAAAGCAAATTCAAACGTAATTATAATATAGGGAAGTGAACTAACTAAAATTTAACTACTTTGGGGACATAATCACGAACATTCGTGCACGTAGAATGAACAGTTACACTGCCGTGATCGAAGAAATATATAATGTATCCTGTGTAGTTTTCACTCATAAATATACATGTGCGTGTACATGTCTGTCGACCATTTCATCCTCTGAAAAATGAACTTTAATGTACTGATAGGTTGTCACATGATTTCTACATTCTGTGTCATGATAACCAGAGGCCGGTTCGATTGGTCAAACGGAAGAGCTGCTGGAAGAGGCACAACGTTTTAAAACTATTATAACTCACAACAAAAACAAGGGCACCGCGAGAGGTGCCAATGCTAGTCTGTTCACCGCCAGTGAGATAGTTTCATGTTGGTACCTCTTGTATTGTCTGAGTTATGAGCTACATTAAAGTTTTTACACGGACGCAGACGACGACGCAGTGATCACAATAGCTCGACTTTTTCTTCGAAAGCAGACGAGCTAAAATGACATTTTTCAACCAAAAAATTGTTTACAATGTCAAAGAGCGCATTATTTTATCCACATGGTTTTAAATGACCAAACAAAGTGCTCCCAAGTTACCTACCTGTATAAACTATGACTGTCTATAAACCATGACCTTCTACCTGTATAACCATGACCTTCTACCCGTTCAAAGGATGGATGTAATCAGTATGTACCATGGCCTATTACCTGTATAAACTTAGGCCTCCTATCTGTATGAACAGCAGTCTCCTATCTATATAAACTATGGCTTATCTATATAAACTATGGTCTCTTACCTGTATAAACTTTGACTTACCTGTATAAACTATGGCTTCCTACCTGTTAGAACTACGGGTTTCTTTTCTATATAAACTATGGTCTCCTACTTGTATGAACTGTGGTCTCCTATCTATATAAACTATGGCCTATATGTATGAACTATAGTCTCCTACCTGTATGAACTATGGCCTCCTTCCTGTATAAAAGATGATCCCCAATCTGTGTAAACTATGGCCTCCAATCTATATGAACTTTGACCTATCTGTATAATCCATGGACTTACCTGTATAAATTTAGGCCTCCTACCTGTATAAACTATGACCTACCTTTTATGACACATGACCTCCTACCTGTATGAACTTAGACCTCCTACCTGTATAAACTAAGGCCTCCTACCTGTATGAACCATGACATCCTATCTGTATGAACTATGACCTACCAGTATGAACTATATTCAGTTTTAAGAGTCAGACAAGTAAGTTGATTGAAATAGCATATAAGTACATGTAATAAGTTCAGTCTATTCATCCTGGAAGATACAATATACACATACTATAAAGGCAACTACTTGGAGAAAAAAGGTTGTATCAAGTGTGTCAGTGCATCAGAGAGGTCCCTGCACTTTACCAGAAGAAGAATTACATTAATTTATATAGCTGAACAATTGAAATTGTTTGTCCTAATATTGAAATGGTCTCCATGTAAGGTTTACTGTATTTTTGCTGTGACCGGGGCCAAAACTCCTTTAATTCATGATCGATCAACAATGTTTCACAACCCGAGTGAACGAGACGGACGGAATGAAATAATGACACACTACTGCATGGTCTCCTGACTAGCAGGATATTTATTACTGAAGACCAACATAAATACTGTCCACATGGTCAACTTTGAACACAGTTAGGAAGTTCTATAATTATAAACAGAATAACAAACTAGAATTTCTTATTCATGTTGGAATGTACCATTCATGTATAGACTTGATTATGTTTGTGTGAAAACAAAATCTTCGATCAACAAAAATCTCTTAATTGGAACATATACATTTGTATTTACTTCAGAATAACTCCTGACTAGCTCAAATATAATTTGCATCTTAACTGGTCAAAATGCCACTTACACGTGTAATAAAAATATTTATAGAATTGATTTTACTGTTGTATGTTTGTAAAAAATAATGCAACCCAAGGTAAGGTCTTAAACAACCTACAACAATAAGAGAAATAATAAATTAATGTTCCAGGAACCTTGACAGAACTTGCATTACTGCTAATGTCCCCAATAGCAGAAACACAGAAAATATCATTAATTGACTGATTAGAAAAGGTATTCCAATTAATGTATGTGATGTTAGAGTCTTTTAGTTAATACACAGTTCCTACATGCAATGACTTGTCATGGTGTAGTCAGATTAGGTGTAAGATTAAGCTGAAGTTTCATCACAAAAACAAAAATAGTCTAGGAACTTGTATAGAGGACACAAATGCTCCCTCTGAGCGTTAAGTCAAAATGGGGCCTGTGAAAATGTTTGCACTTCAACAGAAATCGAACTTAACCTGTATTTTATTATCATACACCTTCAAGTAAAATATAAAACCAATCCATGAAATACTTCACTCTGAAACCAAAATTTGAACTGACGGATGCACAGACAGATGGACAGGGGGAACACTTTAAACCCTTCAGCCATGGCTGGGGCATAAAAAAGTCACAACACAGAAAAGTGGTCTGATGCTGCTACCATTGAAAAGCAACATCTGGTCAACATTTAAAATCCAAGTGTGTCATGACAGCCTACATCTGAATTGATAGATATTTAGTAATTTGACGAAGATTTCAAAGCTTATAAATTGTGTGCTGGAAATTGTTCAAACCATACGACTCAACAATAAGGAGTGCACCTTTGACAAGAAATCTTACTTAATGTCGATCACCAAGTTATGATAGTTTACAATATGATCAAAATGTGACACAGAAATGATCATAAGTGTGTGTGTGTGGACTCATAATGTTTATTTCAATAAACCATTTCTATAAGACTAATTACCTATCTAAGAGTTTACAGGAATATATTGTATTCCATGTAAAGATATTGTATTCCATGTAAAGACAATGTAATGTTGACCATAACACTTTCAATTCTTAACCAGTATCTTGTGACTATTTCTAACATGAGACAGTTTCTTTAAATTGTTTATGATTATTTCTGAGGTGTGAAGTCTACTGAATGAATACAGAAAAAAACTATTTCAGAGAGGCTTAATCAAGGACCACAACTCAAGGATATCTCCTTAATCAAGGACCACAACTCAAGGATATCTCCTTAATCAAGGACCACAACTCAAGGATATCTCCTTAATTAAGGACCACAACTCAAGGATATCTCCTTAATCAAGGATCACAACTCAAGGATATCTCCTTAATCAAGGACCACAACTCCAAGGATATCTCCTTAATCAAGGATCACAACTCAATGATATCTCCTTAATCAAGGACTACAACTCTTGGATTCATCATTAATCAAAGATCACAAGTCTGGGACACCTCCTTACTCAATGACTACAACTCTTGTATACCTCCTAAATCAAGGACTACAACTTGTGTATACCTCCTAAATCAAGGTCTACAACTCTGGGATATCTCCTAAATATATCTTTTACCAAAATTATTCAGGAAGTTGTGTCCATAACTATATGGGTATTTTTCCTTAATAAACAATATCAATATCTACAGGTTGATAGTCAAATACAGACCATTAAAAAAAGGCTCACATTGTTTATAAAGTTACAAGTCACTGAACAAAGTACATTGAAATTTCACTAACACTAAAAAATCTACCCTGGTTTCCTTGAGTTCTTAATATTGTAAAATATGTACAAATTAAGCAATTCATTCACATATAAATGCACATGAGACAAAAAAATCCTAAATCATTTCTTACTCATCAGTTCACTACACATTAGAAGTATTAAGGATTTCCCAGCAAACAAAACTGAACTGATCATAGATGATGTAAACAGGCTTAAATGTACCACAAATAAATAGTGTGATTGAGTGTAGGACAATGTAAAATCAAGAACTGATATATTTTACAGTTAAGACACCAAGTGTGTCAGATTCCATGTAGTAAAATATCATATAAATATCGTTTCTATATTACCAAACATAACATATTAATGCTTAATTAGAACAGTCACATACCATCAATGATATATACTAATTGTTAAGGCCTACTTTTAATGGTAAAAATATTAATAACTAGTGTTTTTCTGAAACTTAGACCAATCAGAAATAATTTATATTAAAGAACAATTTGAAAATACAAAGAAAATGTTACATCTTTAATTCAAGAAAATATTACTTCTAATTGTTAAGAGTTTTATTCCAGATTAGAGCTAGCTATTTTCATGGCAATATTCAGACATAAAAATGTCAATTCAAAAGAGTATATTTTTAAAGAATACAATTTTTTATTGTAAAGTTAACAAACTAACTGTCTTGATAAAAACAGCTAAGGCCTTTCATCAAATAAGATCATGACATTAAAAAAGCCTTGTCGTACATGTAAAATAAATATGCTGTCCAATTTTAAGATGAGTAAAAATGCACAATGTGCTGCAATAGAATAAACTATATATCTTCCATTCCAGGATTTCTACAACTTGAGATCATTGAATTAAGATGTAGTTTAACATTTTTAACACAGTTCAAGAAATAACAACAAAATCTTCACTTGTATTAGTAATGGCTGCTTAGCGGAGAGTCGTAATTAAAAATCCATTCTTATACTATTTTCATCAGAACGCCAGCAATAAAATTGATTAAAAAAAAAACATTATGACTCGTAGTTTTACGTTAGAATTTTTTTATGCGCAAAATGCATAATCCAGAACACAACATAAACTGTATCAAAAGATAATACCAATAAATTAAGATTCATCATTTTGAAATAGCTTCCAAGTAGTAAAGGAACATAGTTTACCGAAATCTATGAATATAGATGGACGATTCCTTAAAATGAGATCATTTTTCATGAGCATTGAGATTACAATCTGCTTGTTATGACACAGTAACATTGCACTTAACTCCTGACATTATAATTCATAACCAATAATACTGCAGAAATATTGATAATAAAATGTCAACTAGGGCAGGGTGCTTTAACTATAAAAATAGGTAAATTTCTTATGAAATAGAATGTATGCATTCTGCTGAATTGTATGAATTTTTACAAGTTAGGAATAAATATATAACTCAATTTACTTACATAGAGAGTCTGTTTGGTTTTTAAAAAAATACAAAATACAACAATTCGCCTGAGTGTCAGTTTATTATACAAGTTACACATACATGATTCCACATAGTCATGACGACAGAAATACAAAAATGACAATATGAATTAGAAAATAAATTGAACAAGAATTTTTTCATAGATTTTGAATATTATGAAGCTTTTAAGAGAACAAAAGGAAAAGAAGAGACACTTACCAGAATAATGCATCATGCATGAAAATGTTATGACTTCATGAAATACCAATGAATAATGACCATCTTATGTATTTACATTTGCTAAAGATTACAATCAAAATAACAGGAACACAAATTTTCCAACATATCCAATATACATCATGTTTAAAGTTATATGATGCAGTGTCATCCATACACAAGTTTATATATAATTATTAAAGACAAACAAATCTAAACAGTGTAACAAGTAACCCCTAATCTTACACAACTGATTTAACCTGTAACCATACAGAAAAAGCCCTGATATCTTACACAGAGTGCAGAGTAAATTTGACAAGTACAGTAACTATTAGTTTCTGTAAAATATCAGACATTTATTACTTGCCAACTCCTGCCAAATGGCATTTTATGATTTAAGCAAGTTTAAACCAAACGTTGAATTAAAGAATGCAAACAATCAGCTAGGAATGATAAATCTAGAGCACATATCAAGGACTAAAAGATGAAATAATAATTTCAATTGAGCAAATTAAAAACAAGAGTCTGTTACTTAGGGGAGTGAATCTTGACACGAGGTTCACAGAGAACAAGCAATCTTTTCTAAGTTTTACCATGAATTCATTATCAGAAGAAGATATTAATATAAGCGTGCCTAACTAAATATTCTATGAACATAATTAATCAATGATAACCATAGAAACTAGCACACAGACTTCCTTTTATCAAGAAATTAGTTCAAGTCATTAACAAACTACCACTCATAATATGATTACACAGAGTGACTGTCAGACAATTCTAGTCCAGTGGCAGCAAAATCAATTTTCCTATTGCCCAGGTTGTCCCGCAATATGTACAGAAAAGTGAAATTTCGATAACTTACTATACTATATAAATATCATTAGGACAAGTTAAGACATGCTTCAGGCAAAACGGACAAGTAAGTCAAAATCAGATTTTGCCGGCCCTGTAGTAATTTTTCTGAGAGAATTTGAAATTATTACAATTTACATAATAAAGCTATGTAATTATTTCTGAATCATAAATACAGCATACTAATTTGTATTATTAAAACAAGATCAAATATACCTTATAACAAACACACGCTAAAACCTTGAGAGCAAATACAGCATTTCAGAAGTTTTTTTCATGCAAAATCTAGTTGTATTGTACATTATAACAAGACACAAGATCATGAACACTTATTGACACAGAACAGAAACTTCTACCAACACTAACATCTTGAACCAGAACACAAGGTTAATATAACATTTTTCTATTAATCAAAATGTGTTATCTTAAGGAGCCATATACATGTATAGTAACAACTGTTATCAAGTTTGGCCAGGGGAGATAATTCAGGTATAGCAGTAAACATAATCTGTTGAATAGTAAAGAAGATGAACAAGTATGAATACAATTTAGATCCCAGCATGAAATGAACAATATATTTATATATACACACATAAATGTACAGATCATTTTACAAGCTTTCTATTTTAAAGGCAACATAGTCTCAACTATTAGTACAATTGTAATAGACTTTAGCCTCACAAGGGAATATTGAAATAGACTAAGAACCAGTAATCCTAGTACAGACAAATTAAAGAGTCAACAAACAAGGGAAAACATGCTCAAATCAGACCAGAGTTTTGATAAGGTTTAAATATTCACATCCTACCACAACAGCAATTTTCAGTGTAAAATTTTCAAATTCAACGGAGTAATTGTCATGACATATGCACCATTCATCATACTGTGTGTAAGTAAATCAATATGATACTAACATTGGATGAATACATGAATAAAAGAATGGGATCAAAATATCAATGGACTAGACTCTAGAATCACTGCAAGATGCTGAGTGTTATCCAGCAAGAAATTAACAGAAAATGCCTATTAAACAGAACTGTAACTAACTCAAATAAAGTTTAAGAACACAAAAATCAAGTCTTCACACAAAAATATCAATTTCAATTCAAGAACAATGTTTTGCTAATACATACATACATACGCACATACATTATGTCTTCATACAAGAAATAATTTCAATAAAATGTAAGTTTAATGTATATCTGGATGCAATATGTAATATAGACACCATCAGAACAACTAGGGCAATTAAATCCAATAATTCTTCCAGAGTATGACTTCAAACCATTCATCAACAAGCAACAGTAAGATGATAAAATATGCACATGATAAAGACAGTCATATTCTTAAGATTAAGGCTCATTTAAGGCCATCCTTAAATTTATGTTTGTTTGTGGTAACCCTACACAGAGAATTTTCAGTGGCTAGGTAGATAGGTAGGAAGGAAATATTTTTTTGAACAATTTATTTTTTACATTAAATCCAAAATACCTGACAAAATGCTATATATATACTGAAAAAAATTGTTTACCCAAGTTGGGAAGGGCCGTTTTTAGTGAGTAGGTAGCGTGAACCCAAACAAACTATTTTTAAGGATGACCTCAATATTAAATAGATGACAGCTGTATTGGAATGCTTATCAATATGCACTTATCCAACATCATTATAAATTAAATCAGATGTTTGCAAATAAATCAGTATTTCTTTAAAACTTATTAATGTAAGTAACGTCCCTGCAAACATATTCTTCTCCAAGATGAAAAACTGCAGTGTAATTCTCATGATGCTACACCATCCAAGCTTTTTATCATTTTATCAATTTAAACACTGTATTTCTGTGGAAATAAAAATGCATTTCACAGCTAACCACAATAAGTAAACATCAGGCTGTGAACATCCACTTAATACTTCCCTCAACATGATCAGTAAACCAGATATCATTAATTGGTACTTGCTGTTAGTCTAAATAGAACAAGAATTCACTATGTTGTGCACAAAGGATGTCCTGGGGCAGAGCTCATGTACAAACATAAGGAATGTCGCAGGCATAATTTCCATAGTAACAAAGAATCAGTAAGTGACGCATTTTTTTAATTGTGATCCAAACCAGTGTTCACAATAATGTCTTTTCATTCCTTGTCCTTCTCACCATTAACTTCATTGCCATCTACGTTTTTTCCATCAATGTCCTGTTGTTGAAACACAAAATAAAAATAACATGGGTTAAAAATGTGTAAAATTGTTACAACTATAGAACTGTATTCAATTAATAGCTGGATAGTGCCTGATATAAATTTAACTAGAAATGTGTTCAGAGGACATAAATGCCCCTACTGAGAGCTAAGTAAAAAGGGGCCACAACTCCTTTGCAAATGTTTTAATTTTAACGGAAGTCAAACTGGCCCTGTATTTTATTAATATACACCTTCATGTAAAATATGAAACCAATCCATGAAATATTTCTCGAATTATCACTTGAAAACCAAAATTTGAACGGACGGAAGGAAACACGGAGAGGGGTAACACTGTATGCCCTATGATCATTTTGAATGGCAGGGGCATAAAAACCAACAAAAAATAAATAACTCAACATAGATGCTATTAATAATCAGGAAAAAGAATATCCTGTAAAATGTAATGACGGACTGGTATACTCGGTACCTGACTTTCAGAGCCAAAGGAGACCCTAGGGAATATAACTATAAGATACACACCTCCTGTACTTTGAAGATTTCAATACTGTGTTCTTCTTGGCAATGATGGCAAAGGTCCCATGCGGTCTTGAACACTACATCACACACAGCACATAATAATGTTCTTTCTGGTTCTGATTTAGACGCTGTAGAAATATGAGGGGCGACCATTAGGTTATTTGTGAAAAATACATCCAATGATTCATATTTTTATTAAATAATTCACTGAATTAGAAGTAATACACATTTCAACAGCAGTTAAATAAACTCAATATTGTGAACTAAAGTCTTTACAATTTAATGAGGATAAAAAAACATTCAGAAAAAGTAGAATAAAGAGGAAACCCTCAATCGATACCCACCCCAATCTGGATGTCACCCTACTTGAAACAAATTGATCAGTCCCTGTTTTGTTATTCAATATCTTTTGTTTAAAAACTGTACAACACCCATCCTGAACTGATTTAAGAGGTTTCATAGTACAGTGCAATCTCTCCAAAGCAACACCCTTTGGGAGAAGCAAAATTATGTTATTTTGAGAGATTGCTGGTCTAAAGTGGTTAATTAATAGTTTAATCGTACATCAGGAAAAAAACTGTCGCTGAATGAAGGTTGCTGCTCAAGAGAGGGCCACTCTGGAGAGGTTGTACTGTATATCTGGCCTAATGAAGTGTTTTCACTAAACTTTTCATTGATTTGGAAACAGACATAAATACAAGCTTACCTTTTTCATTTTCTTGGCTTGCTATTTGATGGCATTTACACTGAATCTTCAATTCACATTTCTGTTTTTTATGTTGAACAAATGTTGCCAAGCTGCTATGTAATGATTTACAGTTTCCACAAATCAATATATCATTGCCAGCTAAAATAGTATTCAAACATCATCTTTAGTATTTAAGTAAGGTAATTCCTTTAATAAACAAGACGGTCCGTTTCTACATAGACTTTTATCAAAACAAATTCTAATTTTCAAGAGTACTCAATGTATTTTCAAGAGTACTCGATGTAGGTAAATGCACATTCACTGTAAATATGATTAGGAATGGTGAAGAATAAAATGTGCTATGATACTGTAAATAAGCTGAAATATAGCAATGTCAGTTCAGTAAATTTGAAAAGGTCAGTGGTCCGACAGCCCAGTAAATTTTTCAGTGATAATTTATCATATTCAGAACAAAAAAATGACATATTAGAAAAATATGTTTTTTTAGCCGAATTTTGTATATGAAATTTTGTGTGCACTTAATTTGGTTCAATGAAAGTAAATTTGGTCCAGTAAAGTTTGCATTTTCACCGGACCAAATGTCCAGTGCTGAAAATTTTTCTTTGTGAAGGCTGCAAGATTATATCGAAAACACATACTTGATATAGTGGTCTTTTTAAGGGCTTTTCCTGTTGGTCTTGATAATGTTATAGATGTACTAGAGGCATCAATAGTTGCGTCTTTCAAACTGGAACCAAGGGATACAAGATTACGTCCACTAGCGTTAGTTGCTGGGTTTGCTGTGCTTGACTCAACCTTTATCTTTTTCTGGGCAGGAGTATCTTTGACATTGGCATTATTCCTGGAAAAAAGTATATACTTCTGATGAACGCGTATGACAATAAAAAAGTAACAGCATGTACAAAATACAAGTAAGTAACCTCCCACTGCACTCAGATCATTTAAACAAGTGTTGTCAGAAGACTTATTCTTCAGGTAAAAGATGGTCCAGGAGTAAAGAATGAAAGTTTCAATTCAATTAGTTTGTGCACAAATGTGGATTTCTAAAACATTTAATACTAATTAAACCAAGCAAATACACATGTACATGCCCCTAATACATTATAATCAAAATTAATGTATATCACAAAATAAATACTTACATGGGTGGTGCTGCCCTTTTGTTTCCCTTTTTGGGTTCAGAGGCAATGTTTATGTCTGAAAAGAAATTTAGCAAGTTTTGGATTATACCAAGTTTATCAAATTGTATCAGTTACATTTGACCCAGTATAAGTTGCTGAAACCAGTTTAATTAAACCAGGCCACCCTTAATTAATTGTTTGTTTGCCACTTCCGACCCATACTTTTTGGGTTGGGTCGGTAGGTAGGTAAAATCTTTTTTTTTATTATATACTATACTATATAATCGCCTACAAGACGATCCCCACATAGGGTGATTTGTCCAAAAACCGCGTTTGTAATTGCAAGGACTAATATACATACGTATGTATGTATATAAGTCCTTGGTAATTGGCAATTTATCACCCGTAGCGGCGATTTTCTTTGCGGCATTGATCTTGAAAAAACGCGAATCACCGCAATGTCGCTATTCATCGCGTTTTAGGACTTTTTATCAGACGGTAATCTTTGATAGCTAAGGGTCATGGTGATTCGCGAACATCTGAAGCCGACTCTCGAATAGCTAAAATGATATTTATTGTGAATGTTTCTTCTACTTTCGCTTTTTGTTGACCGTTCATTTTCTGAATATCACATGATAAGTTAACACTTACAAAATCCGCCGGTCAAGATGGACAGAAATCCAGGCATTTGCTTGTATTTTGTGAAGTAGGAAATCCCATTCTTGAAGTAAATATGTAGAAAACCAGTGAATTGCTAAGCAATTTTGTAAACTGTGTAGCCATGTTTTACATATGCAGCGTTACGTACAGGGCGAGATTAATATGTCTATTTTTAGTGTTTTATATATATCGAGTACCAGGGCGAGAATTTAGACCGAGTCGCAGTTTCTCATTTTACCTATGTAGCTCGGTGCTCTAATCAATAAAACCAGTCCACTGTTTACATGTTGTATTATTTCGCGCTATAGTATACGAAAGCTGACAGATTAATTAAAGCTCATCAACTCCATACTATTAAGTTCTCAACACTTGTTGATTATAATTTGTGTCAACGCTAATTTTTCACACTTATCAGGTAATAATTTGTTCACAACAGCGCAATTAAATAATGTGTGAATTGGCGAGAAATTAGTATCATGTTAAGATTTACTTAATTCTCGCAACATCGCCAATCACGTGCTTATGGGTTGTCGACGGAATAAAGGATGTCAAATATACAACTGTAAGCACGTGTGTCGAAGAAACCAAATGGCATTTGACTTAGATTCACGAAAGAAATATTACACATAAGTAATAAAAAACAAATGCATTATTTTTTTAGTAAAAAAATTTTTTGGACCAGCGGATTTTTGTCGGGTAGGCCGGCAGCGGCAAACAAACAATCTTTTAATTTAGGCCTTACATAAATCAAAAGTACAGGAGACATGTACATGTATATCAAAACATTTACCAAGAGTTTGTCCAGCATAAGTTTTGCCATCTTCGGACATAGCTGCTCTTTTTGCCTCTTCATGTGTACCATACTGTACAAAGGCATATCCTTTATGCATTGATATACCAGTCACCATTCCATATCTGTAAGTGAAATGTCCAGTAAACATCAACATTTCATAGACAATAAATTAAAACAAAGGAAAGAAAATCATTCCCAAACAAATAAATTGTACAAGAAAATCAAGCAATTAGCAGTCATCACAAAAACACTTTAAAGCACTGGACATTTGGTCCAGAGAAAACTCAGAAAAGGCAAACTTTATTGGATGGAATGAACTTTTATTGGACCAAGCAGTACACACAAAATTTCATACACAAAATTTGGCTGAACAAATTTGAGAATGATTCAAAATATTTCATTCTTCTGAAATATGACAAATTTTCACAGAAAAATATACTGGACCATCAGTCCACTGACTTTCAAATTTACTGGGCTGACAGCTATTTTGGTGGACTCGGTCCGGGGTTTAATTCGAACACTGAATTATGCATGATAAATAATCTCAAGATTTATCAGACTTTTATTAATTGAGCGTGACTAACATAAAGAGCATCTAATCATAAAGTTCATACAGGAAACAACATACCTTCTAAAAATAGCCTCTACATCTTCTTTTTTCATAGCAATAGTATTCAAATTTCCTACAAATATTCTACAATGTGCTCCTCGTGGATCATTTGTGACATTTGAAGCAGGGGGCCCGGGTAAATTAGGGCCGGGACCAGGGGGTCCCTGGGGTCTTAGTGGTCCTAAAACAAACATAAGAACATTTAAGTCAGCAACTTCTGCAACGTTTGAAATGACATAATTGATATAATTTTTCAAAATAAACTCGAAAAAATGACTTAAATCACAATTAATTACATGAAATTTAAAAGCCTCTTAGTACTGTTTTACCAGTAATAGTGATATTTATAATAAATAAATCATTTGATCTAAAACTAAGTGAAGTAACTACATACTGTTAAAGTAAGTACTACTACTAACTGTATTAAATTAACAGTCTGTGAAATTAAGGTTTGAAATGTGGCTGCCCGAAACTGAAAATTTAACTGCTTTTTATATGATTTGTTAATGAAAAGTTGGTTGTCCGAACCAAAGTTTTGGTTGTCCGAATGAAAAACTAGTTGTCCCGGACAACAGGACAACTGCTAATTTACTGAATTTAGTATCTTACCCATTGGACCCATGCCATGAGGCCCTGGACCTGGGGGTCTCATTCCTGGTCCTGGTGGTGGTCTCATACCAGGCCCTGGTGGTCCTCCAGGACCAGGTGGACGATTTGGACCTGGATGGCCATGGGGCCCTCCTGGACGTGGCATTGGTCGAGGACCTCTCATATTCTATAAAAATCAAAATATAGATATAAAATTTGCATACAAAGTAAAGAATGAAAATTTTACGAAAGCTTATATTCACTAGAGCAAGATCAAGAATTTTTCTGAACAACTCAAGCAGGTAATGAGCACTGACATTTATGGAATTATCTTTACATGGCATAACACAAGTGTCACCCTAACATTTCATTCGTACAATTTATTACATATGAATTATATCAAATATAATTTCTGTATTACTAAAACTTTAACTAGTGAAACAGATTTGCGACATATTTTCCCATTTAACATGATGAGGGTTTGCATTTTGAGTATGCGGTCATTTTTCTTCACTTATCATTGTATACACTGCGATCGAATGTTCAATACAACCTTGTGGCAGTGACGTCACTCGTTATAAGTGAAGCAATATGACAATATACATTCCTTCAAAGTTAATAATCAGGCCAATAGGAAGCAATTCAGAACCAGGGGGGGGGTCTATTTTTTTATTTGACTGATATATGGGGCAGGGTAATTTTCTATAAGTATAACAGAGGCTGAAGTTCAGTGACTTCCCAATTGCAAAAAAGCTCTTTCCAAATTTGGGGAAAGAAATTCCCAAAATTACAATACTATTCTAACTTGGTAATGTAACCTTCTCCAAATTTGGCCAACATTCGCGCTTGAATTTGCCAAAATGAAAGACTACTTAAGGCCCCTTCCCAATTTTTGTAAAAAGGCCCTGATACTGGAAAATATGCTAAAAACCTGTTCCAAGAAACACAAAATTTACTTTAGTGAGTTGTATCTAATTCAAAATATATATCTTATTCTTAAATGCAATATGCTGGACTGTAACTGCTTTACATATTCAAAATTTAAGTAATGTCCGTGTATATACATGGAAATCTGTTGCTTATTGAAGTTATTCATACCAATACAATTTTATTTTTACTTCAGTCCTCAAATTAGTGGGTTGTCCCCCTGCCCAAAAAGATTTTTTCCTTCTTTAAGTCTTTTCGGGGACAACCTAGTTTTAGAAATTAGAGAGTTTCCTTCACAAAGTATATTGTCGGACAACCTGTCATGAAAAATCAATTCAAAGACAGTTACTTCAATATCTTATCACAGTCCATGAATTCAGGATATATGGAACTACATGTCCGAATCACCAAGAGCGAATAGTTTACCTTTATAATCTATACATAATAACCGCAAAAGTAACTTGTCCAAATCAATAATTACTTGTCCAGGACAACTGGACAAGTGCTAATTTCACAGACTATTATCAATTACAGATAGCAGAGGTTTGGATTGATTCCTGGACACTACCAATATCCAAAACAATGTTTATAGCTGAGTAATAACTTAAACTGGTATTTTGCCCTAACATATCAGCCAACACTGGGGTACACTGGATGTGAAACATCTGCAATTGCTGGCATTTTAAAACTAACTCTTTCAGGAATCATTAGATTAGTGACGTTCAAGCGCTAATAAACATTCATGAAGACACACCAAGATAATAAATGTTTCGTAATAAACCAAAACACAGAGTTTATAATATCAATATATTCAGATTTATTTATAATGCTCGAGCCTGAGGGGCTGTATTTAGCGTGAGGAAGGAACCATGAATTTAGAACCATACAACCTGGGTCAGGAAATAATTTGTTGTCAATACGACGATAAATGAAACAAAGTGAATAGCCAACACAAGCTATTACCATCATCATAAACACCGACTATCAGGAATAATCACGAATGTCTCACAAAGAAGACTATGCCGACAAAAATCTGGCACGGGACACCTTTTCCCGGTCTTTTGACGAACCACTTAGGCAATGATTTCGAGTTTACGCAAATACTGCAGAATTATGACAGTTTAGGCACTACTTTGTAAATATCACAGATTGTGTTTTCCTTTGTTACTATCAAAGCTAACACCAATATTTTGATATAAATCGCATGCACATGTGTATTTAAAAGTAGTTGATTTTAGTACCACACTAGATGGCGCACTGACAGCTTCCGGTTTATGCGGTTGAGGTATATAGTACGAATGAACAGTAAACGAAATCAATTTTGACGCACTATTTTGGGCACGCAATTTTAGAAAATAAAAAAAATAACTTCAAACGAAACTGTACCGATGACTTGTTGTTTTGAGAAATGAGTGTCGAGTTTGTTTTAAGGTCTTCTCAACCTAATACATGTACTGTACTTTTCTGACACATCTTCTTAATACTACATGAAAATGTTATTATTACAAAAATAGTATAGCCCAATTATCATTATTTCTGTGACAGCTTCCTTAGATACAAAATGTACTTCAATTTATTTTATGACATTTTTAAAATATTGCAAGAGTTGTTGCCCTTGTTGAAAAATAGAAAAATCTTAATTTCTGTAAATATCGCACGGTGACTTATATTTTTCTTTACCAATAAAATTGATCATGTGTTATAACATCTTTTTACCATGAGTTTTCATTGAAATGGATTTTCATTTTTCTTAAATCTATGAAAAAATGGGCTACCCTCATAGACTTCAATGCAAATTTAAAGGGCCAATAACTCAAAGGATTCTCATTGTATTTGAAAAAGCTTACGGTAAATCATTTTCTATCATGGAAACCTATAAAACGGATAAATATTTCCAAAATCTGTCCGCTCCTCTTTGAGATAACAATTTAATTTGGGCATTAGGCTGTGAAGACCTTAATCTGGTATTTCCATAGATGTAAGCTTACGCCAGGACATATTAACGACGTTTCTGGTCGATATCAAGCTCATTAAATTTCAATTATAGATGCTACCAGTGATGTTATAACAACCCTAATACTACGAAGCACAGAGTATAACAATTCTCATCTGTTTGACTCATGTTGAATTAAATCATATTAGACTTTTATCAAACTCGGCACAAAATAGATATAAATGTTTTGGTACTTTTTTAAGCCAACTACTTCTAGCACGAGTTCTTCAGCCATTATTATAATACATGTATTATATTTTTATCAATTCCGATCATACTTTAGATCTTAAGTCACCAAAATTTATAAATAGCAAAGTATACATGACGAAAATAAGATACTAATGTAACGTTTTGGTTCTAGTGGGAATTTCTTTCGTGGACATGGTGCGTCAATTCATAGTCGAAAATGTTCAAAACGCGCGATAAATATGAAGTTTTTAGCTGTGCATGCGTCCCCATTTGGAACTCCTCAGTGTTTGTATGAAGAAAGGTGCGTATTTTTCAGTTACGGAAATACCCGAGTAGTTACGATTGGCGTCCCCCATGTCACCATCACCCATCATCACATTATTTGGTGACATATAGCACTGAATTCTATTCTCTGAACCGGGAACGGTACGTATAATTACCAGCTTGAATTTCATCCTAATATTTCAAGCATTGTGTTTTATTGATACTCGAGAGAATTTCACGTTCAGTAACAATCTATCTCTACAGCATGATATGGCATGTCACCGAGGAAATAACGTAGGTTAATGTTGGATATCTCGGTATAAACCCCTTTGTCGTATAATGCGGGGCTGTGTTTTAATGTGACACGTGTCTTTTTCAGGTGTTTGTCAAGGTACGTTCATGGCTATGTATACATGTATATACTTGTGAAAGAAAATGTTTGGTACTGTGGTATGTAAGAGGAACTGATATATAACACATAGCTAGTTTGTGGCTCGTTTTATAATAGAATTATATTAAAGTTCCATGCCATGCAGCCGCTGTGTCTTGGTAAAAAGGGAAACTGTCCGTGTGTTATTCCTGAAATGAACCACACACACTCGTTAACGCGCAAGGTCAAGCATTTATAAAGATGCGTGCCGTAATAGGGAAAAGCTTCGATATTAAATAAGATCAGCTTTGGGACCAATAAAATTGTCGTAATATTAAGGAAGTCTTATCAAAAATGTTGAAACAAAGAGAAAAAAGCACAAACCATTTCGATACAAGTAGTCGTTGTAAGGAGGTAATCCCAACGTTGTAGTGACTGGGAACTGAACTTAAATGTTGCTTTTTACAACAGGACACCATTTCATCTTCAATTATCATTAGATTTTTGGAAGTATATTATTGTGGCTATACAGGTATATTATAGCAACTTACTCGAACCAGTTCTTACCATATATGCTTTACAGGAGTGATAACACGTACAGTATAAAGTTAGCGTATAATGAATAAAAAGTATGTTACTACAATGTATACGTATACATCTATAATTATATATTTTTATTGGTACATTTATATTTACATTTTGAACTTTTTTGTAGTCTATTAAATTAATTATATCTTAATTGGTAATGATAGAGATCTATGCCTACATGTTTACTTTGTAAACAAATCCTCTCTAGACATTTCTCATACAAGCTCGAACGAATTTTCACATATTTTCCACATACTGCAGCATATAAAACGCACATGTATACAGTTACATGTATATAAGTTTATTTGGGTTTAACGCCGTTTTTCAAAATAAATCAGTTTTCCTGGATTGTATTCTAACCAGTAGTAACTAAATAAAAATATGATATATTTTATGTTGTTTTCTTTGTATGTTTATACTTATGTTTTTTGTCTATGTTTTAAATACTATATTCTAATATGTATGTAAATATTGTTAACCAAGAGGCTCACAAGGAAGATTGGACATTGCCCAACATTGTTGCCTCTATCAATAAAGTCTTTATTACTATACTAACTTACCTAACATTGTTGCCTCTATAAATAAAGTCTTTATTACTATACTAAATTGTCTAACATTGTTGCCTCTATAAATAAAGTCTTTATTACTATACTAACTTGTCTAACATTGTTGCCTCTATAAATAAAGTCTTTATTACTATACTAACTTGTCTAACATTGTTGCCTCTATAAATAAAGTCTTTATTACTATACTAACTTGTCTAACATTGTTGCCTCTATAAATAAAGTCTTTATTACTATACTAACTTGTCTAACATTGTTGCCTCTATAAATAAAGTCTTTATTACTATACTAACTTGTCTAACATTGTTGCCTCTATAAATAAAGTCTTTATTACTATACTAACTTGTCTAACATTGTTGCCTCTATAAATAAAGTCTTTATTACTATACTAACTTGTCTAACATTGTTGCCTCTATAAATAAAGTCTTTATTACTATACTAACTTACCTAACATTGTTGCCTCTATAAATAAAGTCTTTATTACTATACTAACTTACCTAACATTGTTGCCTCTATAAATAAAGTCTTTATTACTATACTAACTTGTCTAACATTGTTGCCTCTATAAATAAAGTCTTTATTACTATACTAACTTGTCTAACATTGTTGCCTCTATAATTAAAGTCTTTATTACTATACTAACTTGTCTAACCTTGGCTAACATTGTTGCCTCTATAAATAAAGTCTTTATTACTATACTAACTTGTCTAACATTGTTGCCTCTATAAATAAAGTCTTTATTACTATACTAACTTGTCTAACATTGTTGCCTCTATAAATAAAGTCTTTATTACTATACTAACTTGTCTAACATTGTTGCCTCTATAAATAAAGTCTTTATTACTATACTAACTTGTCTAACATTGTTGCCTCTATAAATAAAGTCTTTATTACTATACTAACTTGTCTAACATTGTTTCCTCTATAAATAAAGTCTTTATTACTATACTTACTTGCCTAACATTGTTGCCTCTATAAATAAAGTCTTTATTACTATACTAACTTACCTAACATTGTTGCCTCTATAAATAAAGTCTTTATTACTATACTAACTTACCTAACATTGTTGCCTCTATAAATAAAGTCTTTATTACTATACTAACTTACCTAACATTGTTACCTCTATAAATAAAGTCTTTATTACTATACTAACTTGTCTAACATTGTTGCCTCTATAAATAAAGTCTTTATTACTATACTAACTTGTCTAACATTGTTGCCTCTATAAATAAAGTCTTTATTACTATACTAACTTACCTAACATTGTTGCCTCTATAAATAAAGTCTTTATTACTATACTAACTTGTCTAACATTGTTGCCTCTATAAATAAAGTCTTTATTACTATACTAACTTGTCTAACATTGTTTCCTCTATAAATAAAGTCTTTATTACTATACTAAATTGTCTAACATTGTTGCCTCTATAAATAAAGTCTTTATTACTATACTAACTTGTCTAACATTGTTGCCTCTATAAATAAAGTCTTTATTACTATACTAACTTACCTAACATTGTTGCCTCTATAAATAAAGTCTTTATTACTATACTAACTTACCTAACATTGTTGCCTCTATAAATAAAGTCTTTATTACTATACTAACTTACCCTTCCAAAAGGAACCGGCAACTTCTCCACATGGGAGGAAAATCGACATTGTAGTCAAATTTTCATGGAAGTTTATGACCTGTCCCGACCGGGAATCCATCTCAAATTACAAATTACGGTTACAAATCCAGTATTACAACAGTTGGTCGCGGTCCTACACTCGTATAAACATGACTATTCATTATATAAGAGTAAGAACAACAAGAAACACCAAAACTATTTACGATTAGCAGTAACAGAAACAATGCTTTAATTATTGTCATTACATATAAAAATCTGAACAAATGGAAAAAAAACGAGGATTTACAGAAGTTGTGCCCCGTAGTCCGTTACCTTGGTGTCAAGGTATGAAACTAGATCCTATAAATATACAGTATACAGGTACTTGTTAACTTGTGTACCGTATTTGTGGCCTTAGATGTAGCACTAGGTGTGACAATACAGTCATACCAGTCTTATTACTTCCTGGTCATTTAGAACGTTACATTATAATGTTTAAACACATGTACTAGGCTAGTGAATGCTTCTTAAATGTCTAAGATATTAATTATGGAGATTTTGTAATTTGTATGAATTATAGTTAATATTTTAATTTCAATATATATTACCAAAATCAATTAACAAAGGTCGAACAGAAAATTAATGTATATCCAATATCGTGTCGAAACTTAATTGCGAAATTACGACAGATCTTTAAAAGCAACATTATAGATGTTCATGCTTGAAACATAAATAAAAAAATATATGCTTAAAAAGAATTAAAATGCGTGATATGTATGTGTGTAGGGGCGAAATAACACTTCATTTATTAAGAAACGAAAAAAGAATATCATACATGTGGGGGTTTTTTGGCTCCTGAAAATACAGCTTGGTGGGTTTTGAAATTTATTTTACCCGTGGATGGTTTCGTTTGTATCCGCTTTAGTCATTCATGTCAGTAATAAGCCAATAACAAATTTCACATGTAACTCACTATAAGGTAAAAAGTTCGTCATGGTAGGATATGTATTTTGATTTTCAAAAATATAAAAGCGCTGTAATACTCGTAAACTGATTAGATGAATCAAACTTGCACATCAATTGTTGATGTAGATCATTTTGATGTGTTTTGCTCAAAAGCGAACCTCCCGATGTAACCAACCACATAACAACACGAGCAAAGAATTGATTCAACAAATAGTACACACAGGAAAGCCAAATAGGAATACGATTCCATCATGTGTCCAATAAATTTAGGATTTGCTGCAAGTCCACACCCAACGGAGATCATTATCATGGCAGATACACAGCCTGTCACATCACAGACATGTTCCTCAGTCCAGGATATCACAGCAGGCATGATGAGCACCATAAAGAAACCGGACATGGGTAAAAATATCCACACCATTATGTGTATGTTATACAGACTAGCTATTAATGTGGCAAGGAATGTCAGAACCCAGGCAATATGAGCAAGGAAAAGTAATTTGTTTGTATGCAAGACTCGTACAAGTATTACACCACAAAGTCCGCCAACACAACTTTCTACCCAATAAAGGGACAGCAAAGTCACAGAAGAATCATTGTCCCATTCTAGATAATCGATACAAAAGGTCACCAAGAAATCGCCAAGACTGTCTTCAGTGGCACTGTAGAAGAAACTCACACCAAATACACACATTAACACGAACCACTTCCGCTTCCCTGATGTTTTCGTTGTGGTCATGTTAATATTATTTTCCTGAAGCGATGTTTTCTCAAGATCTGAGTTCTCACTGTCTGAGTAACATGCTCGTCTCTGGTCAAAACTTTTTAATAGATTCATAACAAAATATGGAATGGCGGATAGGATTAGAAGAGCACTAGTTAAAATGAAAGCGTAGTGTATTTGACTTTCCGAGTGCTCATACGGACTGCCGTCATCCTTAGTAAGAGATAAATTTGATTCTACTTTACTACCATTAGACTCGTCAGTAACTTGATGGGTATGCTCGTAATCATACAAAACGTCGGACGAAATGCTCTCATTCACGGAAACGCTGTGTTTTAATCCACTGTGTGGAAGCATGAATGGCCTCGTGCCAAACGGAACCACAATCCCACCAATGGTGTAAGACAAATATAGTGCCTGCATGTAAGGGCCACCATCTGACCCCCATATAGATGGGATGATCGTATTTGCACCTAGAATATAAGAATATGTATCATTATAATTCTATTCATAAAAGGTGATGTTCTCTTTAACATGGCCAAACATATTCAAATATGTAAGGAAAAATCGATATATATACATTTGTACAAGAAAGTTTTGGTTGCAAAATATCATTAGACCTAGCGTGTTTTTTTAAGTCGATGTTTGCCGAAAAGAATTGCGAAAAAGATATCCATACAGGTAAATAATTATACAATATTACACGAACACATAGAACTGTAACCTTATAACGCTAGTTATTTAGAATACCGGCACTGGAATAAAGCACGTCTTTTACAGATACCTGATTTATTCTTGACATTGACATGTATTACATGAAGGCCAGTAAGAGCTACATACAGAATAATGTGCGAGTTATTATAGTCTACGTAACTGATAGTTTGAAGTTCAGAAATAAAACAACATATCAAAACTAATAGTAGGGATATTTTAATATGTTTCTTCATTGTCTAACAATTAACATAGTCATGGAAAAAACAGTGAACTTATAAAACTAGTACGTGTTTTGTGCGCAATGTACCGATAGGGTCTACATGTTGTTAGTATAATTTCGTACCTGTGTCAGTGCCCCCGCAAAAAATACCAGTAAGTACCCGTAACACTAGCATCACGGAAAATGTCCCACTGTATGGTAAGCACGCGCTGCATACTGCTGCTCCGATGGCGCATGCACACATAATAATCAGTCTGTTGTATCTGTCATATAGGAAACCAGCTATCAGAGAACCAGCCAAGAAACCCAAAGACCACGTGGTGAACAGCCACGCTCCTGAGTCCAAATCAACGTGTACAAGTATTTGAAGGTCTGGTAGAGCTGTTCCTATCTGTAGAACTACCCAACCCTGAAATCATTATGTTGATTGAATAATAAACATCGCTTTATTGGTGTTATCGTTGGGGGAGATTTTTTTTAATGATCTTGGTGTTAATTTCCTTTTATCTTTAGCCAAAATAAGAGCTTTAATGCCCTTGAATTATTAGAATAACAATCAGTAAATCCATAATGATATCGATAAATTGAACATTTAAACCGTGAAATAGTCAAGTGTGACACATATTAATAATTAATATCACCCATGTAATGAAGAATCCCAGATGACACCAATTTTACGTAGCGGAAGTTCAAGTATAGGCAAAAGTATAGTTATAAAATATTGTGGTCACATTTTTAGGCTAATTTTGTAAATAATTTAGTAGTTCCAAACAATAGCAGTGCCTTCAGAGCTTCGATATCATTAAGTTGACGAGATAGCATTATTTCTTAAATTAGAGCTAGCTAGGTACAGTGTCGTGCGTGATGGGGCGAGCATAATGCATCCAGTTTACCTTAAATAAGTTGAAATTGCCCGAGACTCTTGTATATGGTCACATGATATTATGCAAACAAGAAAAGCCTCATTGACTGAATGCATCGAAATTTATAGACCTGTCAAATAAGGAGATAAAGTTATGACTTATGGGCCCACTAAACTTGGCATTGGTCTTGTTTAAGTCGATACTTTATCACAAACAGTTCGTTTAAATATTCACTTTAAGTATTACAAAATAATATAACTTTATTTCATATTTGCGATACGGGACAATGCAGTGGCGGTCTAATTGGATCGACTAATCGTAATTAAGTTCGGACCATGGTATTCTACTTGCATCCAACATTGATATCAATCTGCAGGCTAGTATGATGCAATTCCAGATGGGGAGTATAATTTCAGATTTTGTCTGGGGAAATCAGTCCTACGTCGAAGCTCCACTTAATAACAAGATTCAAGGGAGGCTTAGCCCCCACCCCGCCCAGATCATTTCCCGGTTCCTAGCTACGGACCTGATCTGAATGCATGCGGCATGTATAAATGAAACTTGGAACGTTTACAATAATGCATAACTATGTACGCCTGTGTAAAGAATTGCTGTGTTATCTATACAAAACACAATTTACTTCTCCGTCAGTATAAATGTAAACAGTACAAGAATTGATAAATATATAGTTCAATTTTTAGGTCAGCAATGTTATTGTATACATGGAAGATCCCATTTGTTAATGTTTAGGTAACACGACTACTATTGTCATATGTTATAGAGCAATTTATGAAGCTTTATATCACTGTCCTCTGTGGCGCAGTCGGTAATTAAGGCATAATTTAAGGTTCGCGAATCTTTAGGACTGCGGTCTGATGTTGGATATCATTTTTTATTTTTAACTTTTTTTTCATTTTTAATAAAAGTTAGCATTATATATATCGATAAGAAAAAATGTTTAAACAGTTTTTTATCTAAATTGTTCCGTTAAATTAACAAAAATATAATAACCCATACCCAACTTTCGCGGACATGCTGATTTGGAAAATCGATAAAAAATATACATTAAACAAAGAAGGTGATTTTCACTATAATCGTCATAACTTTTATTCTATTTAAAATACGAAATTTGTACTCATCACAAACGTTTATTTAATCTTTTATCTTTCTAATGGTGTATTTTTTATTATTTTAAATTAATGCTTTCTTCGACCCTTTTGCGTTTGAAAAAGACACCTATCGATTCCCTCTATATTCAATGTAAAAAGCGTAAAATTGATAGATTTTTCAATGAAAATTTGATGTTTTCAGCATCATAACTCTTTTGGGGGAAATGTGATCAAATTTGTACTCATTGCATTCGTTTTGAAAATTTAATTTCTTTCACCATGTAAAATATGAAAACAATCAAATAATATCTTCTTCGACCCTTTTGATGTTTTTTAAAACTACCCCTTAGATTTTTTCAAGTTCAATTCGTCAATCGTTCGGCAAATCTCTGATATTTACGTACTTTTACGGAAACAACGTGCATTTGGCGATGATCATATCTGCTGATTAGGTATCCATGTATATACAGTCACAGCATGATGCATTATACAGGGTAATAAAAATCGGACGCGTTGAATCAGGTTTTAGGATAATTGAGGTTGAAGACTAAAACATATTACAACATGGATGAAAATATTAGAATTTGTGAAATATTTTACTTTACTTCCGAATAAAAAGCAAAATCGATATTTATAACCCAATTTGTTGATATTATAGAAAATATAACATAAATAAAAAAAGGTTTTCACTATTAGCTTTTTGGATGCATTGAATTAGGTCTTATTTTACCTAGACAGGTGTGAAACTGACTTTTACTTGCAATAAAAATGTTCCATTTTTTATCACAAAGTACATATAGAAATACAGCACAGTATTTTTTAATCATGTTACAAAAAATAAGAAAAAGCATCTGAAAACTATTTTATGAGATATGCCTAATGGAAGGCATTATGTAGATATTGTTACAGATCAAGTAATATATATTTCTTATATTTTACTATCATTTCATCTGTTGTTCTAATGGGCCTTAAAAAGACGATGATATTTCATTAAATGAAATTTACTATTAATTCATTTTTGATAATATAATAAATTATAATAAGCTAAATATATCATTTTGGCATACGTCCACATGTCACTTATAAAAACATGTCATAAAATAATATAGATTACCTACTTTGTATATTTATTTTTTCAATGATGTGTAAACAAAAGGACGGATAATAAAATCATATTTTTGAGATCCCTTTATATGGTTGCTAACTTTACCTGATTATTGTTTTTTACGCGTCTCACATTGACTCAAACAATTGGGCACATCGAATTATATTTGTTAGATATCATTTCAATCAAGACGGATGGAAATTGCCATAAAATTGCAGAAATTGATTGAACTGTTAATACACCAGGGCCCGTATTCACAAACGTTCTTAGTTTTCCGAGTTGAGAATTTTCTTTATCTTAAATTTTGACTAAGACATAAGACATTTCTTAGTCTTCATCTTAGATTTATTCTAAGCGTAAACTAAGACGGAATTATTCTTAGTTTGAAAAGAAATCTTAGTTTTGAAAATTTACCGTTGTCAGGGTTTTTTTCCTCGGAATTCCCATACGTCATAACTTACGATTGGCGATTAGTTTAACCTGTTATACACTTTCTCAATTTTACGGATACGATTGGTATTTTTTCAGCCACAGAAGACACAAATATAATTGTTGGTCATGTTTGCAAGAATACAAACAGGTTCCTTACGAACAGTGTCACTGATATATCAATTCAAATTAATGCCTTTGATATTTTGTAATTTTATGAAGTATGCAGTAATTCGGTAAAGTTCCAACTACAGTAGTATCAAAAATAAAAATATGTACCATTAGGGCATCAGAACCCAAGTATCATTGATCACTCATGTTTTTAATTGATTCTTACTATGAAATATGTATACATGTATGTATTTTGTTTACTGTCTGATATATTTCTGCTTGTCATATCATTACTCACAGTTGGGAGATTTTATAACAACAGAGGCTCAGTATAGCTGTAGAATATTTCATCCATAACTGAACATTGATGGTTAATAACAAAAACATCTTTCAATTGTGCAGCATTAACTTCAAATTCATACAAACGCATTTTATAAAGTTTACTGATATCATTTGCTTCACTTAATTCATATTGTCAAGGATACAATTGCATGTTTACTGGTAGTTTCAAAATTGCTTATACCTGTATCATACTCTATTCAACAAACTGCACAAAATAATAAATTTAATTATAATTGATGATATACTAAAGTCACAATGTGCTTTCAGTTGGAACAAACTTTATCACAATATGTGCATTAACAAGAATATGTAAACAAGGTAATAAAGATTTAAGATTATACTGTTGTCTTTGGATTTCATGTTCATATCAAACATGAATAGAGCAAAACAGTGGCTGAATTTATTTGCACCCAAATTCATGGAAAGCAATGTTTATCTATCTAAATGTTTATCACATCAAAATCACATTAGGCACTGGTATCTGTCTTTACTAATGTCACCAAAATTGTTTCATGGAGTCCTCAAAAGAATCTGTGAATACAAAGTACATCATTTCAATTCATAGCAAGTCTTCATAGTTGATAAACTCAGAAACTGATGCTGAATTATTCACGAAGAAGCAAAAACGACATAAATAACGAATTATATTAAATGGTATATGGTTTAATGATATTAAAGTTCACATTTCACTGTCCTTGTATGACAATTAACTTGAACCAATGTCTATCCGAAAATCGTACAATATCCCGCATATGCGCAAATAGTCACATGACACGTACTTGTTAATTGTTCTATCATAAAGTCCGGTGAAAAGCATCTTTGATCACTGGCAATGAATTTCAAGTTAAGCACCAAAGGTCTACATTCTGCTGGATCTTTGCTTATCTTGTGATGGCAAAATTTAATGTATCTTTTCACAATATTTGTAAGTGAAATTGACACGTTATTTTGACAACTGCTCTGCCCAAGATCAAGTCAAAATAACGACAGAAAAGTGTTTAAAAGTTCATAATCCAAGAAATTAACTTTATTCTTCATAGATATGGACAAATAATGAGTTCGACGTAGCATCCATTTTCGTTTTATTTTTTATCTAAGAAAATTTCTTAAAGTTAAGACACCTCGTACCTTGACTAAACTTTTAAGATAAAAATCGTCGATCTAAGAATTGTTCTAAGATTTTTTTCACTCTTAGACAAAAGTTAAGACAAATCTTACAATGTTAGCAAAACTTGGTGAAAACTAAGATAATTTCGGTATTCTTAGATGATTTTTCATCTTAGTTGGTTTGTGAATACGGGCCCAGGTCTATAGCTTAATATCATTCGTATTTTTTCTATTTTGTGATGGAAATAAATATCTGCAACAGTTACTGAAGGTTGTAATGGATTTGGAAGTAATTTCATTTATAATCACTGACCTACAAGACGTGCGACATAGTGCAACATTTCTGGTTACTCGATCGACCCTAATTTATTTTATCCCGCGACCCTAGACATTTTCATGATTTTATCCGAGGAATGGAAAATCCTCTTTCTCCTATTTACCTTCCCATATGCTTTCAAAAGTCAAATAAAGTCCATATATCTACTAACCGACTTTTATTAAGAAAAGAAAAACAATGTGTTTATATGCAGAATCAAATTACTATTTGACTGTGCATACAATAACATAATTATTACTAGGATTCTTGAATTTTGTCTTTTCATGATATCCGCATTTTCAAAATTAATTTTACTGATGAAACAAACTAATGTCAATATCATATACGTTTCTGTCCATTTTAACGACGTACATAATAGTTGGGACATGCTCAAGTCTTATCAGAGATCCAAAAGTAATACAGTGAAATATCGATTTTTGGATCAATTAAGATAACAGATTTTATCTGTTACGCGTGACTGATTTTATTATTTTATGACCCCTAATAAAGTCAGCATAACGCAAGCAAGGAGGGTAACAATAGGTAGACTGCATATAAACCCCGGAATTGTAGTTGTTTCCCTTGAAAATTGATCAGATACTCGATAAGGCCATGTCCGCCAAAGTTGGACATGGCTCACATTAGCATTTATATATTATTTTAATTGTGGAGTAAATGTATATTAAGTAGAAGCCGGTTTTAGTGTGAAATGTGTATAGTATTTGAAATAACTTTTGTATTCGCGATTTTGTGCAATAAAATGTATAAAAGAAAACAATATTTGAGAAATACATCAGAAAATAATGCATTTCTTTTTTACCTTTTCTCTCTTGAAATTATTATACAAAAAGGTACTATTCAGTGTGTATACATGCATGTAACAAGAACAAACCTTTTTCAATGAAGAAAATATAAAAAATAAAGGTATTTAATAATTTAAAATAAGTAGTGCCATTGACTGAGTTCGAACCACCCACATCTGCTTCATTTTGTAAAAATATTATGTGTATGTACATGCCACCTTATCCAATACACCATGACTCTGGTTTACGTGAATGCCACTTTACTACGGATTTAAAATGATTTGGGCAATCAATTTACAGTGATTACCTTTACAATGGTATCGTCCAATATTCGACCTTGACTATATGAAAATTGAACTTATATACAGCCAACATTGTAATCATATTTTGAAGTATAAATAAATAAACAAGATCCAATAGTCGAGTTCGGTGTGTGCACTGGCGTAGCTTCCTTTAGGCATTGTAGGCACGTGCCTACACTTTTTTCTAACAAATTAAAAATACTTAATTTACAAAAAAAGAACGCAATAAAATGAACGGAGTTAACCGTATGGGATGTGAGAATGGAAGACCCGAGTACCCGTAGTAGACCTTTTGTAATGTGTGCTCCATATGCGTCTCCGGCGATTTACAGTGAATTTTTCTTTTGTGGTGGGGCATGCCTCGGACCTCCATAGAAAGGTGCCTACACATTATTTTAGGGCAAGCTACGATCATGGTGTGTGTAATTTATGTTGTGTATTTAATACAAGAGCATATACTTTAATTTTGTATTAATAAAGTCCCTGAACGCACCCGCAGGACGACCATAATTATACCAAGTCCTTGAATGCACACACGCTAATTAAATTATCTCTTATCTGTTAGTGAATATAATGTTCAGGCAATCTGTGGGTTGTCAAATAAACGAGTAATTACAAGTAAATATACGAACCAAGGTCACATATGACCAGAACACAGAAAGTGAAAGAATAAACTTTCTTCTATATAAAACATCGTACTTCAAGTTGTGAAGTACACTTTTCTTTGCATCTACTGAACTCTGCCCAGCATCACTGCACTCCTCCTCCCCGACATACTTGGTTCCATGTAAGACATTTTCAGAAGCAGCAATAAGTGGATGTGTATTGTCGTCTACTACAGCATTAACCTTGTCTTCACCAGGTTCATTGAGATTTCCACACTCTGTCATGCTTGTACATGTAGTATTTTAATCCAGGCAAGTGTATCGATCAAAATTTGTAACAGAAATTGTTTTAAATTGTAATATCCCAGATTGTATTATAGTATTTACAAGCTACCATTCACATGTATTTCTATGTATACATTGTCTGAGCATAAACACGTGGTTTGCTGCAGTTAATATTTAGTAAACTTAACAATGATATTCATGCTAGCTAGTGATTGGTTACTTCTGGTTCCGCATGATATATCCAGTCTTATATATTATACATGTGCAGATGCAGAGGCGGGTCCAGGATTTCAGGCTAGGGAGTATTGAATAATTGATGATGCTATTTCGGTGAATGATATCCTTTCTGTCTATGGTCGGGGATTTTACAGGGGGTGCGGTTGTGCCCCCCCCCCCCCCCCCTTAAAACCGAGCTAGTACTAGTGCATGTGAACAGTGGATACTGCCGGGTTTTCCGCATCGTTTGTGAAACTGTTAATTATACCGCACGATTGAGAGACTGAATCGAAATGTTATAATTTATTTGTTGATTTTTCTGCACACTAGTCAACTCTGTTCACTCTGCATATCCTCTCATAACAAGGATGAATAGTTTTAACTTAATTCGGCATAAATCAAAGTTTAACGAACTTCAATTTACTCTTATTAGTTCTATATATCTGGAACGCGTATACATGTATTATTTATGTTCCTATTCCATCAGAGTAACACTTTTTTTACTAATACATACAGGGACGGATCTGGGATGTGTTGTGAAGGGGTGTGCAACACATGTAAATAATGCCGCGCCATTCATAAACAAATGTTGGCTGCGCTTTTTTCCACAAACTCTGCTTTCTGGTAAAGATGTCATCAGGATATTGAACACAGAACCTCTTACGCAGTTAGTGGGCATAAAACTATATATCAGTAAAGATTTAATCAATCTCTAAATCTCAATAATGCCTAAAGAAGAAGAAAAATTGTATTATAGTGACCTGTGACACATTTATACAATATATACATACATAAATATAAACACAACTAAAATCACCCGGCCCCATAAGCCTATCAGTCACTATCAACAGACATGTACACATTTAAGTGTTTCATCCTTTTTCGGTAATTTTATAATGCTAGTTTTTAAAATCATGAATGGCATACTCTACATGTATGATTATGAATGGCATATTTACAGTATATCAGGTAGTTGTAATAACCACAGGTACTTGACACACAAAAAAATAATTTTCATATATGTTCATAGTATCTATAATAATATTATTATAGATACTATATGAACATATATGAAAAAAAATTGTGTTAAGTACCTGTGGTATTAACTAAATACAACTATATATACCTGAGTGTTTTTAGAAGAAAAAAGGCTCGTTTCGTCGGTAATAATTATCTTGGGATAATATCAGCAATTGTTTGTTTTTTGCATATATATTTTTATAGCAAAAAGCAAATGGGGCTTTAATACATAGTTCCCACATCTACAATATTTACCTCCCTTGGCGACCATCTTGCTTGGCAAATTCAACAAGCATTAATAGAAGATATTTATATTTTTGGTTTGATAATTCTAAATATAGGATATTCATATATGACAACTACATTTTCTTAAACCTGATGTCCTTATGGCCGTAACAACTTCATGATTAAGTTATCTTAAATTTATACATTAAGTTGTTTAATAACCAATTTCTGATTTTTTCTATTAAGCGCATAAGAAATTTGCCATTAAGATGGCCGCCAAAAAAATGTTAACTTACACAGAACTATGAATTATTGATTAATCACTACACTAATCAGAATGATATAAGATGTAGAACGGAAAAGCGTGAATTCTGTTTTTTATTATTTTACCCAATTGTAGTGAACTTTTTATCTGCGGATGTTGACTGTTCAATGTGATTTGCCGGGTGACCGTAAAAATCACACTAGCGAATTAAGGTGGATCGCGGGTTTCCTCCAGAAAAATGGTCATTTTTTTAGACGTCAACGTACAATAAATAAGTTTTACATGAACAACTTTTAATATATTGGCTGACGCAGAAATGATATATTCAAATGATATTTCCACGGAAACCGGTCAAAAAGCGCCGTCTAGGGGAGTGATATATTTTTCGTTGATTTTCGCGTTATTTCCTGTATTGCTCCGATAATATTGTGCATTAAATTATGCAATTTACTTAACTGCAATGCTGGATCATTTACAAATCCGGAAAAGTCAATCATGTTACATTTTGCTGTCATTAAATATTGAAAGACGTAGAGCGAACTCTGCAGGGGTGACAATTTACAATGCCATAAAATGAGACATTTTTCTCTCGGTCGCGTCAACAGTGAAAAAACGGCCCGATGAATTTTTTTTTTAAACTCAGTAGAGATTCTTAAAATAATTTGAAAGACTTTAAAAAAATAAAAACATATGGTCACCGACTTCGTTTTCGTGCCATTGAAACTTATTTAAACACGGAAAAAGCTAAAAACGTTGCCATAAAATTCAAGATTGACGTGACGTTAAGCCAAAATAAACTAAAAAGTCGCAACGTCACGTCGATCTTGTATAAAAACGTTGATGTTTTAAGCCTTTTTCCAAGTTTAAATAAGTTTCATTGGCGCGAAAACGAAGTCGGTGACCATATTTTTTTATTATTTTAAAGTTTTCTAAATTGTACAAAGAATCTTTTCTGCGTTTTAAAAAAAAATCATCGGGCCGTTTTTTCTCTACTGACGCGACTGGGAGAAAAATGTCTCATTTTTGGCATTGTAAATTGCTACCCCTACAGAGTTCGCTCGACGTCTTTTAATATTTAATGGCAGCAAAATATAACATTACTGACTTTTTCGGATTTGTAAATGATACAGCATTGCATTTATGTAAATTGCATAACTTAATACACAATATTATCGGAGCAGTACAGGAAATAACGCGAAAATCAACGAAAAACATACCGCTCCGATAGGTGGCGCTTTTGAGCAGTTTCCATGGAAATATCATTTGAATATATCATTTCTGCGTTAGCCAATACCTTAAACGTTGTTCATGCAAAATTTCGTTATTGTACGTTGACGTCTAAAAAAATGACCATTTTTCTGGAGGAAACCCGCGATCCACCTTAAGGTGGAACCAAACGATTGAAATTACGTCGTTTTCGACGTCAAAACGGTCATTTTTACGATATTTATAGTGCCTCTCTGAAAATATTTATCGCTCTATCAATTTATGTAGATATTTAATGAAATAAAGATTGAATAGCGGAGAATAAAATTACCTACATGTAGGTATAAATTTGATGATCATGATTTAATTACAAGTGCAAATAAAACGATTTTAAATGTAAAGTTTTGTGTTTTTTTCTTCTCACTTTCAAACATAAAATATTTTTATTAAAAATCTGCCCGAGGGAATTTTTTTATTTTTGTCTAGAATAAAGTATGATGTGTCACCTGTTGTTCTCATAAATTCTAAGAAAATCTATCTAGCCGTTTTTATTTTATTAAAGCTTTAAATGTTAGCATTACCTTATAATGCGCTCATTCGCTGTCAAGAACGTCGCTTCAAACACACGTCATGTTTTGATATCTATCGCGTACTTACATCTATTTTACTTACTGTACACTATGATCTAAAACGATTTATTGGAATTAATGATACATTGTATGTCAGTAACCCTCATCACATTGCCATTGTTTTCAGTTAACAATAAACACACTACGTTATCATTTTAGCGTGCTTAACGTGAACATACGCGTATATAAATAATGTGACAAAATTGAAAAACTTGACCGCTCTAGTGAACTAAAATGGAAGATAATTGTGATTATTATTTTCATTTTTTGTATAAAAAACAATGTTCTATGATTTACATAATATAATTATTATGTTATGATTGAGATGTGTAGTAAGATGTGTTGTTCAAATGATATGCATTCTATGTATGTTTATTTTTGGGGGTAAATATTAAGACTTACGACCCCGTTGTGATAGCGCATTTATTATATATTATACTACTCAAAATTTGATAAGGATCACTTTTTATTCTGTATAGCATTATTGTCATAAAATATGATTTTTGGTTGTTTTCAAAGATATCCGCATATCATGAGTGCTATAAGTCATCCATACATTGAATCATTCGAGCGTAACGAGCGTCGAAATGAGGACAGGGCTAAAATTAGACATTTTATGGGTATCTGTGGGGAATATAAAAATGCGCAAAAGTGCTTACTTTTGTTTTTAGAATTGAGACTGATGTCTTCGAGCGTCAAAAACAGTTTGAC
This sequence comes from Lutraria lutraria, assembly GCA_964023205.1. Taxonomy (NCBI): domain Eukaryota; kingdom Metazoa; phylum Mollusca; class Bivalvia; order Venerida; family Mactridae; genus Lutraria; species Lutraria lutraria. The sequence continues at coordinate 39,429,953 of OZ026839.1, forward strand.
ATCGACTCCTCGTGCTTCTAATGAGTCGTCCGATCTTAAATTGTGGGATTCGAGCCCGTTCCTCCGGAGGTTCCTCTCTGAGCTGTCTGGTGGATGTTGGCTGGACAGGACGCCCAGACATCGCTCTCCGTAGCATATCCCAGACATGATCCTTATCAAATTTTGAGTAGTATAGATTCTTAATATAAGCGAAGATGATAGCTACAGTATGTGAAAAATACATACATGATTAAAACAAACGAGTCCATTGTTTCAGATTTGATTGAAATGCGTAAAGTTCATGATGTCATCAGAACGTTCGAATTCAAGTGTAAGCCCGATTCTCACTGCCACAGTGCTGTTCCTGGTGACTCCCGGTGGCAAATAACCGGTGTATCGACCTTAAATGTCTACCGCGCATGTAGTGCTCACCAATAATCCGGAACCCTAATACCTAGTGTATATCATTGTACAGCCAGGGTACAACATCGGACCTACCTCGGTTCTGCCCCGGAATTTTAAGGATTAAGCCGGTTCTTAATATTTTCCCGGTAACCCCCCCCCCCCCCCCCCCCCGGTTGTATTATGTCTTAAACATTTTAACAAATACGGATATGTTCGCCTGATAGGGCCGGATCAACAAGGTCCATCCAGGACTGCCGTGGATGACTACAGTGCCACCAGGGTTGTACTCCTGGTTTGTCTAGGTTTCGCCAGGTCACTCATCCGAGACCAACCGAAAGTCAACCCTTCATTCATTGACTTTAATATGTATTAATTAAATGTTATTTTGCTTGTTTCCAGAAGGCCGCATTGAAAATACATTTGTAAGTCAAATGTTTTGTATATTTTACTTAATGTGTACACCTTCTGTAAATAAAGATATTATTATTATAACAGAAAAAATAGCGCTGTACACAATGTCTCAAACGACGTTTTTGAAGGCGAATTAGCGTTTTGTAAGGTGACGCTATATAGTGAAGCTTGGATAAAATAAAAACAGCTCGATAGATTTTCTTAAAATTTATGAGAACAGTAGATTACACATGCAACTTTATTCTAGACAAAAATAAAAAAAATCCCTCGGGCAGATTTTTAATAAAAATAATTTAAGTTTGGAAGTGAGAAGAAAAAACACTAAACTTTTACATTTAAAATCGTTTTATTTGGACTTATAATCAAATCATGATCATCAAATTTATACCTACATGTAGGTAATTTAATGCTCCGCTATTAAAATTTTATTTCATTAAATATTTCCATAAACTGATAGAGTGATAAATATTTTCAGAGAGGCACTATAAATACCGTGAAAATGACCGTTTTGACGTCGAAAACGACGTTATTTCAATCGTTTGGTTCCACCTTAAATGCTAAATTTCAGGTGAATGACACTAAATCATGCTTCGAAAACCAGGTAGTTGTATTAATACAACTAGGCTACCTGCGAAAACTGAGTTACATGATAAATAGAAACTGGGGTCACTGTCCGGTGAGAACAATGTTATCAGACTCGGCGATATCGTCCAGGGTGACTCGCTAAAGCTAGCTCGCCACCCTGGATGATATCACCTCGCCTGATAACATTGTTCTCACCGGACAGTGACCCGAGTTTCTCTATATACCGGGTTTAATAGGATACCGCATTTTAGTATTTACCAAGGGAGATTACTCTTTATGATCACTTGTCACTAGGCGAATGTAAACAATATCGTTAATGTGAAATTGCATCGAGCGTCAGGGGGATATTTAACTATAACTGAAATGGCGGATACATTACTCGTTCCCGCTTTAAAATCTAAACCTAAAGCATTAAATCTTAGCAATAAAAAACTCGACAGATTACCTAGGGCCATTGGTAAACTTGACTGTATCATTCATTTACAGTTGAAGAATAATAAGTTGAAGACACTTCCATACGAACTCAGTTATCTATATCAGGTTTGATGTTATAAAATGATGTGTTTCTTATATAACGTATGTAAAAACTTGATTGAAACAGATGAGTATTTGCTTTGTCACATTTTAAACTTACCTCAACAGTCAAGTTGAATCAGCTATAGCTAGTTGTCTATCAGTTTGTTCACCCTTGTTGTTCAATCTTTCTGTTGGTAGGATCTCAGCAGAGATGTTAATTGACAAAGCTTTATAAAAATGAGCCTCAGTTGATCAATTCAGGCTACCATGACAGGTGGATCCGGGTTATTTCATTTCTATCTATGGTAGGGGACTTTCATGTGGGGCGGGGAGCAGAAAGTACCCCCCCCCCTGCTTTGAAACTGCTAGTGCATAATGTTACTATTAATTACTACAGTACATCTGTCAATGTTGGTCAATAGCGATACATCGCTAATGTTGTTTATATGTTATGTCTTTACCAACTCTAAATAAAAAAAATTGTATTAGTATCTTGCATGATCTTACTTTATAATATTGCATGAATTTATTAATTATGTTTTGAAACAATTTCTTATCAACTTTTTAAACATATTTTGCAGTTACAAATCCTTAATTGTGGTAACAATGCCTTTGAGGAGCTGCCAGAAGTTCTAGAGCACTTAACAATGTTGGAAAAGTTGCATTTGTTTAACAACAATTTGCAAATTTTATCACCCAAAGTTCTCAGTGAGTTTATTTCAGTACAGGGTTTTTGTTAAGTTCTCCTATACAAGGCTAAGCCTCGATTGATGGAGGCCGTAATGCTTATTTCCAATGTCGTAAATGATATATTTCTGAATTTCTAGGTGGCCAATTTTCATTTCTAAGTGGTCAGTTTGGCCACTAGCCACCTCTTATTTAAAACACTGCTGATCTGTTTATTGTATATTCACTCGATTCACATTGCAGTTAAGATTATAATTCATTTGATTATTATTACTCATTTTTCAATGTTTAATTACAGTAAAACCTGTGAACAAGGGAAAACCAAAATGCATGTGGCCTTTATTGACAGGTGACCTTTATTCGGAGGTCATTTTGTTCTAAATAATCTGGGACGGTTTTTAAAAGTATGGCCTATAATTCTGTTCACAAGTTGGCCTTTATTCAGAGGTGGCCGTTAAATCAGGTTTGACTGTGATTATTACTAATTTTGACAATTTTAAGATTTAAGTAAATGCTTTCATGACGGACAGCAGCTGATAATATTGTTCACCTTGTTTCTAAATCTTACCATGATGAATATATATAAGCTTATATATATTATAGTGTTTGAAATATGTTGTCAAATGAAACTGAAATGTTGTTTCTGTTTTTCAGCAAATTTGCGAAGTTTGACATTTCTCAATTTGAACAAAAATAGTTTGAAGACCTTGCCACCAGAAATATGCAGGTATGTTTACTGTTACATAAATTAATTTTTAGTTTCTACAGGTAGCATGATCCTATGCATCAGGCATTGAATTTCCAAGACCAACTTTCTAAAACATTATACAATGAGCCATTAAATATGATGCGATATTCATCGGCAGAATGTCATATTGACCGAGGCGTTTTTTATTATTGCTCATTTTTCAAAGTTTAATTATGTGTTTTTTTATAGATCATATAATAAAGTATTCTTTTCTATGAATAGTAGTATAAAATATATATAAACTTGTTAGTTTGTTTTGTATTATAAAGTGTCCATTCATGTATGCTTATTTTGTAATATTCTGATTATCATTTTGGCAAGCATTCAGCAAAGGTCATACTGTAGTGAAAATTTGTAATTCATACTGCACTTCATCAAACCTGCGAACAAATGACACCTGTGAAAGGATACTTTTGTTTTCTGCAGGTTTCCCTTTATACATAAGTTTGACTGTGCCAAAAAAAAAATTGTAAACATTTTTTTCTGACAGATATACATGTGTATATTTTCTGTTAAACTCCAATTGAAAAAAATGTAAGTATCCTTATCTTTATAATTGGTTAACTTTTGTGTTTCAGACTTGCAAATCTTCAGTTCTTGAGTTTAGACAACAATGTATTAACAGAATTGCCAGTTGAGTTATGTGCCCTTTCTAGATTGGAGGAATTTCATGCTGCTAACAACCAACTTACCAACCTGCCTCTGGAATTTGGATTTCTGATCAATTTAGAAAAACTACACCTTCAGAAGAATAGAATTAGAGAGTTACCAGAGGTTAGTTCTTACACCATTCAATGGATGTCCTACTTATCAACAATTCCTTTGAGAATTTTGAAATCCTGTCTTCATAGATATATACAGTGGAACCTCTCTACAAGGGCCATCAGCTAGTTGTGACAAAATTGGTTGTTATAGGGAGGTGGCTGTTGTTGAGAGGGAGATATCAGCTGTTATGCTGATAAGAGTGGAAATTGTTGGCAGTCCAATCTAACCAGTATAAGTAACAAAGGTATATAACTGTCACTTGGAACAAATCTGCTGGCCGTAGTTGAGAGTTGACCAGCGGTCAGAGGTACATCTATGTTGAAAATCATGGGGGAATTTGAAGTGACTGTTGTTGGGAGGTGACTGTTCATGGAGGTTTCAGTATTGTGATATCTGATCGACTTAAAGCCACGTACCTGTCTAATATTCACAAGCATGTCCTAAATCACATACAATTATAACTGAAATGAAGCATACTTTTGATGTTTAGTCTTTGGCTACAAACATTAAAGATGTAGAATTGTTGTTCTGTAACCCATGTGGGAAAGTTGCTTTTCCAAGTAAAATGTGTGTATTAATATCTACCATTAAATACTATTTTTCCTGAAATTCTATACAATGTTACATAAAAGTCCAATATATTAAATAGATGACTTTGACCAATTGTTGTGTAAACTTTCTATTAATGCACTAACTTGAATTGTATGTTCTTTGTTTAGAGTATTGGTAAATGCTACAAGATGAGAACTCTAGATATAGCGGCTAATGATTTAAGAATATTTCCTACAGAGGTATATCATATATACATATTTATTATTATAAAATGAACAGATTTAATGCAGCATCATTTAGATACACATACATCTATATAAATGCAAAATGAAATTTGGAATAACTTACTGCGTAAAAGATTTTTCTATATAATAATTCTCTTACAAGTTATTTTTTTAATTTGTGCCCGTTAATTTGCAGAATAGAATTGCTGGTACCGGTATGTACTTAACAAACAAATGATACTGATCTTAGATAATTTTTGAAGTACACCATGTAAACTTATAATTCTCTAGCTTCACCTGTTTGGTAATAATTATTCATACTTATTTTGACAATATACTTAACAGTAATCATATTTTAAATTGTACATATTATAATTATATTTTAGTTGCACAGTATGCCATTGAAAGATTTATTTTGTGAGGAGAACCCTCTTTTACAACACATACCTGTACATTCAGTCCAGGAAGAAGAAGTGTTATCTTTAAAGGTAATTTAATAGTGGACTATTGAAAATAAAACTATTCACCACTAGCCCTAATACACAATTTTGAGAAAGTTTACTACCGGTAGGCTGGATAGAAATTTACTATCTGATTTACTAACTGCAAAGACAGTATGGTATGCTGTTTTGTTTCAATTAATTGATTACTAAGAGTATCCATTCTTTCTATGACATTGGTATTTCATAGAATCAGAACTTTTTAACACTTTAAAACCTAGTTTTTTTCATAGTACATTTGTGTACTGTGTAATAAGCTTATTTGTATGTGAATAAGTATTGTAGTCTTTTAATATGTATAATTTCAGGAGGTTTGTGCAAGATATGTGATGAGAGAATTAAAAGACAGGTACGTCAATCATAAGCTAAACTTTCAAAGATTGGTAACTCTTAAGTCAACTCATAGATGATGTAAATATTATCTTATTGACTAAATTTCTTACTTTCTTTTGAGACAATGTTCAACTACTGTTAACTATTTATTTAAATTATCTTAACTCCTTTTAGTTTCTGTTTATTTGACTTATCAGTTGACATAAATGTTAACTTAATATATTCCTAATCTAATTGGCTACTAAAACTGTGACTTTGTTTATAAAGAAGTTTTCTTACTCCATTACTCTTTGTTCTCCGTTATCTTGAAATGTGAAACATGTAACTCTTGCCAGAATGACCTAATTGCATCAGTATGTTGTTTGTAATCTATTGTGTACAATGTATACAGAAACTCTTCATTCTGCATCTAAGGAACTTTCAATGAATTTATTGACAGTTTGAATGAAGTATATACTGTTATCTTCAAAGTTTTTGTTTTAGTTTGAGATGCTACCCAATTCCTGACATTAAATATGCAGACATAAATTTATATTACATTATTGTTGTTACAAACTGTCAAAATAATTTGACATTGAACTTATTGCTCATGGTTAATATTTTATGTACTGTTTTTACCAAATAGGCGTCCTGATTCAAGGTACAGTCAAGTTTGTGTTGCTTGACCCCCTATAATACTATAATATAAAACACAATCAGAGACTTTCTCTTGTTGTGAATGATTTGTGTGTGTTTTAAAGTCATGTACTAATGACTGTGAGGCTTCCATGTATGTGGTGGCATTTATGTTTTTATAATGAATGCTTGTGTTCTTGTAATTTTGTGTGTGTGATTTTGTATTGTGTTGTATTGAATAGCAATATGTGTTAACTTTAATAGATTAATATTTTCATATTTTTCTTGAGTCTAATTGCCCCCAGTAATTAGGTTCTGAAATGAATGTGACTTTTTACAACAAATATCATTGCAAAATGGATATCAAATATTCAAATTAGTGTAATTGTAGGACTATGAACTTCTAATAGTAGATACTTATATAAAAAAAAAAAAACACATTTTATCAGGAAATTGCTGACTAATAGTTCATTTACTGTCCTTCGCAATATCATTGACTGCAAACTATATTCTAAATTGTTGAATTGTACAATATCTTTCTATGTATATATCTATGAGCTCATAGTAATTAAGTGGTATTTATGTGACTTAAACATTCTGCAATGAAGAATAGATAACTATTTGTGTTTGATTGTGTTTCACAATGTTTCTAATGCATTCTAACCTGTGTTTTAAACCATCAAGTCATTTAATCATCACAAAACATAAAACCTAAAAAAACAACTTTGTATGTCATCAAATCAACAGATGCATACATATTGATGACTCTAGAACTCCTGATACTATTGTAGGTCTAATTAAGTATAAGTAAACAGGGTTGTCAAACATGTATTGTCTTGAAAAAAAATGTATGTGACTAATGTTCTATTTTTTTTCTTTCATAGAAGTACAGATGTATTAACCTTATCATAAAATTATTTTGATTCTTTTTTATTTTAAAAAATTGATATATTTTTCTAGACAATCAGAAAGGTGATCTTTTAGAGCACATTATGTTTGTAGAATGTAACATTGCATGTATCTGCATATAATTTTTTATTTGAGTGTTGGTGGTCACAGAACAGATTGATTGTTAAAGCAATAGATAGGGAATACTTAGTTCAGTCAATGTCTTGTTCTTAGTTTAAAATGTTCAAATAATTTATACATGATCATGGGTTTGATTTAAAATTGAATTATGAGTAGATCACTTCATTTTACTTTATATTCAGCAGTGAATTAATCTTTTCTGTATTTTGACTTGGTTAAAATAAATATTAAAATGCAAGAAACATCATTACAGGACTTATTTCTGCCTCAAGTTTATGGAACTTATAATTGGTCCAAGTTATGACTGACTCATCAAATTCATAATTATAAATATCTGTGATCACCTATTGTTAAAGATACATGTTTGATGTAACGCTGTATGTAGATGTGCTTTTAGTCCCACACTATCCATGTTACCAGTGTATCGGCTGTCCATACATCGCTCGCATATTTATCATGAACCTCATTTTGTATTGTTGATTTAGCTACTGATGCTAGTATTTTGGTTACCAGTGCAAGGAAACATTATAAAACTCATAAGCCTATCAGCATATTGCTTGTTATTGCATATATAGTAAATGTCCACTCACAGTATGACTCTGTTAACAACCAGAAATCTTTCACTGCACACACATGTAGATAGAATTTATTTAAATACATTACTAGAATGAGATGGTCAGGAAAATGGTAAATTGGCTTTTGGACATCTCATAATGATAGGACTTTAGAACAATATGGATATTTAAATTTAAGCACATAATTGTCAGAGTTTAAAATAACCTGTGTCTTTGCAGTATGCCTATTCTCATAATAGCCAATTAAAAGTATTATCAGACATGCTTTTACTCCTAAACATTTGTTATTCATAGCAAATCAATACTGGTACTTTAACCAATTTACTGCTTCAATTTTTTGTTTTGAATGTACAACTCAAGAAACTGATGGTTTGTTCTGTTAATTTTATGTATTGAAGGAATTTTGAGTACTACTAGTTTGAATATGCATTTTTGAGCCCCCACCTCTTTGGGGGGGGGCATATGTCTGTCTGTCGCAATGTAGCGCTGTCTGTAACTCCAAAAGTATAAATGCTAGAGCCATGAAACTTTCTAAGAATAGTTGTGAACTTACGCACCTGGGTATTTTGACGCAAATAGAGTTATTGCCTCTGATTAAGCAAAAATCAGCATTTTGGACTAGTGTCACGTTTAACTCCAATAGTATAACTCCAAGAGTCATTCAAGAATATTTGTCAGCTTCTGAACTTCTATACCTAAGTATCTTACTCATATTCTACAGAGATCAGCTGACTATGGCCCTGAATTTGGCAAAAGTTAGCAAACAACTGTTTCTTGTTTTATGTTAAATTCACAAGCACATGTACTGCATATCATGACCTTATCATCTCCACATGTTGAAAGTAGAGTCCTTAATGTGAAGGACACTTTTTATATGCAGCAGTTATTGTACAGAATTCTTGGTGACAAAACACCGGAATATGGGGGAACCCGTGTCCTATGGACACATGTCTAGTTACTTCTGTTTTGACGTTAATATGGATGCCAATTACTTCATGTATGACCTTAATCTATTTTGTCTGCTTAATTTTAATGTTCATCTTGTGCATCAGTAGTTTGTGACATTACACCTCATATCATGTGTTTGTTATAAATGTGACCTATTTTGCAAATCACATAATATCTTTATGTTTTTATAAATTACACTTCTTTATTAGATTTTGTAATCTTGGTTGAAGTCAATGATTAAATAATGTATTACAGTATGTACTGTTAAATGAAGGTAATTGATACCTGACAAGAATATATTTTCTGTGGCTTTCCATTAATTCTGCTTGAACACCCTGATTAAGCTTGTAATGCTTTATACATGATGGTAAATTTATTGCATGGATTGTGAATGTGAACTACCGAAGATCTGTGATGAATTGCCTCAAGTTATTTTTAGTTTCTGTGGCTTGTTTTATTATGTATTGTGTTCTGTAAGTTAATTCAGCATTAACTCCTTGGTGTACATGTACCGTAATACATGAACCTTATATAAAGAGTATAATTTTGTGGATGATTTAATTAAATTGTTACCTGTTGTTACAATGCCTATTTGTAAATGTTTCTATTATCAAAGATGAGTATTTTATACATTTGATGGAGCGAAACCCTTAAGATTTCTTGATTTCTAAGAGATTAAATTATTACTATATGCTTTTTTTATATTTTGAAATTATTAATCTGCTCCAGAGGACAATTTCTATACTATGTACCATTACATTGACTATTTTGGCATTGACAGACCCCTGGAGCATACATGTTTACATTTCATTACACTTAACTTTTCAACAGATATTTGTTTTATGATGTTACAGTTCAATTTATCCAGAGCAGCCCTTTCTTGAGCAACAACATTCCTGCAACTACAGCATGATTTTTCCGACTGCATGATTTAACTATTAATTCAACCTTTCTAGAGCAAAAATCTCTCAACAACAACCTAATTTTGCTTCTCCCAAAGGGTGTTGCTTTGGAGAGGTTGCACTGTATTTATCTATATTTCGTCTGTACATGATTACAGTATGAAGTAATTTTTACATGTTTTTACAGATGGTCCTACTTAAGACGTGCAATAAAGCATTATCCACAGATCAGAGAGATGTTGGCTCAGGCTAGTCGCTGCTCAGTTTGTGGAGAGTCGTTCCTCAACACATGGCTCGAATGTGTCAGATTTGTGGATGCAAAATCAGTAAGTAAAAGCAGAATGTTGTTTATCCTCCTTTGATGATATGAGAAAGCCTGGTACATGTACTTTACCAATGAATTTATTTATTGTTTAACAGAAATCATGTATGTACCAAATATACCCTAATTAAGGGACAATGCTTCTTTTCACATTGTTTAGTTTGTCAAATTGTTGTCAATGGGATTTTTAAATTTTCATATAATGTATGGCATATTTTTTCTCTAACAAAAGGTACATTTATTAGAGAGGACAATTGTTCCAGAAGATTAGAAATGTTTTCATAATTTTTAGAGGGAAACTGCTAGATATTTATATAAACTCTGTAATTAAAGCCAATCTTGGCAAATAGGTAGAGGAAGAAACATAGATGCTCTAAACCTTCATACGTCTTGTTGTCTGTTTGTACCTGTATCGTTAAGTAAGATTAAATGGTGTTTGATGTTTCAGACAACAAAGCAGAGACATTTGCCTTGCTCTCTCAAGTATCTCTAACTATACTTATCTGTTGTCTGTACTGATATTTCATTGTTTCTTTTACAGGATCTGAGACTGAATAATTTAAATGGACTTGTTCCTGTGAGAGCATTACTCTGTTCATACAGATGTTTTAACTCTAAAGGACATGATTATTATGGTGTGGCTTTTCCTTGAACAATTTTATCCATGAACATGTATGCGCACATCTTTCATTTCAAGCGAATAAGATGAGAAATTGTATGGCAATTTGAAGATTCAAATGCACTGTTAAAATGAGTTCAAGTCTCTTGTATGCTTTTTGAATGACAGAAGTGGTTCAACAAAGTGCACTTGGCCAGTACAGACAGCTGGTTCCACTCTACAGAATAAAAATAATTAAAAGATTTGAATTTTATGAATATTATAAGCATGCTGATTGAAGATACTTACATTTAGTATTTCCAGGGAAGGTTTGATAAGTGCCAACATGAACATTATTATTTTGCTGCATTCTCAGATGCACAAAAATTCAATGTAACTTAAATGATATTTTAAGAGAGTATTGTTATTATGTTAGATTATGTGAAAAGGTTATTTTTATATGTTTGAATATTTGACAATATTTTTGATATTGAGATCTTGATATTGCTCATTTCAGAACTTCAAAATACAAAAATGTACATTCCTTATTTTCTGAAATTTATGCATCCAATTCTTTGTGATATTCATACATGTTAAGAAGCTTCTCCAAACGGAAGTTTATACATTAATTATCAACATGTGATGTTTATATGGTATATACATCTATATGTATCTTACAGTTATAAGCTCGGCTGTTTTTGAAGAAAAAGTCCATCTATTGTGATCGATGCATTGTCTGCGTCTGTGCAAGAACTTTAATGTAGCTCATAACTCAGAAACTATAAGGGTAGCAACATGAAACTTGACAAGTGGATAGATCTCACTGTGGCGGTGAACAGATCTTACTGAGGTGGTGAACTGATCTCACTGAGGCAGTGAACAGATGAGCGTTGGCACTGCTTGCGGCACTTTTGTTTTAATATTACATGTTAGAACTGATGGGATATTTTCATAATGGCATTTTCTCCTGAAAAGCACAAAAACATGGAAGGAACATAGATTGCTTCCAGAAGAATGCCATCAAATAATTTGAACATATTTAACAATGGAGACTTATTCAGTTGTTTAAATGTCATCTCTTATTAATCTCTTGTTTATGCATTTAACTATGTATTCATGCTTTGTTGTTATTAAGTCTGTGATTTAAATTAAAATGTTGTATATTGTTAAATAGACATTTGTTGTTCTATTTCTCATTAGGTTAAAACTTTTTATTTTCTTTTTTTTTAAGCACATTCTTCATATTCGTACCATAAATGTATTTTGTCCTCTGTTGCCAAATTTTGTCTTGTTATCAAAATAAAGGCCACATTTTAGTCAAATCTTCACCAAACAGGATCAGAATGTTTGTATTGACAAAATCTTGCACAAGTTCCTACATGGGTCATTTGGGGTAAAAGAATTAGGTCAAATTAAAAGTAAACCTTGTGAACACTCTAGTGGTCACTGTTTTGATTGAATCTTCTTAAAACTTTGTCAATAATTTCTTCAAGATATCTTGGACGAGGTCAATAATGGGTCATCTGGTGTCAGTGATTAGATCACCAGGTCAAAATGCAGGAAAACCTTGTGAACACTCTGGAGGTCACATTTTTTATCGCATCTTCACCAAACTCTGTCTGAATCTTTGCATTAATGCTATGTTAGAAAATATTGACCATGGGTCATATGGGGGCAAAAGCTAAGTCACAATGTCATATCATAGGAAAACCTTGTGAATACTCTAGAGGTCACAGTTTAGATTGGATCTTCACCAAACCTTGTCAGGATGTTTATTATAATGATATGTAGGAAAAATTCGAACATGGGTCATCTGGGGTAAAAAAACTAGGTCACCTGGTCAAAGCACAGGAAAATCTTGTTAACAACAGACCACATGACACAGGCTCAAAACAATGTTTTTATCAGCTAGCAATGATTCTTGTGTGAGTAATATAGGGCCATCTTGGCCCTCTTATTTCATTTTGGTGGCATGGTAACTAGTGTTGGTCAGGCAACCAAAAACATTTTTCTGGGCTTATACTTAATTATATGTTTAATTTATTATTTATTTATCATAATTTTAAGTAAATTTTAATTGAACAGAAATTCAAACAATGATAAGAAATAAACAACTTGTTAGCTCTTCTAACAGACATTTCAAACATATTCTTCATGAATACGAACAGCATAATTATGACAAATATTTTTTTTTTTTGTTCCTGTTTCTGAACAGATGATTATGGAGTTTTCATACAACTTTAAACCCTTCCAGCTTACATGTGTTGATAATACATATAGTTTTCAATGTATTTTATGGTTGACAATAGTCCCAATCAGTTCCATTGTCCTTGCCCGTCCAGCACCAGTCATATGTTTCACCCTTTTTCGAGCATTTATCTTGTGGCTGACAGCAGCGTTCCCAGTTTCTGACACCATCGATGTAACACCAATAGAAATTAGCACTGCCTCTTTCTTGGTGCATACCACAAGGGTATTCAGACAGACATCGTTGTTTTTCCACAGTAACGCTACCTGCATTGCCACAGTATTGCCAGTTTCCATTGTCTCCACTTTCGCACCACATGTATTTTGTATTTTGAGCAAATCCACATGATGAGGTACAGCAGTAATCCCAAGCGTTATTTGCGTCCACATAACACCACTTGTACCGATATCCCCTAAAATCACATTTCGTACCATTATAACAAAGCGTATTACCTGCCGTAAAACTGTCAGAACTGAACTTGTTGCAAAGGACTCCTTCTGCCCTGACGTCCTGACAGAAATTTGTCAGATTCACAGAAGCAAAACTAGAAAAATCTGAAAATTGTGACAAGTAACCTGGATGTAAAGTCGGTCTTTTTGGATCGAGTGGTTTTGACAGAGGACGACCAACACACGTTTTTACGCAAGAGATAAGTTTTTGTTTTGCAGTAAAACCGCAACTACTTGCACCACTTCTGGGCCCTGACAAAGCATTCTGAATCCAACTCGATGCACAAACTTCTAAATCTGATGTACCGCAATCTTTTGTTAAATTATTTACCATTGCTATAACCATTGCCTTTTTGCTGGATTCCTTGCAAGTACAGCAAAAATCATGACCAAGACAGTCGACTAAACATCCCTGCAACGTGTCCGTTAGCTTACATGGTAGATCAGAAGCGCTTGTTGTTTTCACAGATGGATCTGTGATTTCCGCCAGAACATTGGTTCCTGCCCTGGCGCCCGGTGGTCGATGACATGGTTGTCGCCAATATAATATGTTATTGGCATTCAATAATGCTCGACTACGCCTGTTTCCTTCTGGTGTCATATACGGCAAGTTAGCTTGGGCTGTTGTTCCTTCACTTGTGTATGCCACCACTCTGTGTTCTACATTGGCGTAACGTGGCTGAGTAAGGTATCGGACTATCAAATCCGTACAATTTGGACATGGCATTATCCATGAATACAGAACTATTGTATCTGGAATAAAACCATAAGATCGAACGTAAGATTCCCAAAGGGGATCAAGTTGTGTCAGCAGTGTTTGTTCTGCATGAACCATAGTTTGCTCTACGCGCATAGGTCTCGCTGCAACATAATTATTGAAGTCATTTGCATTCGCTGGTGAATACATGTTATTATTGTTTATGATCGGAAGTCCATTGGATGTTCGTGGAATAAAATGTATTGGAAACTCATTTAGATTGCGACCCTGGTTTGCCATGTAAATAACACCAAATTGACTTCTGTTTGGAGCTCTTTGACGATAAAAATTGCTTATCAATGTCCCAATGAACGACCCCCACCAGGGAACCCTAAGAATTCCAGGTGGTTGTACAGTACTGTCTGCTGCTGAGGGAGATACATGTGCCTTGTTTGTTCTGGTACTTCCTTTTATGTAGATAGTGTCATCATGTATCAATATTCCAGATGCCTGTGGCACTCTGTAAAAATATTCTTCCTCTTCGTGTATCGACCTTTCCTCTGCATCGCTTTCGACTTGTCTATGACTTGCAACTAAACATGTGAACAACACAAGACAAATAACGTGGATATGTATTTGGTGCGCCATTCTCTCCAGTCAGTGATGGAAGCAAAGCCTGAAATAAGGTATATGTACATACCATGATTGTATACATGTATATTGTATAAACACAGGTTGAAAATTTGACACAACGAAAACATTATATTTGAATTAAATGATTTCATATAGATCAGCAATCATGATCAAGTAAATAAGTCGTTCATAACAAAATAAAACAGTAATATCCGTGTGTAGATCACACGTACGGACTACAAGCAACGTGCGAAGCATCATATGATGAATGTAATAATCATTTCATTTGTACAATTCTAAACGTCATTTATGAAAACAAAATTCTATATTAGTAAATGTACATAAATGAATACAGACAGTCTATATATAAATAAGTCGTTACTTTTCAAATGCATAATATTTTTGAATTCTGAATAAAGCGCTCCACAAAGATAATATATAAGTACATCAGCTTGGTTAATGAATATATACAAACATGCATGTATACTAAAGTAATTTAAATTAATAATACAAAAACTTTAATTAACTTACGTATATTTAGATATGGCTAAATGTTGAGTGATGTCCGTTGTCTGTCTTGTTTGGTTTTCGGCAACAGAATGAGAAGGATCACGACTGGTATTTATACTGATGTATGATATAAAGTTTCTATACTGAGCAAAAAAGAAAACCTTCATATCTGTTCACACATATATTTTAGTATTGTTCTTAGATATGTGTTCGTGTTACATACATTGTAAACTGATTATATTCTTTTACTATTATTGTTTGATTTCTTTCCAAAAAAAGTCCAACTCATATAACAGGAATACATGTATATAATACATACTTTTGTAAAAGTGTATACGATTGGCCTTAAATTGAGTTCAATATAGTTCACTTGGTCATCGCCGGCGTTACTTAAATCAGTGTTCTCGTGTTATTTGGTGCCATTCAGTAGTCAACGTCTATGTGATGTGCAAAATAAGAGAATGGCGAGCGCAATAGTTCGTGCCTCCCGATTCTGTGAGTCTTTCTGACAACATCCCAGCGCAATTAATCTTGAGGTAACTTGGGAGGGCACATTATGATACGTTCTTTTATAATGGTGAATATAATTCTATTTTGATTCAAATAAATGCATATTATGTTAAAAAGCTGCTTATGAAATATGCAGAGGTATATAATATATATATATACAACAATAACAAAAGATGTGGACCTCGATCAGCTGATACGCATGCTTCGTTTATACTTATAGAATCTACATTTTACTTAATTAAATATATACATTAACGTACTTTTAGTAATAAATACATGTGGATCTAGTTAACTATGAATTGGCACTTGAAAATCAGTCGAAACACAATTTTGTCATTTTTAACTGTTTCTATATTTTCTCTTCTTCGTACCTGTGTATTGTAATCAGGCCCATGTACCATAACTGAATTCTGTTTCTTTAACGATCAGTGTAATATACGATGTAACTGTCTATGTATACTGATTTATTTAATAAAATGAAACCTTTTGCATCATTTAGATCAAAATTGATAGTTTATCGTGTAAATTATGACAGTTTATAAATACATGTAATGATTTGATTAGTGTCAGACATACTTAATTATTAATTAGATGCGTGCGCTCTTTAAATTGTATTATATACATTAAAGTTTAAGTCATACATTTAAGATGATGGATAGAAGGGGACCCGGAAACGTAAATGGAAACAGACGACTATTTAGATCATTCCAGCCAAAACCTGAATCATCACGAATTTACTTTTATTATTGTACACTGTCAGTCACCCGTGGTTCTATGTCAAAGGACATGTGCAAAATATGCCAAGGACATAAACAGTATCATAATACAGACCAAATTTTAGCTCTTCGTGCATATGTTCGTGCTCATGGTGAGTTTTGTCCGGCGTCTGTCACCAAGTATCGTCAACTTTTGCCTTGTGAACACAATATACATACAATAATTAGTTGGATCTTCACAAATCTATATAAGAATGTTTGTATTGATAAAATATCGAACAAGTTAGAACATGGGTCATTAAGGGATAAACTTTAGGTCTGCAGGTCAAATGTCCGCAAAAACTAAATCACTGGGTCAAATCACAGGAAAACCTTATAATTACACCGTGGAGACAACAATTTTAATCAAGTCTAGATGAAAATTGCTCAGTGTGTCTGTCTTGGTGATTTCTATGCCTGTATCATTGGCTCTCCTAGCAACATATACATTTGTATACAAATGAAATTATTGCAATGATATGAAAAAAAATCGCAGTCTTTATTCAGGTGAGCGAGAGGAAAGGACCATCTTGACCCTCTTGTTACTTGTCACAAGGTGAAAGCCCGCAGACCCTAATAGTGTGAGGTTATGGCCCTAAGTTAGATACGTTAGAAATCTATTATATTGTTACCTTAACCTACATATATGTTTTCTCTTGATTCATTCTGTATAAAAATTAAGTGAGTGGATGGCATAACTGATGCAATGAGAAACATTTAGCCGTATTTTAATTTCATGTCCGTATGTACTGTTACGGACCGTGAACGTATCTGGTTTTTAGCGTGCCTTCGTCTAAACTGGTTCCCGTTGACTTGTGTGTACAAAGCCGTGCACTGCATCATGGAACGGGAACCAGTTTAGCCTTCGTCTAACATAAGAGTTACGTCCCTTTTCAAACTAATAGACGCCGTACTTTTTGCAGACGAAATTAATTGAATTGGAATCACCTACAAAATTTCATGTTTCATGTGTTTAAAACACATTCGATATACAGTGGAATATGAACGAACTCAGTAAAACGATGAACAATCAGATTCCTATTATTTTGTTTGCTATACCACCACATTTGGATAAACTTCTTGCGATTAAAATGTTCATGTCGGGTGCAAAATGCATAGCTGGAAAAATGCAACCTCAAGTTGTAAAATGCAGGTAAATTTTGTTCCACGTTCAATGATACAAACGTCTGCCTCTCAGTTTCACAAAGTAACAGTAAACTGATGGAGGCCAAGTCTATTGAAACAGACACGTACGGTTTTAACTTTTAATCACCATTTATTAGTGCAGGATGGTACATCATTGAAATGTCTCGACATCATAAGATGTCCAATTTGTTAGATCTCAGGACAGATTGCAATCGGTAACATAATTTGATCATTTAATGTCAATCACATAAAATATTAATGATTGTGAAATCAACAATCAGTAGAAACAAGTTTGAATTAATACAGAGCTGAGGCTCATTTCTGGTTTCCTCAATGATCTGTCAGAGTTGTAGTCTGTTTACTTTTTAGTGATTTAAATTTGAGGATTATTATCAATACCTTACATATTTTATGTAAATCAAAGAGAATAGATGCAGTCATTAATACTTATAATTAATTTATTGATACAATTTGCATGTTACAGAGAGTTCATATTCACAGAGCCAGATATTATAGGCACTCCAAGTCCTGATCTAAGTGACCAAAGTTTTCATCTGATCGCTCAGGTAAAATAACTTACAATTAATTACTAGTTTTCATTCAGTTTGTCTAGTTGCAGACAAGCTTACCATTTACTAGCTTTTTGTAGAACTTTCATTGCTCAAATCATTGAATTATATTTTGAAGCACAATACAGCATGTGTGTGTGCATTACAACCTAAACCAGTGTAGCACTGTACTGTATATATATATAGTACATGTGTATTCATAAACTGACTGTGATAATTTATCATTATATTCATTAGCCCGATTAATTCAGTTGTTAGAGCATCTGACTTGTCGCAGGTTCGAGCTACAACAAGTACAATATTTTCCTTAGTGACTCCTATTACCCCAGTATAACTCCTTAAAAAATACTGAAAAGTTTGTAGGAAATTTCTTTCATTTCCCATACAGGATGTTGTGTCATTTAGTGATATTGAAAATAGAAAAACTTTGTACAATAATTATGTACTTCTGTTTATAATTGTTCTCTTCAGACTTCATTTATGAACAGTGGAAAATTACAGAACCGCCTATCAAGACTTGGCTTACAGGCATGGTGATTTGCAAATATCTATTTTAATCATATATTATCTGATATGTACATTCTTTATGTCATTCAAATATCAAAAGAATGAATTACAAATGTATACATTGTGAATTATGTTTTTGTATTCAAAAGGTTGCTGCTTTTATTGATTCCTTGTGTATTAATAACAGTCCACTTAATGTTTGTTGATTAATTATTACACAATCCTGTCATACATAGTGAACAAAAATAAATTATTTTACCAATATTGATGTTTTGTTGAAATCATTCTAATAGTTTTATATTTTTCTTCTAAACCAGACATCTGCCACATATCCAGTATCAACTGAGTTATATCAGTCCTGTTTGAGATATACGATTCAAGCCAGACTGTCACCTTCATGGAATAAAGCTGGACAGTGGCTTGTGCAAGGTACTGTTACATAGGATGCCATCTTCAATATCTTAACATCATGTGATCTTACAAATATAATTCATTATCTAAGTTTAAATGTTTCAAACTGATACAGTCAAACTTGTGCACATTTAAGGCTGCCATTGGACATGGATGTGACCTCTATTGACAGACCTGTGGCCTTTAATTAGAGTTCATTTTGTACTAAATAGTCACGCACATTTTTAAAAGAATGGCCTTTATTTGGAGGTGACTGTTAACACAGGTTTGACTGTACTTCCTTTCAGATACATCAATTTAGAATTAATGGTTCAAAGTCTTATAATTTTATGATCAAATTTATTAATTTTCAATTGAAAGTTTTGACTGTAATTGAGAAACGTATATTTGATGGGATAATTATTAATACGCATCATGAATTTAATTAAAAATCAGAAATTATTAAGATAAATAGTACCGGTATATGGCGTTTACTTTAATTATAACGGTGACATGGTCACACATGTTGAAAGTTACAAATTGTGTGAACCTTGCAGCAATATGCTGTACCATTATGGTTCCATAATCTACAACAGGTCAGGTAAATTTAACCTATGTTTTATGGAAATTTCACAATTTTTATGAGTAAGTGAGAGTTGCCATTACATTCAATCTTTTGTACATTATGGAAATACAAAATGTCTTGACATAAATTGGCTTGGGTTTTTCAGGAAGAGATTTTCTAACTCATAAAGGATGTTCAAATGGTGTTAGTAAGTATCAACTTATTATATATGTGCTGTCATTTTTAAGATATATTGTGTAATGACAGTGTAATGATCAATCAATTAGATAATAAAAGTCAGTAAAGGTTTTGTTTTTAACTACATGTACCAGTTAAATACAGTCAGATAAAACTATGTCATAATTCATAATGCTTTTCTACATGATTGATATTTGTAATTGTATTTCCCAATCACTTCACTTATGATACATTATATTAATTTGAAAGATGAAAATGTTTTTTGGTGAAGGTCATGGCAGTTAAAAAAGCGATCACTGTTTTGAAGCTGTCATATAATATTTTCAAGCTAAATTATGTTACATTTTAGAGATGGATGTAACGTTTGTTCGTAATGAACTCTTCTTTACATTAGAAGCAGCTGTTTTTAAACTAAATCCTTTACATGTAAGTATGACTGTCAAAAAGTTAAATGATCATTACTTGTCTTATTGTTTGTTAGTAATTAGTTTCATTTATGCTTATTGTGATACAGGTTCAGATTATTTATAATGATCTGTACCAATGATTGCTGTCTGGGTGAATTACGTTTTCTGTGCCTCAACAGTGGTTGTCTCAGACTACCAGATTAAAATCAGTTGCTTTTAGGAGACGCCTAGACAAACAGGAGGCTGAATAAGTCCTGTTCTGGATTCAAACTCACTAAACCACTCAACCAAGGAGGCCCCAACTGTCTTTACAACACTAATTTTAATGAATAAACCTCTTCTTTTTTTAAAAAATCGATAGTATGAATGCTGATAAGATTTATAGATTATAATGAAAATGTTATTTGTTGTGTTGGAACAATTTAGAAGTACAGTGTAACCTCGCCAGTACAGCTCTTTTTTGAGCAACAACTTCCATTCAACAACTGTATGATTTTTCCCAACTATATCATTTAACTATTAATTTGACCTCTCTAGAGCAACAACCTCTCTCAATGAGTGTTGCTTTGGATAAGTTGCAATATAATTCTTTAGTTTTTATGGTTCAAACATTGAGTGGATTTATAAAAGGTGCTGTATACCATATTAAGTGGATTTATACAACACGCTGTATACCATTGTTTTCAAACAGGTTACAGACTTGGATATTACAGCCAAGCAGCTTGAGAATTTTATTTCGAATTCACGTTCACAGATCAATCACGACCATATTCTCTCTGACTGGTGTTATGTGCTACCAAGGTTTGCAACAATTCTTTCTTTCATTTTTTACTTTTTACTGTACTCGCTTCCAAAAACTGAAATGCGTAATATTTTGTTATTGTACAATGTATATAACAATAATGTGATTGCAAAATTTGTGATCATTGAGTGTAGAGTAACAAATATGGATTAGCATGGCTTGCCATGTATATATACACTCTTATGTTGTTTTTATTGTTATTTTGTCATCAAAAATGTAAAAGTACTGAAAGTACTCATTGAAACTAAACTTACATAGACAAGTTTAACAATTGCATTGCAGATGTAGATAATGTAGAACTTAAGTCTGCATAAAAATTAATGTGTGCTGAGTGAGTGAATGCTACCATTCAGTTTCCAAAAACTGCAAAACTCCAAACAACCAATTCCCATCAAAAGTCAATTAGGCTAGTATTGAAATTTCAATTTCCGGGTTTTTTTTGGTCACAAATATGCATGTTTTATATAAGGTTTACATTTAAGTTGGTTTTCCAGTATGAAACGAGGAAGAATTGTGACTATCAATCATGAGATACCAGAAGAAAGTCCATTCAGGACTTACAGAGATCTGAAGAGACATTGGAAAAACATGGTACATATACTGTAGTGAAGAGATAAATGTCTAAGTTGTGTTAACCTCCGTGTTTGTACCATTTGATTTCTTTACAAAAATGAAATTTATGAATTAAAATGCTGGTGCTCCTAGCAGCTCAAACCACTGATTATTGCATTTATAACTCCATACCAGAGGACATAGAAGGCTTGTTCAGACATGCATGCAGACCCTAATATAATGTCTTTGAATAAATAACCCATTGTTTTTATGCTTAATAGCACGGTAAATAATACAATTTTAGTTGAATAGAATATGGTTAAATACTTTATTGATGATTAACGGACACACGTGCATAATTACAGTATGGTTATAGACTCCCAGACAATGAAGAAGATGTCAGTTTTTATCAAGTACATTTTGGACCTCTTGGTGGAAAGCTGTTTACATATCCTCTCTCTCTATATTTATACAGTCAAACCTTTGTTAGTGGCCACCTCTGAATAAAGGCCACCCGGTGAATAAATGCCATCTTTTAAAAACCGTCATTGATTATTTAGAACAAAATGACCTCCAAATAAAGGCCAGCTGTCAATAACTTGCAGTCTGTGAATTTAGGATTTTGAACTATTTGTCCGAATCACCGAAAGTGAATAGTTTTCCTTTATAGTCTCTATACATAATTACTGCAAAAGTTACTTGTCCGGATCAATAATTACTTGTCCCGGACAACCTGACAAGTGCTAACTTCGCAGACTGAACTTGTGAACAAATATTAAGGCCACCCTTGGGAAAGATATAAGATGGCTTTAATACTTGTTCACAAGCTTGATTGTATTTTGTTTCTATTTAGATTGGTAAAACTTATGGATA
Source organism: Lutraria lutraria (assembly GCA_964023205.1). Classification (NCBI taxonomy): domain Eukaryota; kingdom Metazoa; phylum Mollusca; class Bivalvia; order Venerida; family Mactridae; genus Lutraria; species Lutraria lutraria. The sequence continues at coordinate 39,452,458 of OZ026839.1, forward strand.
CTTTTGGTCTGATTTACTTGAGCGGCATCCGATGAAACTACATCGTAAATTGTTATGTGTATGCATTTGATGTTCTAGGGCCCATACAGACAGAAACGGCGACTTAGCAATGTGATAAATTGCCTTCTAAAAATGACAGTTCAATCTGCCCCATGTTTGTTAAACACAACATTACTTTTCGAAATGTCACTCTGATTATAATAACTGGTGTATACAGATAGTATGTACGTTATATGTATTATACTGCACATAACCAATGTGGACTTATTTGTCTTCTGTAAAATTGAACAACAATGATATACATATTCCTTAGCCTGATATAAATATCCTGAGGTATGTTTGAGAGGTAGAGAACTCCAAAAGATGGCAAGAATTGATCCTAAACCAATATTGAGAACATTCATACAGGATTTACAGTCAAGATTCCCATCTGTTTGTGGCTGTCCTATAAAACTGCAGTCTAAAGCTAAATTTACTGTTTCTAAACTGTACTCAGGCAGCCAGGTATATATACTGTATATAAAATTATTTTTTTGTCACCATGGTACCATATTCATCCATCTAAGATGCCACGCCTCTGTATCAAAATTAATGGTAAAATTGTTGTGTGTAGTGGAGCTATAAGTTATGTACCAATATATATGTGTAAAAACTTAATGTATTTGCCTTAAAGAAAAACATTTTTTAAACTTACATATTGAACTTAAGTATTGTTATCATAGTATGATGCATTTTAATGAATTATTTGTATGCATGTATATCAATTACCATCATCTTGTTAGTGTAATGTTTTTATATTTTTATCTGTCCAGGCTTTAACCGATAACCAACCAAATGTTACAACTAAGCTGTCGGGTGCAAGACCATCATTGTACAGAACAAAATCAGAAATGGAAACATTGTTTATGAACAATTTGAATCAATCTGATAAAAAAGAAGAAAAGAAGGTACCAGTCAATAGCACAGAAAAATCTCAGGGTAAGGTATTACCACTTGAAAGTGAAGGTGCATCAGTCAATAAAACAGGAAAACAATCCACAAATTCGGAAGTGAGCAATCAAGGAAACAGGAATGAAATAAATGATAGAAAGACACAAAAGCCATCTGAAACACCAGTAGGAGTCGGGCAGTCTAACCAGCCAACCCTTTCTTCGGGTGTTGCAAGTACAAATAAGACTCAACCAAGTGCAGCCAGAAAACTGTTCCCCCATTTTGAACCAGTCAAAAGAAATGTACAAGCAGAAACAAAATCTGCCAATAATAACAAATCTATAACCAAAATTGTGCCTCTGTTTCATCCTAAAAACAAAAACACATCTAAAAAACCTTCAGATATACCAAAGTCCAAACCAAGAAATGGGATAATTGATTCATTCAAGAAGGTACAAACTAATGGATTAGCACCATCTATAAGTTTAGTTGTACCAAGCTTTCAGAAACCAAGTGTTAATCCTATACCTGCTGCAGTTGGTCCTAAACTACAGAATACTGGCATGAGTAAACAAAATAATAAGAAAAGGTCAGCTGAGAAAATAAGAGATGGAAAGGTAAATACATTTTGTAGTAACATGTTTTTTATTAATGATTTGATTTGAAATGTACATTTATGTGTTTTTACTGTGAAGTTTGACTGAAACAGATCCTTGGACTTAATTATTATACATTTTGTACTCTGTGTACTACCGTTTATGATAACACTGGCAGGACAAATGTTTTAATTCAGTCATTGATTACTCTGCAAAGAAACAATGGAAATAAAGGTTTCTAAAATTAATAGTCCTATATAAGTACAAAATGTATGATCTTTGATTTAATGTTTCTTCTGGTTGGATTTTCCTCTGTTTTATGGGTTGTATTTTGGTCAGACATATAAAATGTATATGTATGCAAATATCTTTTTGTTTGACCTTGTAACAAATATTGCTAAATTTAATCAGAGATGGAATATTTCTGTGAAGATGATATGCAAAATTATACAGTGTTGCATTTCAGTGACATTTATTACATCATCTACTTATTGTATAACCATCAATTATGCATATATATAGGTTCGTGAAACAAAGTTCAGTTTAATAAAGTTAATTTATTCATTGATGAAAGATAAACAACTTACAATTGTCAGGTATGCTTCATTTGATGCATGGGAAATGCTAATAATGAAAGATGAAGCCTGCAATAAGATGTACTTCTTCTGTTTCAAGGATATTCATTGATTTGAAATTCACTGGTGTGTGGCACAAACTGGTTCATAGAGATTTATTGTGAATGTTTGACAGTTGCCTGTAATATTCATACAGTGTTAAATGTCATTCATTTTGTCTTTTCATGACCATCTGTATAAGAATTAGTACATGAATATTGAAATAATGTTAATATATACAGAAGGAACTTGGAACAAATGCAATGAATATTTTGTAAGATTTAATCTGAGTTTACATAAGTGCGTTTGATGTTTGTTTTATTTTTAAGCAGGACACTTCAACAGAATCAAAGAAAATGAAGAAGATGAGAAAGGCTGAAGCATAAAAGGGTTCAAAACAAGTCATTCTGGAATGGTAAAATATTGTTAACTAAATTATCAGGGGCTTTCTTTGTTACATAGTTGTAGCCTGTAAGGGCCCCTTCCCCTCCCAAAATTACTTTGAAATCATGCAATTTTTCCCAAATCTCTAATTTACTTCTTGAAATTTCATTCCCCAAATTGGTTTCAGGCGAGAATTTTCCCCAAAAGAGGCTTCAACCCACTATTTCATCCCCATATAGAAGACTAGGGCCTTCCCCAAAACATACAGAAAACCCCTGATAATGTAGCACGCACTTCTGTGCATATGGACTTGGGTTCTTGCATTGATTTTTTCTACATAACCCATCATCAAAGATGGCTGATTAAAAGTGTATACTCATGTCCATGGAAGTTCATTACAAAACAGACAGTATTGTATAATCAATTATGCCTGAGGAGAAAACACCTGCATACCTGACAGTGACAAACATAATTGTTACATACTGTAACCAGATAGGAAAGGACAGCAATTTTGGAACATTTCTTGTTTAAAAACTGTTCCATAAAATTCTATTATACAACAAAAACGATATTGATATAGTATTTATTGCACTTTCAATTTTCTTTTAATGTACATAAACATGGAATCAATACATTGTAGATATACATGTACATATATATATATATATATAGTTATTTGTTATGCATCAACAAATAAGTTTGAAAAAAAAAAAAATTCATTTCCTTAAATACAGATGATAGAATTTATTTCTATCATTTTCCTTGAATTCAGGTAATGCTACACTGATGTAATTGTTTTTTCCACACAAACTTTTTTATCATATACAGGTAATCACATGATCATATCTGAGTTACTCAGGTTTATTCCTGCTTTAAAACCGAAACTGGTGCAGAAGGACATTAAATGAAGTAAGGATTGACTTGTTTCATCACCAGACATTAAATGATAGACTTATCTGAACTGTGATACCCGTTTCCTGATTTGTCATGTAATTTAGCTTTTCTTTCATTTGTTGTAGAATTGACTTTACAAAAAATGCTAATAAAATATGATGCAATCTTAGGTGTATGATTGGTGGCTAGTGTTATGTTTATCTTATAAAGCCACCTTACAATCCATAGAATCTTTCTACATCTACCTAGTAATCATGTAAGAACTGAACATCAGAAATCTTTAATATTAGATTAGTGGGGCTATTATGACATACTTAACAGAATAAGAACAAACTATAAATACTAAACTAATATCATGGACTAAAGTGCATAGAGACAAAAGTTCATCTGATGTGTTAAGGGTACATTTGAAATGCAAGTTATCATTAGAACAGATTTATAATTGCTGTAGAATCAGCCTATCACAGACAATGGCCAGAGTGAATATTATACTGCTTACTTTCTGCAGCACATACAAACATGTTAACACTTATAAGGATTACTATAGTAAAGTACATTTTGTTTAAACGTAAGTGTGATGAGCACTCATACTGCCTTCAATGACATAACTGATATACCAAGATGCAACAGTCACAAACATTACTAAGGAAATATAATCATACATACATATTACTTATATATAAACATAGATAACCTCAATATGATATTTATGATAACAAAACAATTTAAAATAAATTATATAATTATAATATATCAATATGAATGTAAATAAGTTGATTTCTTGAAACCATCCCTACAAGCATTTGAATTTCAGACTAAAATTACAGCATTATTCACATACATAAATGATAAGTCAAATCCTTCAACATGACATTTGGTGTTTATAGTCTGACTTGAGTCTATAGGACCGTATGACTCCCTTAACAATAACACATAGACACAGTCAGACTCCTTGTTTTGCTTTTTATATCATGGACACAGTCAATCAACTGTGACCTTTGGTCACTTCTGCGGTGAACCAAAACAAAAGTTTAAAATAACTTCAATGCTTATCTAATAAAATAATTGGTATTAATTAACATATCAAATAGCTTCAAAACCTTAAAGCTAGTTCATACCCTGTTATCAACCAGGTGCATGTATATAAACCAATGGCATTACAACTATTTCAACAACAACAGTTGTAAATAAAAGTAGAATTCAAGATAACATGATACGTAAACAATTAAAATAAATAACAAATAAAATTAGTACATCACTCATAATGGTTAAAACAACACTGTATTTTATACTTAACACTTAACATCATAAAACTGATTTACCTGAATGTTTTTATGTGAACAATAAACAAAAAATTAGCAACAGACATGGAAGTATGGATTAAATTATATGCATTACATAACATTCAAATAGTCTGAAATATGCATATCAGTTATGGTATTCAAACTGAAAAAGATAGCAGTGGTCATAAAAGCAAATCAAATTTGTCACCAAATCAAAATATGTATCATACTTAAGTGCAGGCATCCATATGCATGTAAACATCAGATTGATGTATGAAAGTGTCAACTAAAAAACATCCAACGGAATTACTTATAAAAACAATTAAACAATATGACTTGTATGATAATACATACAAACATTAACAAAGAAAAAAGTTGCGATCATTCAAAACTCATGGAAGATATAGTCTATGTGAATGTTAATATAAAACAGTTTAGTATTTATCCAGTAAACTGACGGCCTCAGCAGCAGCTGATCTAACACTGGGTGTTGGATCCTTTAACAGCAGAATAAGAGCTGAAAAAGATATAAAAACAATTCCTGTCAGTGTAAATTACATACAATAAATTTCAGTTTCTGAAGTATGGTACCCCGGAATTGTTTGCATTCTGAACAGAAAAATTAGGAAACAAACAGGATTTTTATGGCTAAAACTACAGTACAAATACCTGTAAACTGATATTTTGTACTTAAGTTAGAGGCAAACTATGAAATAGGACTAAATGTATGCCACAAATGAAACATTCAGCAATTACTTTTCTGTTCATTTTGATAGTACATGTATTATTTTTTTAAATTAAGGAAGAATGCCAAAAGCTTTGTCCAATACATGCGAGTTGTTATAACTATTAGCTTTCACATGCTAAGCTAACACTTACAGAGGATGGAATAGAAATACATCAAATGAAAACTTAAACACAATAAGCCCTTGATAAAGTTTCTTTGTATGCAGAAGATTACTTACCAGCACAAACATGTTCCTTTGATATGACACTTTGTCTTTCTTCTGGTAAATTACCAAGTAAGAATCCTGCAATAACAAGCATATATGATAGAACATTCTTTAGTGTATGGTTCAAACTTTGTCTGTAAAAGAACCATTGATTTATTGGACTTAATATTTTCATTTTTATCTGACATCAAGATGTGTTTTGAAACACAACGCCCCCTCCCGGTGACCTTTGACCTAATGACCTTAAAATCATGAGGGACCAACATATGAAGTTTGATGACTGTAGGTGGAAAGTGTTTTGATTTTATATGCAATGTTAAAGTTTGGTACAGACAGGCCAAAAACAATATACACTTGTACCCTTGATTTATTGATACAGGGTATAGTAATAAGTACAATGTATCAGATTTTTCAATTTACACTTCCTAAATAATTCTTAACATTAAACTTACCTGTGAAGAGAGCAGCATTACTCTTGATTTCTGGCCACATACTCTTGTAGAATGATACACAGCCCATGACATAGAAATTCACCTTTTCTGGGAAATCTTGGATCTGAAATTTCACAAATATTTGTTTAGTGCATTCCATCTGATGGTTTAAACAGCAAGCCAATGATCAGAGTAAAAAACAGCCTTAACTTGAATATATCAATGAAATCCATTATAATAATATGAAGTATACAGTGCAACCTCCCTTCAACAGCTGCCAATGGGAAGGACAAAAATGGTCATTGTAAGGTGACTGTTGTTGAGAGAGTGAAAATAGAGTAAAACATCAATTTGGGTTGCTAGCATACTGGCTACAACAGTGAGGTGTTTTTTTTGTTTCAATGTGACTGTTTATGGAGGTTACACTGTATTTATTACAGACAGTGATAAAATTAAGTGACAAAAGTATATCTACGTACTATAAGTTTTGACAAATCATTCATAAACTCTCCATAATGGAGGTTTGCATCATCTAGAAGTAGTTTCTGGAACATTGTATTGATAGGATCTGACCCCAGAAGAGCCCCAACTTTCCTCAATGAAAACTTGCAAGCCTGAAATACACAATGCATATCCATGTATTATAGGAGTCCAGTATCCTGTCCACATCAGTAACATAAAAATATTATGTGAATTTCCTAGTTCAACACGACAGACTGTTGTGTACAGCACCTTGCAATGTAGTATTGAGGTGCAAATTGTGTAAAAATTAAAAGCACAAAGTGCCCAGAAAAATGGTCATTAGATAAATAATTATATTGACATACATGTACATGTAACTAACTGATTAACTTACCTTTTTAACTTCCACGTCTGGATCATTAAGATGTAGTAACAGACTGACAAAGTTACTATGAATCTGTTCCAGGAATGGTAACTTAGATGGACCATCTCCAAAAGCAGATAAATTACCAAACAAAATGATTGCTTGAGCACGGACATTGGCTCTATCCTGATGATAAAAAATACAACAAAATTGTAATTTATTTCAGTTTCAATCTGGGCTTAAATTAAAATTAAGTTTGTTTACTCTTTACCGATCAACCCCCCAAAAAAATCACGCAGACTCAAAAAATTTTATTGCAAAATCTGGGAGAACTTTATTTTTATACTTGAGAAAATATACATGTACTCAGTGTTTTCGATAAACATTTAAAGTTGGTATTATTTGAAGTAATGAAGGACAACAATGTGTGTTAAGGCAAAGAGTACATGTTTATGGTTGATTAAAGCGCACAATAATTGGCTGTCCAATGTATGGTAGCAGAATTCATAAATTGACTATAGAATGCTTCTAGATAGAAGTGTAATTTCATGCTAGGAAAAGGTCAAACTCAGAAATAAAATAAATAATTTTTCCTACCTACCGACCCTCTACTAAAATTCACAGTCGGTAAAGGGCAAATAAACATATTTTTAATTTATGCCCTGTGTAGTCAAATTGTCAAAATACTTGACAGACCTAAGTGGAAACTGGTATACAGTATGGTGAGTACATAGTTATAATGATACATGAGAAATTTCAGTAAGAAATATAATAACTTACTGTTTCATGTTTCATACTTCAGAACATTATAGAAGTATTAATGTGTAAATAAAATACAGAATACCATATTTGGCAAGGAAAGGTACATACAGATTAAGGACCATAGACAAATAATTTATCATATAAATGTGATCAACAAAAACTAACCTAATATTTTCATGGTTCAGGGTAAAAAATATTGCAAGAAATGTCAAACAAAGAGACTCATGTTACAGAAATTACATGCTTTAATTGTCTTAGTGCCACAAATGGCAAGTATTTAATTCCCCTCTCTCCCCTAATACCTTCTCAAAGCAAGGTCTGATCCTAAGCGCCACATTGATGAGTATGGCACGTATGTGACTCTCATCAATTTCTGTCAGTATACGAGACAATCCACTCATAGCTTCAGTAGTAATATCATCTTCTGGATCTTCTTTGTCATCCATCCCTGCCATCATAGCTGATAATACAGTGGTAGAATAATGCTGTACCTACAAGAATATACAGTACAATATGTTAGAAGAAATAGTGACATACCAGCAAGAATATACAGTACAATATGTTAGAAGAAATAGTGCCATACCAGCAAGAATATACATTATAAGATGTTAGAAGAAATAGTGCCATACCAGCATGAATATACATTATAAGATGTTAGAAGAAATAGTGCCATACCAGCAAGAATATACATTATAAGATGTTAGAAGAAATAGTGCCATACCAGCAAGAATATACATTATAAGATATTAGAAGAAATAGTGCCATACCAGCAAGAATATACATTATAAGATGTTAGAAGAAATAGTGCCATACCAGCAAGAATATACATTATAAGATGTTAGAAGAAATAGTGCCATACCAGCATGAATATAAATTATAAGATATTAGAAGAAATAGTGCCATACCAGCATGAATATACATTATAAGATGTTAGAAGAAATAATGCCATACCAGCAAGAATATACAGTACAATATGTTAGAAGAAATAGTGCCATACCAGCAAGAATATACATTATAAGATGTTAGAAGAAATAGTGCCATACCAGCAAGAATATACATTATAAGATGTTAGAAGAAATAGTGCCATACCAGCATGAATATAAATTATAAGATATTAGAAGAAATAGTGCCATACCAGCATGAATATATATTATAAGATGTTAGAAGAAATAATGCCATACCAGCAAGAATATACAGTACAATATGTAAGAAGAAATAGTGCCATACCAGCAAGAATATACATTATAAGATGTTAGAAGAAATAGTGCCATACCAGCAAGAATATACATTATAAGATGTTAGAAGAAATAGTGACCTACCAGCATGAATATAAATTATAAGATATTAGAAGAAATAGTGCCATACCAGCATGAATATACATTATAAGATGTTAGAAGAAATAGTGCCATACCAGCAAGAATATACATTATAAGATGTTAGAAGAAATAGTGCCATACCACCATGAATATACATTATAAGATGTTAGAAGAAATAGTGCCATACCAGCAAGAATATACATTATAAGATGTTAGAAGAAATAGTGCCATACCAGCAAGAATATACATTATAAGATGTTATATTGTTTTGTTTCTTTTGTTTCATTAGGTTTTATGCACCTTTTCAACAGTCAGAGTCATATGAGGCGGACAGTTCACCTAATCATCATTCCTGGGAAGAACCAGTACTAGACTCCCATCCTCTGTAAGCAACAGCCACTTTTTCACATAAAGAGACATGGTCAGTAGCTGGGCTCGAACCCATGACCTCATATTAGTGAGAGGTTACAGTGGTTTGAAGTCGGCGACCTTAACCACTCGACCAAGGAGGCGGGTACAACAATTTAGAAGAATAATAGACCATCTGTAGTACTAGTATGTACATTAAATACATGTTTCATACAATAGATGTGGATTATTGTTGTATTTTCTACCCTAGTTACATTTGAGCAACTTTCTCAACAAGTACATAGAAACTTTTCATAAAGTACAAAGTGATTAGCAAGATTTGAAGTAAGGTGTAAAAAACAAATTGCCTGCCAAAGGGAAAGTTAAATTAAAATACATTATAGTGAACTGTGATATACAACATAATGCATAGCAACTTCATATGTAGAATTTCAAATTTAGTAAGTGCAGAACAACCTCTCCAGAGTTGCCCTCTCTTGAGCAACAACCCCCCTTCAACAACAGCCTGATTTTTCCCACTGCATGACTTAACTATCAATTTAACCGTTCTTGAGCAACAACCTTTCAACAACAACATAATTTTGTTACTTCCAAAGGGTATTGCTTTGAAGAGGTTGCACTGCAGTAAACAAGGGTAACATGATTTCACCTGTTTTGGCCCAATACTGGCAACATTACCCAGTCCTCTGATACACATCTGTCTGACAACATGTGATGAATCAACAAGTCTACCCAACAAACTGTTCATCACAAGTTCTATCAAGTTATCATCATCCATACATTTCTGATTGACTAACTGTAATAAGAATATATAATAATGGTAGTACATGTATTCAACATTCTGCCATGTGAACAGACTTGTATCTGGTATAAAATAGAGTCAACCCTGCACTAGCAGCCACCCCTGAATAAAGGCCACTAATCAATAAAGGCCACATTTTGCCTTACCCATTTGTGGCCTTTGTTCCCAAGTTTGACTGTACATGTAATAGGTTTCCAGAATGTTCAAACAGATAATCTAAACAAGGAAGTTACTATTGACATTATTTGGACATGAAATATACACACCACTAGGTGAGACTGCTTCATAGTACATATATAGAATACTTACATATATCATGTATTCAAATAGTCAAACAAATTTCAACATACCCCGGTAACTTCAGAGTTCTCTGAATACCATTAGTGGCAAGGAAAAATACATACAGACATAGGTAGGACCATGGAGAAATCTTTTAACATAGATAATATGATCAACAAAATATTTTCATGGTTCAGGGTAAAAATATTGCAACAAATCTTAAACAGTTCTCTAAATAAGTTCAAAAAACATTATTTAGTTAGATATACACACAAAATACATTGACAAAGCCCTTACATAAGGTTCATAGGACAGTCTTACAAACATCACAAAGATTGACAAAAATCATCAGTCACACATACCTCTGCAAAGAAAGCTGCAACCACAATTCTCTGTGGATCATATAAACTAGATAACACTGAGGTCAGACAGGCAACAATTCTAGCAACATGTTCCCCACCCACTGTACTGTTTATCAATGCACTGAAAAAAAATACAAACATTTTATGACAAATGCCAGCATTGGTGAACAGAAGAGTGTGTGCACTTTAAGTCAGCAATCTAGGAAAAAATATTCTCATGAGGAGACAAAACATCTCGTTTAGCTGCATTTATTTATAAATACAGAGTAGCAGTATATTACTGTCACATGACAAATTCATACACAGTCGTGAAATGCATTATAAAACTGAATATATTTGAATACCTCAATTAGGCATTTGGCTAGATGATGAATATAAAACATAAAGATATAACATCTACAATTTTACAGTAAAATGCATTTAACTCAACAAAGATATAGATGTTTATATGATGAGTGTCAACTAAAAAGGCCTGACAACAGTTCACCCTCTCCTGGACAACAGTGACTAAGAAGCTTCTATTTGATAACAAATACACAGTAATAATAAACAGTTCACCTGGTTAAAGTGTTGATAGCTTCAGGATAATCATCTTTGTCTTCAAATTTTTCCCAGCATTCCTCTGTATCCATGACTTCAGTTATATCTTCACTCTTGGTTATCAGTAAAAACTTCCTGAATGCATCCACAGCAACACTGTCAAATATAACACAGAATTATAGCTACAATAAATCTTGTGATTGATCATCTAGCACAAACACCGCTTATAAGAACACTCTAATACTAATACAGCTGTTGCCATATCCTATTCATAATCCAACCATATCGTCCAAACTTGTACGCCCCCTTTTCTACAGTCAGAGTCATATAAGGCGGACAGTTCACCTAACCATCGTTCCTGGGAAAAACCAGTACTAGACTCCCATCATCTGTAAGCAACTGTTTAATTTCTCACATGAAGAGACACGGGTCTGATTCTGGATGTGATTCAAACTTACAATGGTGAGGTGCTACAGATTTCAAGTCTGAGACCATGGCGACTTGAATACAGAGAAACCTAAAATACTTGTTTAACTCTGAATGATAATAGTTTTATGTTGTTACCTGCTAGGTACTACTTGTTTAGATGGTGGTGGGGGTGGAGCACCTTTCTTCTTATCCTTTGTCTCTTGCTGTAGGAAGATTAAATGATATGTTTACAAGACTGTACTGAGACATGTTGTATTATTATTGGTATGGTGACTATAATGTTGATATATGATTATGTCTTTCATTTAAACTCACACAAAGTATTCATGTTTGGTTTTGAGGCAAATATACAGAATGACAGATATTTTCAAATAAACATTGACAATAAGACACCAAGAATCATGTTTTCTGTGTTTCAACCTGGGCATGGAGCATGTTTTCTGTATATGAACCTGGGTATGGCTCATTTTTTGTGTGAACATTTGGTTGACACAGTGGAGAAGTGGGCAGTTATAATTTGTGTAAAAACAACATAAGTAATGGTACAGAATCCAGGAAAACTATTCATATAAACTTTCTGCTAGTATTACATTGAAGCACACTTCTGTTGAGAACAGGCCTTTCCTTCCCCAAAACTTTTTTCTAAACAGAAAACTAAAAAAGTGTCTGGAAGACATGAATGCCCCTTCTGAGTTTCTTGAGTTATCACTCGGAAACCAAAATCCGAATGGACAGGCAGACGGATGGACAGACAGACAGGGGTAACATGTTATGCCTTTCTGCTATTTCAAATGGTTGGGGCATAAGATATCAATTTTTCTACAAAGACATACCGCTTGAGGTTGTTGTTGTTTCATTGCCTCGACACTGATACTTGAACCTATTCTAACCATGAGGGCAGCAAACAGACGATGGTAATTCTTGTTTACCTGTTCCTCCGTCTCCTCAACTTGAAATATTTCCACCAAGGCACAAGTTATCTGAATTTATATAACAAGAGATATGATAACATAAGAAGACTATAAATACATTATTATTATCATAATTAATATAATCATAAATACATTCACAATTTTATCATCCTGAAAATAATAAACAGCTAAACTAAAAAATTATCTGAAGAACCTAATTTCTTTTGCATTTCATGACTTAATACAATTTCCATCTATCTGTATAAAGCAAGTTTCTTGATAATTTTTTTCAATTTGAGACGGTACAGTACATTAACCGAACTGATCCAGAAAAGAACTATGGTGGTTTTACCTATTCTAACAAGAAAGTTAATGAAAGTTAGGTGATGCTTACCAGAAAGGTTTTATTTAATCAAATATAAAATAAGTAAAACATGTATGTGAAAATTACAAATAAAAGTTAAAAGTCACGAGCATTCCTCATAAAGGGAATCATGATTTTTAACAAAATGTCTAAACTTACAGCAAGGGGAATTTGTGTAGCTTTTTTTATTGGTTCTCTTCCTTCCTGCGGTTTTTCTTCGTATGGTAAACTCTTCTGATAAAGTTCCAACATATGATCTAACATCACCGTGCTTATTTGAGTATCTTGTGATAAAATTTTCCATATCTCCACTGCATTTCTACAACAGAACATCATAATTTTTTTTTAGCAAAACAAGGATTCAAGTATAATATCAACACAAATTGCACCTTAAGAACACCAGTACCCAACATGTTATTTTTTTACCAATAAGTTACATTAAATGGATTCTAGTTTTACTAAATCATTTTCTTAGTCATTTCTGTCTCACTACAGTTATTGTAAGATGATTCCTGTGTACCGATTCAAAATGTTGACAACATTATTATTGGCATAAAGCTAGTGTAGATCATCAGTTACTGTTTTAGAGGCTAACGCAGCAAGCTGCGAAATTTCATAAACAAATGTTATGTGAGATCTATCTGACTTAGACCGCATGTATTCCATTATACATATGTACATGTATATACAAGGGCAAACTGCAATCTAAATTTTTTTAATAAGCAAAAAAATTTTCTGTGAGGTGATTGGTCAGTTGGAATCAACTGTGGTCTAATATGCATGATCACATCAAATAAATCATCAAGTAGCAAACTGACAATTCAAACTTACTCATCAAATGGTAATGGATAGTTAAGTAATGATTTAAGAACAAGTATAAGATGATGCTGGGCTAATGTTCTCAGAGTTCGTAAAGCACCAGTCTTAGTTTGATCAAACTGTATCTGAAACATTTTCTCATGTATTGAAGACAAGATATGATCCACCTGAAATATACAAACAGAAATAAATTTGCATTTATTATTATTCCAAATTACTGGTTCACAAGTCATGAAGTCGAGTTGTATGTATAACAATATTCATGTACACATAACTTGTGAGTCACCAAGGGGGGGGGGGGGATATCAGGCCTTTATGCAAAAAATGTCTATTATGTGGAGATTTAATTGACCTGTTATATCAGTAAATGTGTGGGAAAGTTTTACCTTAGTAACCTTGCAGCATTAATTCACTGATGGCTGCAAAATACTGCTATCATAGTAAGGAAATCACCAATCAAAGATATAAATAAAGCAAATGACAGCTTATCTATTTGATAGATATAAGTGACAAGTACGGTCAAACCTGTAAACAAAGAGGTTATTTTGCTCTAAATAATCAGCAACAGTTACTGTATATCAAACAATGACCTTTATTCACAGGGTGACCTTTATACAAAAGTGGTCACAAATTCAAGTTTAACTGTATATGTATTTTGTAATAACAATGGGGTCTCAATGATCAAGTGGATATGATCTCTGACTAAAATCACCAGCCAGTTTGAATCTTACATGAGACCAGATGAAATTTGCTTAATCGACAGTTCTAACCAGGTGTATGCCTGTGATCTTCCTTCATCATTAAAGCTATAAAAGTTCCTTAATGACCCAGGCTGTCTGTGCTACTGTAAATCCCAGTGACAAAACATTGAAATACAATAATAACTTACCTCTTTAATTAATTCTCCTCCTCGGTTTTTCATAATACCATTGAGTACAACACACGCACCAGATGAACTATGGGACTGTGGATCTAACAATCCTTCCTGTATTATCTCAATGAATTGTTTCAACTGATCTGATGGCAACTTCTTGGAAATTACCTTAAAACGAACAGGTCACGGTAATCATTTTTTTAGTGTTGTTTTATGGCGCATCGACAGCAAATGGTCAGATAGCACACAATAAAATTTTAAAGGGGAATTTTATAGATATAAGTCATGTTATGAAATAATGTATTTCACAGTAATGAGCCTTGGTTTCACATACAAATGTTTTTCATACACATAAAATCACCACCAGCAGAACTGTTCATAATACCATACTAATGTTTATGGCTACAAGACAAGTAAGTAGATAAGTCCAAAACTTCTATTTTTCCTTTCTGAACAAACCTACCATACTTTGGAATGATGATTCATCTTCAAATATTTTCGTACTTTGGACTTTGGTGTCAGAAACTTCAAGGTCAAATCTGGCGAGGATGTTTGGGTAACAGAAAACTTTACAACTTTTTATTCTGGACTATTCTGTGGCGGAAGGGCATAAAATGTTACCCCAGTCCCTCCATATATGCATTCAAGTTCTGGTTTCCGAGCAACAACTCAAGAAATATTTCATGGATTGGTTTCATATTTTACATGAAGTTGTATAATAATACAATACAGGTCCGTTGAAATCCAAACATTTTCACAGGAATTATGGCCTCTTTTGACTTATCTCTCAGCGGGGGGCATTCGTGTCCTCTGGATACATTTTTAGTTATCATCAATAACACAGTATAATTAAGACCAGCTTACCTTAGATAAATCATTGACAACACTATAGAGTACATTAGCGTCTCCTTTCTGTAAGCGTTCCTTCAATGTAGGTAATGCATCCACCATCTGATCCTTATGGTCTTCTCCTAAACCTGTAACACACAGTTAAACATGGTGAACAAAAG
The DNA here is from genome assembly GCA_964023205.1 of Lutraria lutraria. Taxonomy (NCBI): domain Eukaryota; kingdom Metazoa; phylum Mollusca; class Bivalvia; order Venerida; family Mactridae; genus Lutraria; species Lutraria lutraria. The sequence goes on from OZ026839.1 coordinate 39,468,206, forward strand.
CCACCCAAAGGAGGCACAGAACATGGACTCCATGCACAGAGATGTCCTTTTTTCTGAGATTTTCTTACTACAAGCATTCTTTTATTATAGTTTTTTTACCTTTAGATACATACAGTAAACAAAACTTATTAACTAACTTGATGTAAGACCCATGACATTTTCATCATACAAGTATAATGGATTATCACTCACCATCATATGTAAATGAGGACAACAAGTTAAGTTACAACTAGGTAAATTAAGTTATACAGCTATAATTATGACCACCAACTATCATTCCCTCAATCAATTGTATGGCACCTTTACATGGCAACATTTAATCCCTGGCATATTCTAGTGCGTACATTAAACAAACTTGCGATTCATGGTAACTATAACCATACTGTGTCACAGAGAGCCTGTCCAGTTAGGTCAGTGGATACAGCGTTGGTCTGCTGATCAAGAGGTTGTTCAGTTTGAACCCCGGGCGAGGCTCACAATGTCCATGACTAATTTGACTGAAGATATTACACCCTATGTTAAATTGTCCTCCACCTCTGAATCATGTGGGGTAGCTTGGTAGTAGCTTGCAGACAGAATGTGGTTAGTACTGGTTAACACCTAAATGAAGTCCAGGGAAGCTGGTTAGGATAACTGCCCACCACAATGTATAACTAAAATAGTGTTGGAAATGATGTTAAATCTGATGAAATAAATAAATAAAATAAGTGTCACAGAGACCACAAAGCAAGAATTTAAAGGGACAGAAATCTAGCAGAAATCTTCTAACATCATACCTGCACATCTTTGTGCTATAACTAATGTTGTTTGTATACAATCCATACTAAGCTGACGTACTTCAACACAAGGATCAGAACATCTGGGGACCAGTCTGGCTAACAACACATGCTCATTGGGAAATTTCAAATTCTAAAAGAAACAAGATGTGTTTTATAAACACCGTGCCCCCTCCGGTTGCTCTTTTTGAAAACGCACCTGTAGGTCCTGTAGAGATTGTCATGATGAACCAAGATATGAAGTTTGATGATTGCAGGTGGTAGCGTTTTGATTTAATAGGCAAGGTTAAATTTCGGTACAGGCAAACAAAGGGCCGTAAATCTGCTTAAAATGATCGAATCACAAAACCCTAACAATATGTGCTGGTGAACATGGTGACAATACATGTAGTTCTATCAAAGTTTGGTAATAATCCCTTGAAAAATACAAAAGCAGTTGCAAACAAAAGAGTATTTCTCTATATATTACATATGCACAAAATAAACAAAGGGCCATAATTCCGTCAAAATTTATCAAATCATAAGACCTTTACAACATGCATTGGGTATCTCGATAACAATAGTTCCATGAAAGTTTTATCAAAATCCCTTGAGAAAACAAGGAAACAAGAGTATTTTACTGTTACAATCACACAAAATAAACAAAGGGCCATAATTCTGTCAAAAATGATCGAATCACAAAACCCGGAATATATGTGTGGTGGTTCTTGGTAACAACAAGTCTGTGAAAGTTTCGTCAAAATCCCATGAAAAATGTAGGAGTAGTATCCTAAAAAATGTCTTTTTTTTAAACACAATGACCCTGTGACCTTGAACTTTGACCTACTGACCGGAAAATGCACAGGTCCTGTAGAGGTTGTCATGAGGAACCTACATATGAAGTTTGATGGATGTAGGTGCAGGCGTTTTGATTTTATAGGCAAGGTTAAAGTTTAGTACAAACAGGCAAACAGAAATGCCAAAAACAATATGCCACCGATCTATCGATAGGGGGGCATAAAAACAACTATAGGAATAGTTAATGATAATCAATAATGGACATTCTATATACTTGCATAAAATACAGCTTCCAAAGGAACAATTATCTAAAACAAAGCCACACATCATTTTACTTTGGCCTAAATATTTTATTGAATCCTAATTTTCAACCATTTATATTATCAAGATGACTGGGCAAAATTTGGTGAAATAAATCACCAAGACTTTAAAGGACAAACTTTTCTTTAAATATACTCAATGTTTTAAAGCAGTTTATTCCAAAGAACTATACTATACAGAGATTAGACACTCTACGAAATATCGTACAATCTCACGGATGCTAGAAGGTGCGCAAGATTTTGCGAGAGTGTGCAAATTGCAATATGCGTCTTCAGTAACGGTGTAGTAAATCTGCTATTAGTCCAAACAAGGTGACAAATACCCCCCACATGCTGCATAGATGCAGGATGTTGTTAGGTTTTATGTTACATAATTCAGACAGACTGACAGACAGTATTCGGGAGATACAGACTGACAGACAGACAAAATGACTTCTATAAAGCCCCCACTATTTGTTTTTAAAAAAATTCATTTTTCAGTATATATATATTGTCTCATCAGGTCTAACAGGGATTTTAAAGAATAGGTCATGAGCTTAACCCAGAAAATATTGTAAATCTATTAATTGAAAGATAGTACATACATTTTAGTTCCAGAACTACAATGTTTAGATAGGTAATTACTTGATAACAAAACATTCATGATACGATTTGGGATAGTAAGTGCTGAATCGTGGATTGAATCGGATTGCTTCTTACCCAACAATCCAGCCCTAACCAAAGATAACTTTTAATTGCTTTGTTATGTTTAATTCAACATACACGCTGATTATGTAAATAAACATCAAATAAACACACAACCATTGCTATAATATAAGTTTCATTACAGAAACTAAAAAAACTAGCAGCTTTATTTGTCACATAAATCAGTATTTGTATGGTTTGCATAGATTCAAATACTTATTGCCAGGGTTGTATCTTATAATATTGATTTCTATTTGTAGCATAGTTGTGTCACTTTTATATTTGAACTGAATGAATGGAGTAGAACAATCACTATTTATCTGTTCTAATACAAGGATTTTTCTGTCTGAATAACTTTTACAGTATTTCCCATTAAGATATAAATTTTCGTTACAAAAACAAGAGGGCCCTATATATATATCACTCACATGACAATCATTATTTACTGATTAAAACATTGTTTTGAGCCTGTGTCATGATGTCTGTTGTTATCAAGGTTTTCCTCTGATTTTACCTAATTATTGATCCCAGATAAACCAGTACCGAACTTGTCCAAGATATCATTAAGACAAACATTCTGAAAAAGTTTCATGAAGAAACAATCAACAGAGTGACTTCAAGTGTTCACAAGGTTTTCATTTAATTTGACCTTTTGACCTTATTTCTAACCCAAATGACCCATTATCGAAATTGTCCAAGATTTTGTCAATACAAACATTATGACCCAGTTTTGCGAAAATTATGTTCACAAGGCAAATGTTGACGCCGCATGACTCCGGACATAGACAAAGAATGATCACAAAAGCTCACCTTGAGCACATTGTGCTCATGTGAGCTATAAAAATATCCACTGACGCCTATCCAATTAGTTTTGATTTTCAGCGACTATACCCAGTAGTTTTCTTCATGTAAAACAAAACAGAAAACATGACTTACACATCAATACATTCTATAACATTCTATGAACATTAATTCTAAATTTTACATCAAACTATTCTATGAAACTATGAAGATTTCCAGAAAGATGTAACAGCAGATTGTTCATGTTTATTTACAATTTTAGACAAATTCAATGTGGAATATTTCAACACTTAAAAAACAAATTTCAGATTAAAGACCAGTCCCAGTATACAGCCTTATCATTGGTCAATATCAACCATTTGATCTAAATCAACCAAGCAAATACTCCTGTTTTGTGACATGTATGAATAACTTTAGAAACTGGTCATCCCTGAAAGAATTATTTTAAGGGAAACAACTGCAGAAGTACTGTTACAATGTTTCATCCAAGAGTTATCTCTTAAGTGCTATCTATACATTTCTAGGTATTGAAGTCATATGATGTAATTCAATACTTCCTTTTCAACACTTGTGTTTATCTAGCAAATCATTCAGCGAACATGGCAGAGAAGAAAAGGAGTACAAAATTATCTCATTCACAAAAAAATGCAGGAGATGAATATTTTGAATTATGCTGCACACCTTGCAGTAAAGGGAATTTAAACAAACAAGCAGCTAAATATTGCGCAAATTGTAAACAATACTTTTGTGTAACTTGTCTGAACTATCACAACAGTTTTGCTTTGTCGTCTGGACATGTTTTGTTGGATGCAGAAGTCTCTAAACCTTCCACAAGTGGAACAGGAGGCAAAATTCAAGTCTTTCCTACAGAACTTTGCAAGCACCATCCTGTAGAAGTGGTTAACATGTATTGTGCTGGTCATGACTCAGTGGGCTGTTCTGTGTGTTTCACACTTGATCACAAGTAAGTAACAAGTTTTTTTTCTTCCATAAGTTCTAATTAAAGGGTCATTGCTAGAATTCAATGTTTTAATTTAAGTGTCAGTTTCAATGTTTGAGGTCATTTAGGGGTTTAAGGAAAACAGACCCTAATACAAACTTTTAATGACTATCATAATAAAATGAAGTGTTTGTGAAACACGAGTTCCTCGGTGATCTTGAAATTTGATGTACTAACCTCAAAATTAATAGGCGTCATCTACATGTGATGACCAACCTCCCAACCAAATCTGAAGAGCTTTATAGACCAACTCGTTCTCTAATTATTAAGTCGGACCAAGGTTTGGTAACAGCCGGACCAACTGACTGACAAACCGACATGTGCAAAGCAATATACACCCTTTTCTTGAAATAATATCTTGGAAGTAAAGTTCAACTACATCTGATTAGTAACTTATTCTTATCACATAAATAACTGTTGTTGTTTTTTCATCAATATCAACACTAGATTCAATCCATCATCTTTTAAATTTACTGAAAGTTTTCAATTTCTACGAAATAGATAACAGGACTTATAACAATAAGAAGCTATTTTTCAGGTCATGTAATGACATCCACTACATACCACAGTATGTGCAGACCAATTTTCCTTCACAACGAATTTGTCAACTCAACAATGAATTAACAAAAGCTATCAAAGAAATGGAGACATTTCAAAAACAACACGAAAGCCTGGATGACAATGTAGACAAGAGTAAAGCCAATTGTAAGAAAGAAATACAGAAATGCAGAGATGACATCAACCAAATCCTTGACCAAATAGAAGCAACAACACTAGCAGAACTTGATGCTAGACATAAAGATACCAGACAGAAGATAGATAATACAAAACATAACATAGATGGTGTACATGATGAACTAGTTAGGTTCAAAGCAGAGATTGAATCAGACCAAAGTAATGACTCTCAGAAGTTTGTCATAGCTAAACTGAGTCAATGTATGATAAAGCAAGGTCAAGAGTTGCAATCAGAATTACCCCATGACCACACCAGAGAAATCACATTTACCAGAAATAAAAACATCATGACATTCTTGTTGAGTATTGTTACATTAGGAATTCTGACATCCCCGATGGTACAAGACTCTACCCAATCAACAGTTACCACAAGTTGGAAACAACCACAACAAACACAATCTACTGGAAGTTCATCAGCATCCGGTGGTAGGAAAAACTATACTGACTCTACAAGACAACAAGCTACAACAATACCACAGAAACATGATCTATATAAAATAGTAGATAAATCAGAGTACAACATACAAGAACAAGATGACAAGGAGATATGTGATATTAGGTCATCCTGTGTTTTAGATAATGGTGACATCTTGTTGACTGATTTTGGTAATAAGAAGTTAAAATTAGTTGATGGTAGAACATACAGAGTCAGATCATCATTAACATTGGACACTGAACCAAGGTCAGTATGTAGAGTGAGAAGTACAGAAGCAGCAGTATGTATGTATTATAATAAAACAATACAGTTTATATCTACATGTGATAAACTTGTACCAAAACAATCACTTAGTATGAAACATGACTGTAGATGTATAACTGTCATCAGAGATAAGATGTATGTATGTGATATAAGACATCTATATATCCATACATTGAATGGTAAACTAAAGAAGACTATCACTACAGACAAACAAGGATATAATATATTCTCAGATATCTGTGATATTACTGTGAGTGATGATGAGAAGATGATTCATGTAGCTGACTGGTTTAAAGGTGTGATAACATTGGATACTGATGGTAATGTTGTATGGAGATATTCTGGTACAGAACTAGATGGAGCAAATGGAGTGTGTACTGATGGTGCTGGTAATGTGATTGTATGTGGTTATTGGTCAGATAATATAATACAACTAGGAACAGGGGGGAGGAGATATAGAGGAGAGATTGTTCCTAGAAATGATGGTATGAAACATCAGCAACCTGTGTGTTATGATAGAAACAATCACAAATTGATTGTAGGAATGTTTAAAAGCAATATAATTAAAGTATTTACTGTAAAGTAACAAACTATAGAAGTCACACAGTGAAACAATTAAAGTATTTACTGTAAAGTAACAAACTATAGATGTCACACATTGAAACAATTAAAGTATTTACTGTAAAGTAACAAACTATAGATGCCACACAGTGATACAATTAAAGTATTTACTGTAAAGTAACAAACTATAGATGTCACACAGTGAAACAATTAAAGTATTTACTGTAAAGTAACAAACTATAGATGTCACACAGTGAAACAATTAAAGTATTTACTGTAAAGTAACAAACTATAGATGTCACACAGTGATACAATTAAAGTATTTACTGTAAAGTAACAAACTATAGATGTCACATAGTGATACAATTAAAGTATTTACTGTAAAGTATCAAACTATAGATGTCACATAGTGATACAATTAAAGTATTTACTGTAAAGTAACAAACAACAGATGTCACACAGTGATACAATTAAAGTATTTACTGTAAAGTATCAAACTATAGATGTCACATAGTGATACAATTAAAGTACTTTCTGTAAAGTAACAAACTATAGATGTCACATAGTGATACAATTAAAGTACTTTCTGTAAAGTAACAAACTATAGATGTCACATAGTGATACAATTAAAGTATTTACTGTAAAGTATCAAACTATAGATGTCACATAGTGATACAATTAAAGTATTTACTGTAAAGTAACAAACTATAGATGTCACATAGTGATACAATTAAAGTATTTACTGTAAAGTAACAAACTATAGATGTCACACAGTGATACAATTAAAGTATTTACTGTAAAGTAACAAACTATAGATGTCACATAGTGATACAATTAAAGTATTTACTGTAAAGTATCAAACTATAGATGTCACATAGTGATACAATTAAAGTATTTACTGTAAAGTAACAAACAACAGATGTCACACAGTGATACAATTAAAGTATTTACTGTAAAGTAACAAACTATAGATGTCACATAGTGATACAATTAAAGTACTTTCTGTAAAGTAACAAACTATAGATGTCACATAGTGATACAATTAAAGTACTTTCTGTAAAGTATCGGACTTTGTGTATATTCACACAGTGTTGTGGACAATAAAAATGTACATTCAACATGGTTCAAATTTTTAAAGGAAGTAGATTTTATTTGCAGAACAAACAGAATGACTATATTTTATATATCTCTAATTTCTGTATAGTACAGGTCTTTGTTTATTATAACAAGTTTGTTTTAATTCATTGTTTATTCCTTCATGTTCAATTCATCCCAACCTCTCATGTGTTATTTACAAACCACAGAGATCTGTATCCAGAGGCCTTCTTTTCTGCTCATTGCTTGATTTATGTTAACATTTATCACATTTTAATATCTTCAGTTTGAACTAAAATCTTGTTTCTAAATAAAAATCCTGTGTTTACATTCAAATCTGGTTTCTAAATAAAAATCTTGTGTTTATATTAAAAAATCGAAATTCCATTAAAATTGTCTTATTTTACCTCCTCAGTGTCCATATTTTCAAGCAGGAACTTTAACAAAGCATGAGTCATCTTCACTGCTCTTTGTCTCTCATGATCGTGTAGTGACAAGTACCATGGAATCATATGCTGGAAATAAAACCTGATTATATCAGAGAAACAAGGTACAGCAGATCTCTTACACTACACAGTAATCCAACAAAACACATTAATCTTAATCATTGGTATATCAAGTTGATCACCATTGTTCCCAGTTAGCTCAGTGGTTAGAGCATTGATCTACTGATTAAGAGATTGTGAATTCGAACCCCGGGCAAGGCTTACACTGTCTGTGACAAATTTGACAGAAGATATTACATCCTATGTTAAATTGTCCTCTACCTCTGCATTATGTGGGGTAGCTTGGTAGTAGTTTGTGGATAGAATGTGGTTAGTACTGGTTAAGGCCTAAATGAAGTCCAGGGAAGTTGATAAGGATAACTGCACACCACGATATGACTGAAACAATAATAATGATCACCATTTTGTTTGAAGATTATGATATGATTATATTGATATATGTATCGCTGAAAATGCAGACTTCACTTTACTATTGAGATAAAGAGAATTTGTAAAAAATATTTTACATCAGAATTAAGTTATCTATTATCAAGGACTTACATACATACATGGATTCGCAACTGCTAAAAACAATATCGAAAAACGATCCCACAATGCATTGCTATATACTCGGCAATGTCTGACAGCTGTAATCGGGTGTTTACAAACTTGATTATACTAAAACAACTCTGGCAATTGGGCACGGGAAATTGGTTAAGGATGCAACAAATTCCTTAAAGATATTGAGATACATTTATAATCCACAATGTCTAAGTATAAGCATTGAAAAAGGCAACAGTCAAACATTTTAAATTCCAAGATGGCGGACATCTATTATAATCCTTTCGTCTCCGAGATTTAACATTCCGAATACCAAGGATATTTTCGCTGTCATTAACATTCGGATCATCACGGATATTTTCGTAATTTTCACTATTGTAAACAAGAGCATGAAATCCCGTTGATTCACGTCTTATTACCGCGGGATTTGATAACTTTTAACTGTTAATACGGAAGTTGCGAATCCATGTATGTATATAAGTCCTTGCTAATATTAAACATTTAATTTTTAGAAGTCATTCAATACGCAAATCGGGTTAGTGTAATATACAAGATAATCTTGTGATTGAAATTCAAAAAAAATCTTCAGAGAATCCATCATCAGAACTCACCTTTAGTATGTCATCAAATGCTGTAGGTGTACAATTCTTTGTGAGAACTTCAGTCAGAAGTTCCTCTAAAGCTTCAAATGTTGCTTCCAATAAAACTTCCACTTCTACATGATCAGGTGAGTTATCTCCCTTGGTTTTCTTGGCAACAGTGCCGCCATCTTCTGGGAGAGGAAAGACACTGTCTGTAGCTGTTTTAATCAGGTCAAATATCTCAGCTTCAGACAAAACAGGGTCTAATTTACTGTAGCATGTGTTAAGGTCTGTTAAATGTTTTGAAGTAAACAAGGGCATTTTACACTGATGTAAAGTTTTCTAACAAAACTTTTGAACACGTATCAAATATTTACTCATACAACTCCTGGATGTACTGAATTAACAAGACCTGACTCTAAATCTTTTCTCAAGGGTCCCATAAGCAATTTGACATTGGGGCAGCTGAAGGGGTGTGTTTGGGAGCAGGTGTCTCCCAGCCTCGAGTGAAACTTTGCTAAATTTTCTTTCTTTGCTGAAATATTGGGGCGGCGATTGTGGCACCTCAGTTTCCTGTTTATTTTTAAAATATATAAATCACTGATATTCCAAATTCATAATGAAGCCTACTGATAGATAAGAAATCATGATTTCTAGATAAAATTAAACTACTTGTGGCCAATAACTGTTGTGATGTGCGGGAGGAGATGTGACCTTCAAAGGATACACTAATGTTGTACAAGACCTCATGGCTAATGCTCTGGTTTCATTGTTTATAACTTGGGTACTCTCAGCTTGCATATAATTCTGGAGATGGGTCAGAAACTCTCCTCTGTTGGAGAAGTTGTAAGTCTGACCAAGATGGCTCGGATGTAATGCTTGTCCGATCTGATCAACAGCTCGTATCAAATTCTGTTTTACACTGTTATCCTATAAATCATAGGAAAAAAAAACATTTTCAAATGATATTTTCTTATTCATATCAGATGATTAGCATGACTTCAATTTTCTTCAACTATTACATTCAGTTTTTACTATGTTGAAGCATAGAATGATATTGAGAAGTTTGAACATAATCTTAAGGTAAATCATTTCCACACAGACTATAATAATAAAGTACAACTGTACAGTAAAAGAATTGGTTATCAAATATCAACAAATGAACAAACTGTAGTATAAACTGTCACATCTAGTTTATATCATAACATTAAGGCCATCCTTAAAAATATGTTTGTTTGTGGTAACCCTACCCAGAGAATTTTTAGTGAGTAGGTAGGAAGGTAGGAAATATTTTTTACAATTTTTACAATTTATTTTTTACATTGATTCCAAATACCTGTCAAAATGCTATTTATACATTAAAAATAAATTCTACCCAAGAGGCCATAAAAAGTTTGTTGGGGCCTTTTTGGAGAGTACAGATACTAGGGTAACCGCAAACAATTTTTTTAAGGATGGCCTGATACTGATATTTATAAATTTGTGCAATATGATGCAGACACTGTAAGTCTTCTCTAAAGAACTAAAACCTGTACCTTGACATTGATGAAGTGGGGTGTAAGAGATCTCAGTATGGTAGCTTCCATTCTTGATATGATGAGACTTGGAGGTGAATACAGTGCTACGAAACCATAACACAACATCAACGTTGCCTTGATTCTTTCTATGTCGGCCTCGGACTTAGATTCTCCCTAAAAAATGTAAGTATCAAGTTTTATTCAATATAGAAGTCAAGCCTTAGAAACACAACATGTAGATCTGTTTATCGTGACAAACATAACTAGTTTTTATACATATTTATTACTTTAACTTTCATATAACATTACACAGAGTAAATATTTACAATTTTAGCAAAGCCACAAGTTCTAAAAACTTAGTTACAGCTCTTCCCATAACAAACACAAGAAAAATATGTGTACAAATCAGGTAAGTGTCATGTTGACATCAAAAGTTCCTTCGTCAATTTCATGGATTTCTTCATTAATTACAGAATCATGGATATTTTATCCTCAGACTTATGTTTTATTTTACCATGAACAATCTGTGTATAATGTTTTATCTACTTATATTTAAACCTATGAATTTACATAAGAGTTAATTCATTGACTTCAGAATTTAAAATGAAGACAAGTGGATATCAGATTTTTGGTTCACTGATCTCATTTTCAAATACACGTTTCAAACCTTTTAACATTTTTGATAAAGTATGCTGGTGGCAGTATGGACTTAATTATTATGACTTGAAGTACCATTCATTTTGATATAAGTTTATAGATAAATGCATACCAGCACTAAACATGATCTAAACTATTAATTACATATCATGAATAATACTGTCGGACAGGCCTTATATTGGACAAGTAGGTGGGGCTTATAATGATTCACATGATATTGTCAGAGCAGCATAATGCTGCAGCATCACCTGATAAACACTACAATTTTACCTTCATAAAACTAAACATGCCTCCTTTCTTCTGTGCCATGTCAGTTTTTGTCACAGTCTCAAGTTTAGTCAAAACAGCATCTAGATGAGAAGTTGCACAGAATCCCAAACTAACGGCACATCCCTGTAACATATCATATACAACATGTAAATCCTAAACCAGGTAATTCAAAAATATAAATATGTATGATAATCATATACAAGAAATGTTTTAAATATATTTTATTCATTATAGTATCTAGATGAATGTTACGAAGGGTAATTTTCACTGTCTTATCCTGATGAAGACCATTAATCTGACAAAAAATTGACAAATGGGGATTCTTGAATTTAATTAACATAGAAGTCTCCACTTTTGGAGGAGAGTAAACTATGTCAACATTATGAAGGCATGATTATTTCTCAGATCTTGTCTACAGATGTATGGCTTGAACAATGACGTTACCTCTCTCTCCACCTGACTTGTATGTTTTACAGAACCAAACACATCATCTAACATCTTGTTCACAAAATCCTTCTTTGATGATTTTCTCATAATCACACCAATACACTTATATAAGAAATTCTGCAATCAATAAAAAAGCAATGTATCACCAATATGTGATAAACAAATAAGATTATTGAAAACAAGAAGTGTTGTTGAAACACAATGCCCCCTCTGGGTGACCTTGACCTTTGACCTACTGACCTGAAAATGCACAGGCTGTAGAGGTTTTCATGAGGTAATCATGGTCCAAAATTAATAATTTGATAAATCAAGGGCTGTAACTCTTTTCCTCTGAGGTTTAACGTTGCACCAACAGTCAGGGTCATTTGGCGACATTTCCAGCCTTAATGGTGGAGGAAATACACAGGCAAACATCTGGGTACAGTCAAGCTTTTGTAAACTAGCCAGATAGCTCTGTATATCTTGGCATATAAGGTTTAATCCATACTCCAGTGCTAAACAATTAGGCATCCAAACATCATATAATAAGCTTCATGTTTTTCATGTAGCAGTATACAGAATGAAGGAGTCATGGCAATAAATTAAGAGTATAGTTACAGAAAAGCATGTTTATAAAATACATGTAACATGATCTTCTTATTTCTTATCCTACATTTCATTATTTACTACAATCTATCTTTATTTCATTCATTAATATTTTCATTCTTTACAAAGAGTAATATGGCAAACTTCCCATCATGGTTACCTAGTTACTGCCAGAATTTGCAGATTAACAAAATTTGAACAGATGCATGCTACAGAATACCAAACAATTTACATTACAACATAAAGTACCTTCTCATCAATATATCTACTGTACATAACTATCTGGTCAGAGAATGCATTGCCTAATTCAGCGATCCATTCTTCATGATCAATTACATCTAAAGACTTTGACAACATCTTCAACAATAAATCCTCCCAGTTCTTCTGTGACCAATCTTCTTGTTTCTCAGGATCTTAGTTAGAAAACAAAGAAATTAAATACTAATACATGTACCTGTATCAAATTGGGTAATTAAGTAGTAGAACTAGAAATTTATGCCCACACTGAGAGCTAAGTCAGTCAAAGAGGGGCCATGACTCTAGTGAAAATATTTTGATTTATACCAATATCGAACTTGACCTGTATCTTATTATTATACACCTTCATGTAAAATGTGAAACCAATCCATAAAATATTTGAGTTATCGCTCGGAAACCAAAATTTAAGCTGACGGCCAGGGGTAACATTTAATGTCCTTCCACCATTTCGAATCAAGAATAAAATCAAGAATAAAATCAAGAATAAAATCAAGAATAATGCAATTTGTACTTGTCTGTGGCATTTTGAAGGATGATGATAAAATATGATATTTAAACTTATCATACCTTCTAGATACTGTACAAGCTTAGGTATAACTGTATCCCATAACTCCACTAACCCTTCATGTAAATTAGGGGACAATGCTTTCATCAAGTTTAATACATGTACACCTCTGTTCCTTCCATTCTGGGGCTGTCCGGCCAATGTCTGAATCATTCATACATAAATTCATCATCACAATAGTAATATAAATAAACTTAAATGGTCAAAATAAAATACATTCAAATGTAACTCTGAATATCCTTGCAAAGTTAATACAAATGTTAATGGCATTTTTGACAGATTTATACAATGAAATCAGTATAAACCATCTAAGGCATATTTTCTGTAACTTCAAATGAAAATTTAAACACAATAATGTAATTTTTCACAAATGAGTGACAGTTCAACTAGCAGTATAGCCAGGGCATTGGAGTTATTTCTTCAGAACCATTGAATCTCTTTACTTATAATAAATAGCAACAAATATGATAATATACATGAATGTAAAAACATAAATTTCCAACGTACCATAAGTCTAGCAATAACTGTGACTGGTTTTGGTAAATTGGCTGCAAAGAATTTGAAAAAATGTTATGTTTAAAAAAAGACCCTATTCATAGACAAGTGCAGTCAAACCTGTGAACAAATGCCACATTTGGGAAAGACAATATGTGGCCTTTATTAACAGGTGGCCTTTATTCAGAGGTCAGATTGTTCTAAATAATCTATTACATATTTTTGAAGAATGGCCTTTATTCTCAGTGTGGCCTTTATTCAGAGGTGGCTGCTACCACAGATTTGACTGTATAACAATAGTGGTGACATACAACATAATTATTTAAACATATTTTTTTATAAATATAATTGTATAGAATGTTTGTCTTAGTACTCTAAAACATATGTAAGATGTCCTAAGTATATAAGTCTATTATACACTGAAGACAAACATGAAGTTTAAGATGGTAAAACATAAAACACCTTGAGTATCATAATCTAAGTCGTAGTCCTCAGCATTTTCCTCTCGTTTCTTGGCGGCAATGGTTGCTAAGCAACGACAAACAACACCACAAGCCTCAGTGAATTTATCAGGTACAATCAGCTCCAAAAGATACGGCCAGAGTACCTAAAATCAGATACATACATTGAAGAAGGAAGACACACATATTCTGATCACACAATTGTCACCAAGTCCAAATTATTATTACAGTTAAATTACTACATAAAAATTAACCTTATTTCTATAAACTGAATAAACTTTTCTATGACTTTTTTGAATTGGAAAAAAATGTACATAAGTTCTGACTTATCATATATTATGTATACAAAATATATATCTTTTACTCTTAATATTGTTATGAAAGAAACAAGATGTAAATATTGGTACATTTTCCATTTGTTCCACGGTATTAGTAAGTAACTGGAGTACATGGTCACACATGTGACGTAGCTGAACATTAGTCACATGATCTGGGTCAGGTGATCTCTTAGTACCCTGTAATAAATACAAAACTTGAACATTATATTAGTATACCGAAGAGGCATCCTTTAAATTATTAATAATGATGCACAGATGTAAGTATTTTATCAAACAGCAGAAAGAGATATGTGGGTGTTGAGATAACATTCCCAAATATAGGACACAGAGTAAGCACAGTGAAACCTGTGCTAGCACCCTGTGAATAAAGGCCATTTCTTTTCAACAATTATTGATAATTTATAACAAATTGACCTCCAAATATAGGCAACCTGTCAATAAAGGCCACTTTTGTCTTTCCCAAGTGTGGCCTTTATTCACAGGTTTGACTGTTTCTCACAGTTCAGCTACAACTGAGGTCAATAGACACAAAGTCTTATCTTCTACACTTATTTACTGGTTTCTAAGAAGACTAACTCAATGCAAGATATATTGTTAAATACCAGTGGTCATTAAGAAGATACACCTCCCCTAAATTCATTTTCATTCCAACTATGATAGTAGTATAGTAAAATTCTAGCTGAATAAAGGGGAAAGGTCTTTTTGTGGTCCATGTGTGTGTCAATATACTTATATATATGAAACTAGAAATGTGTCCGGAGGACATGAATGCCCCCACTAGAGCTAAGTCAAAAAGGGGCCATAACTCCTGTGAAATGTTTGTTTTTTAATGGATATCAAACCTATATTTTAAAATATGAAATCAATACATGAAATATTTCTTGACATATCGCTTGGAAACCAAAATTTGAACGATTGGACAGGGGTAGCAATTTTGAATGGCAGGGGCATTAAAATTGAAATTCATGTATCATAACATACAAGAAGAAAACTTTAATGTTATATAAGATATTTACACGTAAACTTCAGACTTACAGGTGGTTCAGCCTCCATAGAACATTGTGTTACAACAAACTCTATCATTTTAGTTCCACCCTCCAGTTCCATGTAACTATGGTGACCCATAGCTATAACAACTTGAGCAAATACTTTTTTCACCTGTGATATAGATAAAATATAACATAATTCTTCAAGAATACAAGTTAAACAATGGCAAAAAGCAGAGTAAATTTATGTACTCGTATTTAAGATAACATCAGAACCAATAGATATGTTTGATGGCAAAATTCATTTGCATATTGAAGTTGGGATATAACAAATTGATAAACAAGAGGGCTGCGAGCAGTACAAATGCTTGTCTGTTCACCACCTCAGTGAAATCAATCCACCTTTGAAGTTTCCAGTTGCTACCTCTTATAGTTTGTAAGTTATGAGCTACATTAAATATCTGACATGACACAGAAGCTGCAGTGATTGCAATAGCTTGACTTTTTCTTCAGCTACAGATCATTTAAAATATGTTTGAAGGCAAAATGCATTTGCTGATTTACCTTGGGATGTAACAAAATGATACAGAATTGTGTATCACAGACTCATCATCAGACGTTGAACATAATATTGTTAATTTTAACTCATGTACATCTAATTGTTTTTCTAAGTTAAAGGATTTGTTGCTGAGATTTGCAACAAACATACTAATTAATGCATTATAGAAGTCCATTTTTAAAGATCTGATATATCACAAGAGTTCTGGAGCCTACAATATACAGACTAGTAACACAAATATACCTTGTTGCTATTCTCCTGAGCAACTCCCTTTAACCCAGATAATACCACTTCCTTCTTGTCCTCCATTGAGGGTGCTGAAATTCAAAAATCACATCAAAATGCGAGATCAATCCTAAAACATTTTATTTACACAAATTTACAAAAACTATGACTCAAAACTACAATGCATAGAGCAAACTATTAAGTTGAATATCAATAACAATACATATTCTATCTTCAGTTATTACAACTTTTAACCTGTCTCTACAGAAAAAAATAGAAGAGGCTCTGAAGTTATAAAACTTCTGAAAATCTCAGCGAGATTCCAGACCAAGGATCAACACATATCTGATTTCCTTCCCCATCTGGCTGGGAGCTTGTTTCTGATTATGTGACTGAAATCAAGGAGTTTTAATATCTCTTAAGTAATGTGTCATATAAGGAGATATACTTTTAACCAGCCCTGGACTCTTAACTCACAAAGCCTAGTATACAGTGGGCGTGGTAATTTTATCCAAGATTGGACTCGAGGCACTCTAAGAACAGAGGTATCTATATGTATGGACCATCTAACATATGTATGTATGTATGTATACAAAGGTCTAAATGAACTAACCTGCAGCATTGATAAGATGTTTGAAGATTGTAAGAATTCCAATCTTAGTCTTCTCATTGTTTTGGTCCAATTTCTGTAGTAAAATTCCTGTCAACTTTCCAGAGAATGACTGAGCTGTAAAAATATGTTAAATTTTGATATCAGTAGTACAACTTATAGCTTCTAAGTACAACATACAACATACATTCAGGTAACCATTTTTTCTTTTTTTAAGTAAATGGTACACTAAGTCTTGTCAATTTTATCAAAACTTTAAACTACAGTCAAATCTGTGATTAAAGGGCACCGATGAGATGAAAATGTTGTCTTTATTCAGAGGTCTTTTTGTTCTAAATAATCAATAACTATTTTACAAGAATGGCCTTTATTCACAGGGTGGTCTTTTTCAGAGGTGGCTACTAGCACAGGTTTGAATGTATTTGATTTGAAAGAACATGTTCTATAAATACACTATAAAAGTTGTGAAATGTACTTAATCACAGGCTTCCTGTGTGTGAAGATCCCCACACAAAACAAAGTTAAAAAAAAAAAATTTAAACTTTATTTTGTGTGGGGATTTTCACACGCCAGTAGCCTGTGTACTTAATGAGGTAATAATAAGATTAAATATGTGTTCTGTATTTACCAATCACAGCAAAACATCGCAGTACTTCATTCTGGTTTTTCATACTGAGTGGATTGTTGATATCAACAGGTGCAAATACCTACAATTTACAACAGTAAATTTCAAGAGGTTAACTCAAAACTGTTGTCAAAAAAACTAATCTGCTTTTTGAAAAAGAAACCATGAAATTGAGCCTCTGGCATGGCGTTAGACTATTTGTAACAAAAACATTACTTCAGGAGAAAGAAAGTATTGATATACATTAAATAAACTTTTACTTTTATGAAATGGAAATGATTTTTATTGTAAAGATCAGTTCCCATCTTTAGATACACCATAAGTTCATAACAACAGAGGAAGATATTTTAATTAAACCTTTACAATCTCGTAAACAGTAAATTATGTACAGGTTCAGTTAAGTCTGGGTTATTTTTCATGAATTTGAGATCATATATGTTTCAACTTAACTTGAAGAGAAATCTTGACAGAGAATCTTTAATAGCAATGTGAATAAATCATGTTTCATTGTATCTTCAAGGTCAAGCTTGGTATCTTCAAGGTCAAGCTTGGTATCTTCAAGGTCAAGCTTGGGTGTATGAGCCGATAATCTATCTGATTTTGTTCTAAGATTTTGAGTCAATCTAAGACGTGTTGACAGACATTGGTCAATAAAAACCTTTGGTCACAGAATTTTCAATGTTGGTTTATAGACATACATTTCATTGCATCAGTTTAAAACATTTTTTATGCATGTCCGCGGGAATTGATAAAGGACTTACTTACCTGTGGAAACAATGCAGCAAGCACATGTTCTAAATGAGGTTCTAATATTGTACTCCCTTCTTCACATACTGAATCTAACACACTGCAGAGTCCCTGTGTAATACAAGATACTTATACAACACATGTATAGAGAGACGAGTGTTAAATAACTCCAAAACAGATGTATGTAAACTATTGAAATAATTAACGAAGGGCAGTGTAACATATATGTAATAACAATAAATTAAATATTTAAAAAATTAAAAAATTTATTGTTAATATGTATGTAAAACATTACCTGAGTAACATGAAATGGCTCAGGATGACGTTTGTACAAGCCAAGAATTCCTGCCAGTATCCGTGGCAACTGTTCCTCTAGTTTGTCTCTTGCCATTAGATGTGTCATGTGACCAATTGCTTCAACAATGGCAAGTCTTAACTACAACATAAAGCATATCTAGCATTAACAAAAACTATCAGTCCACCCAGGTGAAATTTTAGGCTCCATGATAATTTCAGGTCAAATGAATGTAAAACACAGCAGAAGACACAAAGGATATATGTTAGACACCCAGTTGATAATATCATTAAGGGATTCAATGTAGTGTATTTCACCCTCTATTCATGATTTAAGTGAAAAGAGTATATTAACCAATGGAATAACAAGTAAGTAATGGTTAAACACCAAGCAACACTGAGAACCTGTTTGCTGTATGCATGATCCATGTAACTATTAAATACATTTCATTACATCACTAATTAGAATGGATTGTATATGATTTACAAAAACATTTGACCTATATATTTATCATGTACCACTAGGATCTAACATTCCCATACAGGAGCTGGGTGGCAGAGGTGGTAATTGCTGCACCAATATTTCAGGGAAAAAATCCGGAAAAAATTCACTCGAGGCAGGGGTACAACCGCTCCCAAACCCTGCCCCTCAGTCACCCCAATGCCAAAATGCATCCAGCACTCCTACCATAGTGTTACAGTACCTTCATTTCCTTGGATTGAATCCAGACATTGAAGATCACATCATACGCCGAGAAAATTTCTGATGAAAACATTTCTTTCTTCACGGTAGGATCGGGAGCCTTGTCAATGTTAGCGATATACTCTATGATAGCCTCACTGAACTTAGATATAGCTTAAAGAAAACAAACAGTATCATTATACCTCACGTGACTTATTTACTATATAGTCTTATGTGACGTCAGAGAGTGACAATCCGTAATGTTACCCTGTGACATTGCATTTCGGCCCGCTTGCCATAACGAAACTGTCCTCACGCACTGACGCGATATTATCGGGTGCCGTGTTTAAGTCAATCTGTTCTATATCCTAGATGCTTTTATAGGCGATTATCAAAATCCACTCATAAGTTGACATACCGTTTAGCGGAAGATAATTTGACAGCGAAAATAACTATGCTTCGTTTCAATCGCTGAAGAAGACTTAGTGTTTTGACTCAACCAATACGAAAATAACCGTATAATTGTTAGCATGTTTGTTGCATTCTTGTCTTTCTTAATTATTGTTTTGTTCGGTATAATAAAATAAATATCACATCCCACATGGGGTGATAGAACGTAATGTTCACCCTTGACAAAGTAATGTCAACCTCGGCTAACACCTTGGTCGACATAACATTTATATATTGATGAACCTTAAAAATCAAGTCAATGTAATTATAGAAGTTGATCAAAACTTCCAGCTTGGTTTTGATATACAGTACAACCTCTCCAGAGCGGCCCTTTCTTGGGCAACAACCTCCCTTCAACAACAGCAAGATTTTTTCCCACTGCACAATTTAATTACTAATTTAACCTATATCTATAACAGCAACCTCTCAACAACAATATAATTTTGCTACTCTAAAAAGGGTGTAGCTTTGTAGAGGCTGCACTGTACTAGTATCTTATGCATGTGGAGGCCTATAAACAGTTTGCTGTATTTACATTTAATTATGACCCAAATAGAGAGTGTAGCAAAAAGATCATTTGTAATAGAAATAGCAAATTTTATCAGATTATCAGCAGGAAAAGTAATTATAATTTGTAAGCAGTACCAACAAATATCCTAAACTCATTATATGTACCTGATGAGAACACCCATCTCATGTTGTCTTGTTTGGCCATACCTAACATAGGTAACATGGTACCTAACACAGCAGTCAGGTGGGGAACCATTCCATATACTATAATACAATAGGACAATGTTAAACATGGTAAAATGAAAACAAAACATGATTGCATACTTTTACAGAAATCACCCCATCTGAAATTGCCTTAATATAATGGTCTGTTCATCAATAAATGTATTCTAGAGCACGACCATAGTTCATGAAATTTCATAGACTGTAAACAACAATTATGTGAGATCTATCTGACTTAGAGCACAGGTATTCTATTATACTGTAGGTTTTTACAGTGGCTAACTTTGATCCAGATATGTCTTACCGAACACTTTTTCTGTCCTACAATTGGTCAGTTGGAGTCAACTGTGGTATAAGTAACTATAACTTGGCCTTAGTTCACAAGAGACAGTTAACTCAGATTAGAGAGAATCTTCATACAAGAGACAGTTAAGTTAGAGAGTATCTTAATGATGTTTACCGTTAACAGAAGATAAGTTAGCTATAGTTTGTACAACAAAGAAGTGAGGTAGTGCTCCTGGTTGAAATTTCTGTAACATTTCTTCCATCACTTCATTACAATACTTCTTTCCTAAGGCAACTAGAACACCACTAGCTGCCGTCTGCCATTCTGGTACAACTTCCTGTTCATTGTGGAAAACAACATCTCATCAATATGGTTACTAAATAGCAACTAATATATATACATGTATATATAAGTATAACCTATTTTTTCAATATTTTATTTCTAACTATGGTACAATGTTGTACCAACAGCTGGAGTCATTTAGCAACATTTCCATATTGAACAGTGGAGTAAGATCCCAGGCATCCACCCGGGTAAAACCAATGACCTATAGTAAGCTAGGTGGAAAGATGATTACTAGTCAAAAATCATAACCACTCAGCCATGGAGGTCCGATTTTTTCCCCATTAAGAGCAGTTTTGAAAGCTAATTAGGTGTATTCAATTATGCTGGTCATTATTCAAGTTTGTGTAATAGGAGGAGGAAAATAATGTTACTGATGTGGAGCTCAAACCCATGACCGCCTGCTTGCAAGACAGATGCTCTACCAATTAAGCTATGCGGGCTGTTAATATCACAGACTATTTATAAATACTATATACCATACTGCTACATTTGTTACAGAGTAGTCAAAGTATAATCGGATAAAGTACTAGTGGTCTAAAAAAAACAGATGGCTACCATTTGTACATTAAGTACCATCGCTTATAAAACAATGAAATGCAACTTCAGGTACTTGAATTTTCATTACCGGGTATTTGTTTGTGAAAAGAAAAGTGATAGTTGCCATCTGATAATAAATATCAAATTTATAATAAGTAACATGCACTTGGTAAATTCTTTTTGACCAATCAGATTTGAAATTCAAAAATGAAAACTGTATGAATGTACATCACAATTTTGAATACCTTTGATTCAGTCAATTCTTCTGATGCTTGTTTGACCAAATTGATGGCCAAGTCTTTATCTAATGATTCTAACTCTTCATGAATAATTTTCTCCATACATTGTAAGATCACGACCCTGTGTCCTTGAGCAAGCTGTACAGACATATAATTTATGTAAATATATAAATACAGGGTTATCTACACAACAGCAAGTTAGTCTGAGGTTACTATAATCACAATTAATACAAATTAAACAATGCAAAGACATTGAGCAGTTATCGCTAATTATAATGATTATCATTGAACCAATTATCATATAGGCAAGATGATGAAAATGAATTCATAATTACAAGGACTTATGTATATAAGTCCTTGATAATTAGATGTATCATTACAAATGATTATTATTCAAGAGGGTATGTTTAGTTGTTTTGTATGGCAAATTATAGCATTTTGAGTCCTTGAGGTACCAGTCAAGGTGAGGGTGAATATCTGAACGTCCAGATGAGTCCCTATTCACTAAAAGGAAATATAATAGGTTTTTTTTCTTATAATATATTTGCATTAAACAAAACAGGACAAAAACATGGTAACATGATTCAGAGGGCGTAATTCTCCTCAACTTGATTTGGTTATATAATTCTCATTAAATAATAATTTCCTTGTTAGAACGGACTATAGATGAAGTAGTTATCTAATTATAGTCAATAAACTTAGTTTATACTCAAGAGTAATTTTACATGTTATCAAATCCTCACAGTATAGTATAAATTTATGTATGGTAACAAGAGTGTGGCAAGCGGTGCCAACACTCATCTGTTCACCATCTCAGTTAGATCTATCCACCAATGAAGTTTCATGTTGCCACCTCAAAGAGTTTCTGAGTTAGGATGCAGCTACTTTGAAGTTGTCCCACAGACTCAGATGCTGACACCACAGATGACACATATATCACAATAACTTGACATTTTCTTCGAAAACAGCCGAGCTAATAAAATGATCAGACAGAGGGAGCCCTAATTAATCAAATATGAACCCCCTATGTCAGGATTAATTAAAGATAACAGGTAATAAATACACATTTAATTTGTGGTTGAAACACTTGAACATGTTGGCAATTGTGATAAACATCAGTTTCAGAAAAACAATTCATTTACATTGAAAATAGGATGATACAAGAAGATGTAACACAATAGTTAACATATTAGAAGTACATTGTACTGTATTTATAAAGGTTTAGATTCACATAGAGCTGAGGCAGATACATGACAGTGATTCATCGGAGCATATATATCAGGTAAACGCTAGCTTTTAAGCATTGTTTTTGTGACAGTAAACAGCAAACTGTTTTTATTAGGTTTCATAGCCTGGTATGCATAATTTTTGAGTTGACCATATTTTCATGGGCATATATTGGTTACACCTGGATATATCAGGGTAATGTATAAATCTGTATGTATATTATAATTAGAGCAAGATGAGAATAAAATTATCATACGGTCAAACCTGTGAAAAAAGGCCATCCTTAGGAAAGACAAAAAGTGGCCTTTATTGACAGTTTGCCTTTATTCAGGTCACTTTGTTCTAAATAATCAGTGACAGTTTTTAAAAGAATGGCCTTTATTCACAGAATGACCTTTCTTTTGAGGTGTCTACAAACACAGTTTTAACAGTATTTGTTTAATTTTTGTAAGGACTATCTCAGGACTACATGATCTTGGTACACAACATGCTTGCAGAGTATTCAGGTCACACCTACTCAGTGCATGTCAAGATTCATAATCATAATGATTACCTATCTAAGAAACATAAATAAATTATTGTTTTGCAACATATACAAATTAATGTACACAGAATAACTTACCTTTGAATGTTTCTTGAGATAACTATAACATGAACTAAGAACAAGTTCAGGTTTTTTACGTCCAAGGTTGAATAAGGAGGAGCTGATAATTTCCTGACAATCTTCACTTCTGTCAAAGGCTGAATCAATCAATGCCATGGTAAGCTCTAAAATCAGAGGAAAACATGTTCTAGGATAGTACATACACTACGTCTTTCTCATACAACTGTACATGTATTGTACGTATAGGGCTGTCACATTCACATGTCATATACAGAATATTTCAAACAGTTATCCATCAAGTAATGATTAGGTCATGTTTTATGAAACTTTTTACCGTAAATGTAGACGCTTAGAACTAATTAAGTATACTAGCCGGTATATCTGCGCATATTGGTCGGACTGGATGGTCCAAGATCTTAAGTGATTCATATCTCAGGTGTAAAAGAAACCCTTAAACCAACAGCTAGTGAACAATTGGCAGACTGTGTAACCTTCCATCAGGAACAGGCCGATTACACAGCTATACATGTAGTGATCATTTAAGACATTAACACAACCAGGTACATAAAACAAGATTCCTGAATTAAAATTGATAGAACAATAATTAATTCTGACATCAAGTAATGTGTTGATAAGGTTAGCACCAGCAATACTCGGCATTATTTGTGTTTTCAGTTATTACAGACAAATTTGGGTCTGTTTACTATGTTATCAGTTGACAGAGGGAGTGAAAAATACTTCATCAACAACTTTCTCTGATTCAACAAAATAAACAAAATGTCACCTACCGTCCACCTGGCCACCTGTGGACCTCACTCCCTGGCTGTCAATTTCGGGCATTTTCTGTTAAAGCAGATACCAAATAAAAGAGAAAAATCTATTTTTCCATCGTTGATATCGATGAATATTATCTGCTACGAAATCATGTGACATCAGTCACTTCCCTATAAAGGGAGATCACTCTGATTTCTACTTTCGGTTCGTAAAATCAAAGTACTGGAGGTTCTTTATAATCTTAAGTTAAAGTATGCATCGTCACAGCCATATATGATAATTAAGCATCGTCTTATCACGGACATAAATTGGACATGACCAAGCTCTTAACAACACGTCGTTATTATATAGATCACATTTGCAATTCAAATTTCTGTCTCTCGTTATCAGTGTTGCATAAAATTTGAGTTAATGCAACTCATTTCAAATTTTATTAAATAATAGTTTGCCTTTTAAAGACTTGAAAAGAATTTGTGTATGTACTGGGTAGAAATTTCATTTATAAACCACTGAATTGAAAATTTGAGAAGTTCAGCCTTAGGTGGCACTTGTTGGAATCAGTTTTGATTCTGCATAGTCTGTGGACACTAATGTCTTACTGTACATCACACCAACAATCAGGGTAATTTAGTGACTTTTCCAACTTTAACTAGACCTTTATCACAGAAGTGACTAAAACCCCCTGCCGTCGCTTTGACACTAAGAATGCATTAGTACACTATAGGGTTGAGTTCAAGGGCACATAACTCTGGAATGTGTGGATCACATGGAAATTGTGTCTTGCACATCTACTCTTCATGGTGATGACATATTTCAAGTTTCATTGCAATCGCTTAAGGATTTGCTCCACAAACTTGTAACATTGTATGCAGACGGACCAACCAACTAACTGACAATGACTCCAATATACCCCTCTCAAACTTTATTTGCGGGGGGTATAACAATGGAGGAAAACCCTAGACAAACACTTTTCTTAAGCTAGCCAGATGTACTATATGTATGTACAATGTAGATTCTTTTTTACTGTACTGGTGTTTAACATCATATAAACAGCCTTGGTCATTTGTCAACTTCTCCAGTTTCAACAGTGTAAGAAGACTCAAGGCATACACCTGGGTACATTCACTGACCTTCAGTAAGCTAGATAGACATCTTCTTCATTAGAGCTGGGTATCGGTCTTTAAAAGCGTATCACGATATATATCACAATATTTCATGCTGTATCGCGATATACATAAATGGTAAATTTACAGAAAAACATTACCAATTAACATTTATATAATGCCTTGGGTAATAATACAGACAATAGCTCACAGTGTATTTTCACATTTCAAATAATGTGTTGTTTTAGCAGTGTTGAAACTATTAATGCATGTATAGATATGATAAATATGTATGTGTTGACAGTTAATATTATTACAAGATTGACCAGCATTTAGACATAAATAACACTTTACCACAATATATGAACTTTTTTTACAATAATAAACATAAAGTTCAGTTATTTAAGCTTAACCAGATATATCGGTATGCTGAAAAAATATTGTGATATTTATATTGTCTAGCTGATATTGTGATATACCGATAAAACCTCCCAGCTCTATTCTTCATATGTAAAATATGCAAGGTCCTGGATGAGACTCAAACTGACAGCTGCAGTGAGGTGCTAGTGATTACCTGTCAAAGGCCATAACCATTTGACCATGAAGGGCCTACATGAAGTTTTATTTTAACTAACATTGTATAAGACAGTGTAAATCTTGTTGTTTCTTTGTTTAGATTCTTTTAGTTCTTTTATAAATGAATGTTGAATAATAGGCAAAAATAAAGCTTTTTTGCAGTAGCTATCATCAGCTAGAAAGAGAACTTGAAAACAAAACATTTTTACATAACATAGATTTATTTCCTGACAAGCTTCACATAATACTCAGGTTCCAAGTATAGCTCCAATCAATATCATATAAAGGTGTGTCTACATCAGATCAATCGTTACAGGTACTCTCTATCACCAATTTATTTCTCTAATACATTCTGATACATAACTAGTAACCATTACAGACAGCATGAATTTAATGCAAGAATTAGCATTTCTCTTTAAATACCATTATGTTTAATGCAGTGATAATTTCCATCAAACAAATTTGACAAAACTCCATATTGAAATACAAAGATAATTACATGTTTGATAATAACAAGGAGCATTATTGTACAACAATAATTGTCCAGTGTGATAAGTTTGAACATCCTAGTACAAGGATACCACACAGAGACAGCATACAATATCAAAGTAAATATTGATTGAATGAACACAATTATTGAATCAATGTAAATACATTCAACAAGAATAGTTCTTTATTGATACCACATGAATGATGACATATAATTGATGCATACCTATTTCATTATATAGTATCTGACAACTATGTAATTTCTTTTCGTAAAAAACATATTTCACTAAACAAGATGTTCACAGAAAAAAGTGAGTTAATGGTAAGTCAGATAGACTTTTTATACAGAATATGAAACCATGGTCTGATGATGGAACAATTCTTAGCAAAGTAAGAAGACACAGTGCCTGCTTTAACACGTGTTCTAGCAGGAAAGGACTTCTTTAACTAGCGAATTATTATGTCAGTTCTTTCTTCAATATAAATTTCAACCTCCTTTATCTTTTACAGGACTGCAAACATAGTTTATGACATACTGAAAATAAAATATAAAGATATATAAACATGATTTCAATACTATGATGAAAAGACTTACACTGATACTTACTAGTTACATGCAGTGAAAATCTATAGAAAATAAGTACGATGTAAGATCAAAGCTACGAAAATTGAAAGACATCAAATTTCAGACATTCAGTTTGTAAAAACTATATCTAGGACAACATGACACTATTGTGAAACTATTCATCTCTGCTTTTTAATGCTAATTTTGCTAAATCACATTTCAATCACACAGCGGTCGTGTCCAATTGATCGTATGTCGGTCCGAACAATAATCTTATCTCATTGGACCGACTGTCCGGGGACTTATTTACCTGATGTATACGCATTTTTACAGTACTTGTTTACTTTTTTCAGCCTAACAGATTTCCTTTCGGTCCTACAGAATTTTCAAGTTTGTCAGACTGAATGTCCGGCAGATTTTTTTTGCCATTCATGAAGTCTGATCACATGATTTTTCAGGAAACAAAAATCTGAAAGTTATAGAATGTAATATTTACCTGTCTATCAGTGAACTCCTCATATCTTTTTGTATGGTGCTGGGCTGTGCATCGCCAAGTTTAAATACACTTTCCAAAACTGATAATTCTGTACTGGTTGTATCTAGTCCACAGAATGCTATCCAATCGTTTACAACTAAACCTGCACCAACCACATCACTACCTCGATTTACTGTCCCAGCCTGAAATTTAATACAAATTAATAAACTGACAGAACTCATGGAAACTGAACTGACACAGGCTTGTACTACACCATAGAATGGGATCCAGTTTTACAATTTGCATTGCTGATGTAGAAAAATGTAGTAATTTGGTCCGTGCTGGGCAAGTGACGGCTATGGAAAGTTGATCTATTGTTCAGTTTCCAAAAACATAACAATATATTAATTTCTATACATGAATCACTGTCTGCTCAGTAACAGCAACATACCTATTTCCCCTTTGCTAATGGCTATAATCATTATGCACAGAAATGCCCAAATTTCATTTCCGAACATTACTTCTTTGGCGTATGATTTTGATAAGTTTTCTATTTGATGATGACTTTTTTCTTATAAGACATTAAACAGAAAATAAAATTTCCTTAATATTTTGCCAAAATCATTTATCCATCAAAAGATTTGCACAGGTAAAATTTTGTTGATAAGACTAATTTCCCGCTACCCGTCTGCTGACATTTGCTAATCTAGTAAGCTGGTTTTTCTTCAGAAAACCCTGCTAAAAATGGGCAATGAAATATAATCTTACCACTAGAGGAACTTGTAAAAGGGAAGATAACTCATCTTGATCTTGTATGGATGTTTTAGGATGAACCTAAAATAGATCATGTCAGTATGTTAAACAGGTATACATGTATACCAATAATCATCTTTATCTAAACTGTCACACACATTCTCATTTCAATTATCAGAAATTTAATTACATGCTGACTATTGAATTAAAAGTAAAAAAGGCAAACAGACATGATACTATCACAATATAATATATATTACATACAGCCAGACATGATTCTTACCTTTGCCAAGTAAACTTGAAATCCATGAAAAAGTGATCAAGTTAAAGAGCAGAAACGAAACTCACGACAGATGGTATGACGTTTTTATGCCACCGAAGGAGGGGCATAAAGTAGTCATACCATCTGTCTGGAGTTTATAACAACGGACAAATTGAAAATTAATTTGTAAATTACTGGATATGATTTTCATATAATTTGACTTGTATTCCATTCTTATAACATTTAAAAGTTACTGAATAGTAAGCTCATGTAATTTAAACATAAATGTACTGACATTTCCCATTAATAAGTTTATTGCAGCTAAAGAAGATATGTAAGAAAATAATGCAACCTACCAAGCCACCTTGATTACTGATTGCACAATAACTTCCCACTAACACATTATCAGCAACAGTTTGTCTGAATACTTCTACCTTTAAAACGTCTGTTATCATTTCTTCTGTTTCCTACAATACAATTTATAACTATTTTAACAGACCATTATTACCAGTATGTTCAGATGCACATTTGCAGACCTGCCTCTGTGGTCGTGAGGTTAAGGTCAATGACCTCAAATCACTGATAAACGGTTGTGGGTTCCAGCCCAGCTACTGACCAAGTCTCTTTAAGTGAGAAGGCAGCCAGTTGCTTACGGAGGATGGGAGTTTATTACTGGTTCTTCCCAGGACCAAAGGTTAGGTGAACTGCCTGTCTCATATGACTCTGACTGTTGAAAAGGGGCGTAAAACTCAATCAAACAAAAAAGCACATTTGCTGCACAAAATAAACCAAAGAACAATACCAGATACAATACAAACCACAACATAAAACATCTAGAACAACAAAAATAAAGCACAAAATAAATTAGTAGTTTGCTCTTCAAAGCCTCTTCTTCCACTGATTGACTACAAAGGTGTGGTCAGCTGACCAGAAAAAAACGCTTGACAAAAACTAATCCCCACATTGAAGACAACTCAGATAAGCCAAGAATAACACAAGTTCATGTGATAAACATTGCTGGCCACCATAAGTCCACTCTGCCATTTGCGAGCAGTGCCAACACTTGTCTGTTCATCACGTCAGTGAGATCTATCAAACTGTAAGTTAATGTTGCTACTTCTTATAGTTTCTGAGTTATGAGCTACATTAAACTAAAGATTTTGCAAGCTGCAGACACTGCAGTGATCACAATAGCTCAACTTTTTCTTTGAAAACAGACAAGCTAAAAATTCAATTTTTTTTCCTGAAAATTGACTTCTAAGATATCACTTGCACTAATTGATAAATACTTTCAATGATGTCAACTAAGAACCTGATCAATATAACTTACTTTGTCTAAATCAGGATGAACTAAAGCCACATAATCATTACATGCAATAACATTTCCAAGGGCAGACAATCTCTCTTCAACTCTTTGTATTTTCACAGAATCTGGTAAAGAATTTCTGATATGTTGCAACTCTTGATCAGTCGTACCAATTGGAACTAACAAACCATGGCGATTTCCTTGAAAATTTGAAAGAAATATTTTGAAATATCAACACATACAAAACAAACAATACAGGATAAAAATTCAAACAACTTACAAGCGAACAGAATTGTGTTTCAGTGAATTTTTAATTAAAACAGTTTGTTGCCAAAAAAGAATAATAATTCTGATTTATGAAGCAAACTTAGCTTACAAAATATTGTAATTTTTAGACATGATCAGAGTTCATCACAAGGCAACTTACCTACACACATACTGCCAATAATTCGGCATCCTGCCACACTACAATGTACCACTGGAACAGTTTCTGCCAATTCTCCTTCAAAAACACTGAAACAGTGAAAAATACTCTATGAACAGATGGTTAATAGAATAATACTGATTATACTCACAGCTTAGAGTTAGATAAAGGTTACTCTATATATTATTTTGATATGTTGCTTCGAATAATATCTTAAAATTCATAACAAATAAATGAATGACTTCCTGAATAACGTCAATACCTGTCTAGATTCAGACAGGGTATCAGGTTTAGCTGTTAGAACACGGCGGGTACATTGTACTTGAACTAGGTTTGTAATGTAAGAGATAAATTTATCATAAGCTGAAGTTAATAACTGGAGAGATTGATTTTAATTGATAGAAACACATGAGACTGAGTCATGGCGTCAAGTTCAATCTGCAATGCACTGTCGTCTAAATTGCATAAACATACTATTTCAAAACACCAAAAGCACATGGATTCACAACTGCTTAAACGATATTGAGAGAATCCCACAAATTGGCACAACATTGAGATACTCGACCATTACAAATCCACAGCTGTAACTGGTGTTTACGGAATTTGAGTGTTATCCGTTCATCCTAGGAAAATTCTCCGTAACTAAAAATTCGGACAATCACCGTATTCACGGATATTTTCACTGTTGTAAACATACGAGCATACACAGTGGAAGTTGGAACAAGTCTATACTTTATTATTGAATCCTGATATTCATTTGAATGGAACAATCGTGACAAACATCTATCGCTCAATCAGATGCGAAATAAATTGTACAATACTTTTTAAACATGTAAAAAACGGCTCGAACTATAAAGGAAGGCAATCATCTAAGCTCTTTATTGGTATTTAATTAAAAAATCTGAACACGTTTTTGATACAGACCTGTAAAAGTTCTCAGATCCACCAATTGCAGTAAGACAGTATGTGTTTGTCAACTTCGAAAATACGCCGATTTCGTTATTACCTTCAAATTGTGCGCGCACAGCCATGACTGTCTATATTAAGTTCAGTTATCGGGTTAAAATAGCAAGCGAGATTGCAACAAAACATGTAATTTCTGTTTCGCAATCACGTTGGATGTGTACTACGTCATAATATTTTGTGTACTAGATGTGGTAAAGTCCAAACAAGCCGTACAACAAGTAATGAAAAAGTTATCCCCCCTATTGATATTTCAGGAAGGACCCTCAGATTTCTGAACTGAATTTATCATGCTACATGTCGTTAAAATCTTTTATCTTTTAACACAAACGCTTAGTAATGTGCCTCCAAGTAATACATAGTTATTGACTGTTTGTTAGTATCAAGTAGAAATAGAAAGAAGAAACAAAATAAAATATACATATATATATATATATATATATATAAAGTAATTAATTCGAAATAAGAGTATCCTAACATGATTTAGCAGTTTATGTGTAATCAAAAAGATGTAAATAAAAATTCGCCTCGTGTACATCTTATGTTATGGCATCAAAATGAAAAACGGATACCATTAAAATTGTACTATCTTGAAATTTCATTTTTTTTAAATTTATTTCTTTGGATTTAACAACATTTTCAACATATTATTTCAGTCATATCATGGCAGGTAGTTATCCTAACAAGACCTTTATTTCATATAGGCCTTAACCAGTACTAACCACATTCTATCAGCAAGCTACTACCAAGCTACCCCACAAGCTATAACCACTGAGCTAACGGGGCGGTCCCTTGAAATTAATGCATTTTACTTTGGATAAGACTTTACCAAATATAAAATATAAAACACAATAATTTGGCATTGAATTTCATAGTGCCACGATTTACTATTTAAAAAGCAAAAATATATATCCACTTTCTGTGTCTAAAGGTAAAAGGTTACGTAACAAACACACCTTTGTCTTTGTTTCTTTCAACGGCCTATACTTTGAATATTGTGAGAAAATGTTAAGCATGTCCGCAGTAATCCAATTTTAATTGATGCTCGATATTTTTGTAATTGTTATAACATTGAAAGTAATCTTACTAAAACTTTCCTTTATGCTATCAATCTGCAAGATTTCAGTTGTAACTGTCGTGTAGTTATTGACCTGAATGTGCCTGTCTGACAAACAAACATCTGAGTTTACACATCCCTGTCACTGCTGCATGCAATCAATCTGTTACAGTTAGAATGTCAATTGCCACATATTCACATGGGTTTCATGACAAGCAAATTTAATACCAAACACCTGCAAGAATTTTGTCATGAGAATTTCTTCTAAGGTGTTCAAATGTCCCCATTAACACCACAGACACATCAAAATGTAATTACAGTAATAATATTGCCCATGTCACCTTCACACAAAGTCAAAGCAGAATCAACTTATGTCCAGGTTTTACATTCATCATTCTTACAGATGCCTGGTCTGTCAATACAAAGATGAATTTCATACACTTACATGAGTAATAAAACAAGGCAACTATTCTAGGGACTTAAGGATGGTCTAGCTACAGATTGCTTTTGAGTGTACAACACATGTCACCAATGGGAAATTAAGTCATTCAGCATAGGGATCTAATCGATATACCACAGACTAAATTCATTTGATAAACACAAATTTACATTTAAGCAGAACAATACTTATGAGCTCTACATTGTCAAGCACATGACAATGATATAAAGGCCTGACATGTTACTGACTGAATACTTCAGAGATTATTTTAACAGGAACATATGAAGATATTGAAGCATAAGTTGTTGCTTTTATGATGAGTGGAGTTAAATGTTACTTGTAGTTTACCTTTACCATTTTTACATACCATAGGCAAAATAAATAAACATTGAAGAAAACACACATTTGATTTCAGAGCTTTATAACAAAAATATTGTACAAAACACTGTATGAAACTTATATCAAATAGGAAGTATCAAGAGTCATAACAGTTGCTGTCTAAGGGTGCCCTTATCATGATCATTCAAATTATTTCAGAATTTGACCATGACCAACAAAGTTGCAGTTTGGAGACGACACCTTATATTTTACGTACACACACCCACACCCAAATACACATACGGACAGGGGCAACATTTTATTGTCCTTCATCTTTCATTAAACATTGGGAGGGGCATAAAAACGTGTATAATATGCTGAATGAAGCATTTTATAGAAATGTAAGTTTGTACCCCTTTTCTCAATGTCTGTGTGTATAAAAATGAATGAGAACAGACTGATGATCAAAAATTCAGAACATGAGGCTTGAAATAAAAACAATTCCAGCAATCCTGAAAATGTAACTGTACATAACTGTACATATTGCACCATTGCTTTTAGTGAAATAAAACATTCTTCACTCAGTATAATCTTCCTCAACTTTTATGTTATACTTGATTTCTGAGTGTCACTGTCAAGGTTAAAAACAAATTTCTTGTTTCCAGTTTTCATTATGATTTCATCAATGAAGAAATACTTCAAGTCTGAACTTTCCCGGAGACCTTCAAGAAGAACATCCTGCAGAGATAAGAGCAACAGAAAAAAGGAATTAAAAACAACATAATTACAAGTAGTCAAGTATTATATTAAAGGGATGTTTCACTTTTTTACAGGACTGGTGTTATTACACAAGAGTATTTCAACTGTGACAAGGGCAACAAGTTGCCAACAATAGCCTTCCTAAGATTGGCAAACTAGAGTGAATGAATTTTTGTTTTCTACATGTGATCTGTAGAAAATAGGAGAAATTTGCATTAAATTCAATAAATTGTCCTCTATTACATAATTATAAAGATGTCAAATTGTCAATTTTCAGTCATTATGTGGATCTACACACAACCTGCTAATTTTAGTTATACTTTCTTAGTTGATTGACACAGTATATAATATGTGATAGATAAAGTCTATGGTTTTAAGATGTGTGACTAACAAGAAGCATAATTATTACCTTCAGTTTTTGTTTTGTTTTTGTGTTAATATTTTCAGTGACATCTCCGAGACACCAACCAATACTCACATGAAATGTTGGAGGCTGAAAGAGTCCAAGAATTTTTTTATCAGATCTGTTTGCTGCAACTGTTGAACCAAATTCTAATTAACCAGTAAACAATGAAGATTATCAGTAATCTCAATCTGTTTGAGATCTGGAGTTAGGGCCATATTTACTTATCATATAAGTACCCTTCTACATAAATTTCACTCAATTCAACTTTTAGCTCAAAGAATAAACAAACAATGTTGCAAATGATTTCATTCTTCAATGCAACCATAACGTGTTCTATTGTTTTTCACTAAATTTTGTTAACACATGATAAAAGTTACTTTCTAAATGATATGGTTAATACAAACAGTATAATTATGATAATATTATTTTCATTCAAAGGTTATTTTAAAATACCTGGTAATATTTCTGTAGGTTATATTCCTGGAAACAACTGTCTACAACAGATACATACTGATGTAACAAATCATCTGCTGCAGATATTGTCAACACAATAAATGACCTAAAAAGAAAATCATATCACCTGCTGCCCACAATCCATTCATAGAAATATGCATGCTTAATGAACAAAACATACAATGATCCATGCTTATTACTTCAAATTCTCAGAATGGTAACTAATAATAAAAGGTGTTGTGTGGGAGAGGTTACACGGTAGTTGTTTGAAGTTCACATAATAATTATGATATCCAAGTAAGAGGTTTATTTTTTACACAGGAAATTTATTATAAAAGACACAAAGGTCCAGTACAATCAGTATCTTTAAAATCATCACAGTAAAGAACAAATGTCATTCACCTTGTTTTTTCATCATTGACTAAAATTTTAATTTCATCAATTTCACAGCAACAACTGAAATAATATAATAAAGATCAAATTAAAACACAATGCTGTCAGGTAGATGTGCAATGTTTTTCAGTATTGATAAAAAAAAACCAGAACAGATATGAAATATTCATACATTCAAGTAAAGAAAGGAAACTAGAAATGTGTCCATAGGAAACAGATGCCCCACTATTCATATGCTGATAAGCATATGTGTATAATTTCATAACTCTGTCCCTAATACTTTTCGAGATATGAATGACAAGATTTTCAGAAGGCCGGATAAACAAGAGCAAACCTTTATGCCCCCCATCTTTCCGAGTGAGGGTACAAAAATTGTAAGTAATGATGTTGCAGAGTCTGTAAAATTAAATTTAATAGACACAGTGATGTGACACTAATATAATCCTGATAAAATTATTGTGATACATACCCTTCCATGCTGTTAAATTCTTTCATTAACATGTCACTTATATCTTGTATCCAGTGGTGACGTATGCTTACAGTGCGAGATAAACTCACATGATAATCATCCATTACTTTGAACTCAAAAGGTAACAAACACTTGAATAACTGCTGCTGTAGATGAACAAAATTTTCACTTTCTGTGTCATCTACAATAATAAAAGTTTGAATATAGTCAACAGAAAGGAACTTCAACAGTAAAGTGATCAAGTATGAGTTACACCTGACTGATTTTTTCTGTTTGTAAAGTCATCCTAGGACATACTGTATATATTTGAAGGATTATTAAATCATTTGCAGTGAGCAACAATTTATTGTTCCTCTAATAAATCAGGGGATTGGCCTTTAAAAGGGAATATTTTGCATAAGTGCAACAAAATCAATAACATACAGCATTTCCATTACATAAAAATATTTCATATACTTTTTAGTTTGCTTTAAGTACCTGTAATCAGATTCGAAAATAATATGATACAAATTATCATAAGCCTTCCCAAAATAATATTTCATACTTACAGCTAGCACATATCATTGTTGCCCAGTTTCCTTCTTCATGGGGAAATGATCGAACTCGTCCATCATGACTGATTGGATTATCACGTTTCTGTCGGACACTATTATCAAATAACTTTTTTATATCATCAGGTAAAGGTAGAGTCTTTTTGGCAGTGGTTTCTTGGCTGAATTAAAATTTATTATATAAACAATTTATTGCATATTGTAACACTGCACAAAAAAATATTCCTGTAGTTCAAATCATTAAGACTTTTAATTTCAACAAAGATCTTCATGACAGCATGAAAAAAAGATTTATTTAATAAAACATGACATATCAGGTGTGTTCAGAAGTCATACATTAACCAATGATTAGTCGAAGAATACATATGATGTAAGTCTGTCTCTGTAGCCTGCTTAATTGAAGACCTACAGGTAATTGAAGACCTATGCAAATACAGTACAAATACATAAAAATATTTTGTGTTCATCTATATGTCTGTGATCATAAAGTTACATTTTAATGTCAAGTTTGTTATAGTGTGAACATCTCTTTATCAATGATTCGTATATAGAAGAAGGAAAGTTTTCTTTCAAATGGCGATTACTTATCAGTAATCAAGCATAAATTTACATTTGTATATATTTTTATCCGAATTATGCTGTCCGAAAATTGATCAATTTTATCGCGAAAATATAACAAACTATCTAATATTACCAAAATTAACCATTTGTCTATACTTAAATTAAATAAGAACCTTGTATTTGTCTTTCTTTCGCTTGTATCAGTATTGCTACCATCTGGTTCTTCATTTTCTGATTCGTCTGAACTAGAATAGGCGACAATGCTGCACATATTTCAGATTCAATGTTTACATTCACGCCGCTAAATTGATCAGGGTAGTCTAAACGCTCTTTCAATAATCGATCACTTGTCAAAATGGGAGCAGGAGAAAGTAAGGGAAAAGAATCTGAAATTCTGAATGTATTTACACCAGAAGAAAGAAAAAATCTCCACAAACTTTACCTTCATTTAATTGGTAATCAACATGTATTAACAGAGCCGTTTTTAAAGGTAAATGTCACCGATTGCGCAATATTCAATGTTCTGTATTTCTGTTTTAGGTCTGTAAATTGTTATTAATGTTAATGACATTCCTTTGTATAAAAGCGTGCCAACCAGCTGTTAAAATTAAACGTGGCATATAATATTTACTCAGCCCATTATGGGGGTTTGATGGGAAGGTTACAGGTCCTTTCCAAGGAGGGTGGGGTTATATCGCTTTGTACACATATCAGATAGAGTACATTTTTACTAAATATATTCATAAAAATATTTGTACAAGCTGGACACCAATGGCCTTAAAGTAAATTAGGAGTGAGAAAAATCTGGTCCTCATCAGGGATTGAACCCAAGACCTTTAGCACTGTAGACGGACACTCAACCATGTCGCTAAAGATGGAGTGAACAGCAAGGCTGTCGAAAGTGGCCATATACCTACAACCACTACAGCCATACTGAAGCTAACCATGGCCATTGTCAGAAGATATGTGAATGTATCATATAATTATGTTAATTTACTGTTAGCTGCTAGCATTATTATAGTACCCGAATTCAATGAATTATCAAAGCTTGTCAGATTACATAATGATGCAATTGAATTTTCACATCTTCTAATTTATCAGATCTATATGTCTGGTGTTATTAGGTTTTAATTGACTGATAATTGACTGATAATTAATCAATGCATATTTCTGTACAGTCATTAATTGAGTACATTTACTATAGATCATAAGATATAATGTATTTTCTATATAGAAATACCTCAGTAGATGGTCAGATCTTCAGACTCTAGTGTATCCAGCCATATGTAACTGCCATGCAAATAAAGGACAGGTAAAAGATGGTAAACTATCTGAAACACAACTTGGTGGATTCCTTGCACAATGTTTGAAAGGTACACACACAGAGCGAGCAGATGTCCTGTGCCTTCTCAGTGGTCAGGAGTTTGCAGGACAGGAGTATGGTAGTGTTCCCCTAAAAAAACTTTATCAGGTATTCAGCTTAATAGATATATTTGTTTGTTTGTATTGATCTTGTACAGTTAACGTTTTGTTCAAATATTGACTCATTTCAGTAAATCACATCATAGTAACTTGTTATTTCCATTTTAAACTATTCCGTTAAAAAGGTTTTTTGTGATAAAGCTTGAAACTGGAAGCAAAATGAAATGCTTAAATATACATGTTTTATTTTTCATCTTTGTCTTTTCTGGCACACCAGTAAATTCGGAAGGACAATTGTTTGAAATTTACCACAACTCATGTTTTTTAGGTTGATTCAGTAATACAAGTGTGTTTTCTTTCCAGACTATGGTCAGTGTGGTGAAGAACTATTTATTGTTAAGTGAAAGTGATAACAGTCGAGCAACATGGAAATGTGGTGTTACTGATGAAGATATTTCAAGGATTACATTAAGTTTCATGTCATTGAACAAATTGAGTGAAATAGACAATGAACAAGACAGGAAGTGCCAGTATGATGTGGAACAATGGATTACAAAGTCTCCCATGTTTATTAAAATGTTTGACAGGGTGTTCAATTCTATGTTCCCTATAATATCAGTAAGTTCTATACATTATGTAGTTTGTACATTGAACCTCCACTGTAATGTATTATATACATTGTTAGATGACAAATCTATAATAATGTATTTTCTCATATAATATCAGTTGAACATTAATATTTAGTTCTATGGTCTTATTTCATAGTTTAATTTCACTCCATTGAAAGAACAATGGCCATATGTGTATGTTTAATCAAATAAAAAATCAAGATGTGTTTTTAAATCACAATGGCCCGTCTGGGTGAACTTTGACATACTGACTTGAAAATGCATAGGCATGCAAAGGTTGTCATGAGGAACCAACATATGAAGTTTGGTGACTGTAGGTGGAAGCTTATTGATTTATAGGCAAGGTTAAGTTTGGTACAAACCTATGTATCGATACAAGGGCATAAAAAGGCCTTAACCTGTATGCATATTTTAACAAACATTTTATTCTTTTCAGAAAGACAGCACTTTTGAAATGACACAATCTTTTCTGCCAAATGCATCAAATGTGGATTGGACAAAAACAAGAACTATACTGGATACATTGTCTATTTCCTATATAAACTATCAACTTCCCAGAGAGCATCAGTCAGTCTGGAGATTTCTCTATAGTAACAGTCTCCATGGTGATAGCTTTTCTCAGCTCACACGATATGTTGTTGGGAAGGGACCCACTGTGATATTAGTGCAGGATAAAGAGGGATACTTATTTGGTGCTTATGTATCACACAGCTGGGAAATAAAACCTAATTTTTATGGTAAATTATTATATATCACACGTCCAGAAAATAAAACCTATTTTAGCATAAATTCTTCACACTTTGATATAAAAGTCAGTCAATTTACAATAAAACTGAGAAAGGACATTTTTATACATGTTTATGAAAAGAGAAAATCAGTCATTCCACATTCAGATTCAAAAGTTCTTAATCCTCATTTAAAATTGTCAAACTACTATGTACTTTAAAAGTTGAAATGTTGAAACAATTGGTGAATATAACCACAGGCTATAGTAGTGGTCCTGTGATGTTAAAACATATGAACAGAATTACCAGTACAGTGCAACCTCTCCATAGCAACACCCTTTGGGAGTAGCACAGTTAAGATGTTGTTGAGAGGTTTCTGCTCTAGAGAGGCCAAATTAATACTCAAAGTGTACAGTTACACAAATTATCTGTAATAACGTCCCTTTCTTGCTGTTACAGGTATGTTATTATTGCCTGTGAATTGCCTGTATGATTGTCATACAAAACATGATCTTATTTTGATCTTGTTGTTTTTCAGGGGATTCCACTTGTTTCCTGTTTTCATTGAAGCCAAACCTAGGTATTTATTCAGTGACTGGGTATAATGAAAACTACATGTACTTTAATCAAGGACAAGAAACTATGCCTAATGGACTGGTAAGTCAAATATTTATCTTATATTTTGATCATTTACTTAGCATTTCAGTATAGTCTATAAGGTTAGTCACACAGTATGAGTTCTTGTTACTTAAAGATTAGATTTGAACTTAGCTCCTCTAAGTTTTTTTATGTAAATGAATTTATAAGAGACAAACATAAATGATAATTAAGTCAATAAATCTTTAATATCAAGCTTTACTATAATGTTAATAAGTGAGTGTTTTCATAACGGCCTTGTTATTGGGTTGAAGACCGTCATATTAGCCTGAGGCCGAAGGCTATATCAGTGGTTTCATAATGGCCGAGCTGGACAGCCATAATAGCCGAGTTTTTTCATAATGGCCGAGTTTTGTGTTCGTAATGTCTGTGAACTTCATATCAGCCTAGCATTTGAAGTGAAATTGCGCCTATTATTGAACAGTTAATTAATAATTCTTATTATCCACCCAATGTATTATCAGTACTGGATTGTTGCAAGAATTGTGAAGATTTTTCCAATCTGTATCAAATGTCTCTTCTTCAATAAAACTTGTATTGAATGTTATACCAGGTAAATAAAACTGTTAATTCTAGAACAAAATATAAAATTAAGGTAAAAATATGCTTTGACAAGAAAGATACTTACCGGTACAATTTATTGGTGTTGTTTTATTTTGGTAAAAGTCAAGGTTCTGTTGGTTGAACATCTGAGTAACAATTGCATTTGAATTATATTTACCAGCAGTTATTTTTTTTTATCTTTGTATGATGTTCAGGGTCTGGGTGGACAGCTGAATTATTTTGGACTCTGGATAGATTACACATTCAACAGTGGACACAGTAAAGCTGTACCTAAATGTACAACATACGGAAGTCCTCAGTTATCTGGTGGGCAAGAATTTGTTGTGGACCATATTGAAGTTTGGGCTGTTGGACCTGAGAAGAGGTCAAATGACTCAGATGATGAAGAGGTAAAAAACACTAGGGTTCATTTTTAAATATATAAATACAGTCAAATGTGTGATTGAACATTTAGGACAAAATTACCTCAAAATAAAGGCTACCTGTCAATAAAGGTCACAATTTGTCTGTCTTTCCCAAGAATGACCTTTGTTTGCAGATTGACTGTATAAAATGATAGACAATTTATAAATTTTATACATGTTTAATGATATAAATCATAGATGACAATTTATACATTTCATACATGTTTAATGATATAAATCATAGATGACAATTTATACATTTCATACATGTTTAATGACATAAATCATAGATGACAATTTATACATTTCATACATGTTTAATGACATAAATCATAGATGACAATTTATACATTTCATACATGTTTAATGACATAAATCATAGATGTCAATTTATACATTTCATACATGTTTTATGACATAAATCATAGATGCAATGGGCATCTTCCCATTTTAAAACCAGTTTTGACATTTCCATTTAGATAATTATGTTGATTTCATTTTGACATTAAACATGGAAACCTTAAACTGATTTCTATTTTTTTTTTTTGATTTTGTCTTGTTAGGAGGGAAAGACAAGTATACTGGATAAAGATGTTTCTGCTAAAGCTATCCTGGAACTTGCTGGAAAGAAACAACATTCCGAAGGTCTACGTGAACTTGCTGAAGATGAGAAGGAGATGACAGAAGAAGAGAAGAAAAAATTCAATACAATACCAAAACTACATTAGATGTATATTTATGATTATAGTAAAACCCCTTAAAAGCATACCCCTTCTGGACTGGGCCATAAATCTGCTTTTCTGAGAATTCTTGTTGTCACATGGCTTTTGATAAACAATCTGAAACAATAGGACTTGGAAAAGTGTCCTATATTCAGGGAATTACAGTTTCAGGTGTTTTACTGTATATACATGTAGTTTATGTTGTATTCAATTTGTGTCATGACTTTTTATATCAGATATATGCTATGTAAATTCTATGCACCAAAGATGTGTGTTATTTTATTGTAATAGATAATTTAAGATATGTAAACAAATCAGACTGAGATGGGTGTTAATTTCACCCAGTGCCAAGTGGATGTAATTACTCTAGAAAAGTCTGGGTTCTTGATAAGTTCATGGCAACAGGCCCAAAAGTTAGACTAACAGGCCTGCTAGGGGTGGGAGGTCCAGGCATATTACTTGCAATATTTTTAAAACTTTGAGATTTCTAACCGGCCCAAAGTGGTTAAATTGGCTGGCAGTTACTAAGAACCCTAAAGTATTGTCTGATTAAAATGTAGAACAGATCTACCAGTATTTGAATAATGAAAAAAATCCAAAGATATGTTTTCTTATTGAAGTACATGTACTTAATAATAGTAATGCTATAATTGTATTAATTTTCCATGACTGTGTTCAGTGTTAATTTCTGCTTATAATTCTTACTATTATAATTATGTTTCATACAC
Organism: Lutraria lutraria; assembly: GCA_964023205.1. Classification (NCBI taxonomy): domain Eukaryota; kingdom Metazoa; phylum Mollusca; class Bivalvia; order Venerida; family Mactridae; genus Lutraria; species Lutraria lutraria. The sequence continues at coordinate 39,510,970 of OZ026839.1, forward strand.
AATATTCTGTTCAGTTTCTGTGATGTTATTGTAATCAGTAATGTTAAATGTGATGGATATACATATAGTTGTCTCATGTTCAAACTAATACATACTGGCAGTCGTGTTTTAAAACACGAGTCACTGTGTTAAATTATTGTGTAATCAGATATTATTAAACAAGCATATTTTTTGTACCTATATTAAAGTTGCTAGACTGTTTTCAATCAGAAAGAATCAAATTGTCACAATATTTCATCAAAAAATTTATTTTTTTATTTGTTTGTATATCACTAAGTAGCACTGTTGTGGAAATGTTTGAAGGAGTTTTTATATACATATAGACATGTGTATGTTTACAATATGTGCCATTTTCCTATCTTATTTGTTGAAAAAAAAACATTTTGTTTTGATTTATGCCTGTTACATGACCAAACATTAGGCTAGAGTCATGTTAATGGTTTCTTTAAACAAGACGACCATGATGGCCATTTACTCGCTCACCTGAGTAAAGACTGCAACTTTCATATCATTGCAACTTCTTTTTTATCAATGTTTAACTAGGAGAGCCTAACACTGACCTAGAAATCATCAAGACAAACTGGAATACATACTACCGGTAATTACAGTATCTCCCATGATATCTCCATCTCCTGTTAATTAATATAATCTTATTTTGTAAGGCTGCCGGCAGTCATGATTGTATTATTGTCATAATATGTTACATTATCTGGAATTGTTATATTTTTTATTATTTTTCCAGCTAAGAATATAAGGTTGTATTATTATTTAAGAAGAAATGGAAGGTGTTAAGCACAAACATCATCAGATAACAAATGTTTGTTTATAAATATTACATAGTAATAAAACATATTCTTCACCCATGGATATCCAACAATGAGTATAGCATGTAAATGTATTTGTTCAGTTCAAAAGATTCTGCATGGTTCTTTTTCAATTTTGACTTTATTTGTGTTAGAATAGTTTCCATGGAAATCCAGATATTATTTGCTGAGGTCTTTTACTTGTATGACTTGCAAATGTTCCATCATTTAGTTTAATTCTTGTGTTGATATCAAGAAATAAAAAATAGTTTCATGTTTGTTTTGTACTGTTGATTATGATATTCAGTATTTTATTTATCATTCCCTTCAGAGGCTTATCAGTCAATTGCTTTCATAAATGATTGTACCTACACAAGTTGATGTTTGAGAAAACTAGAAATGTGACATGAATGCCACTGAGAGCTAAGTCAAAAAGGGGCCATAACTTGTGGGAACACAAAAAGACTTACTTGCTTGATTGATGTTTAATTGTCCCCCTGGATTGTACAAGTATAGGTTTGAGATTTAAACTACCTTCTCCCCAGTCTTACTGAATTCTAAATAGGTTTGTTATTACTTTATATTCTGTGAATACGGTTTCATTCTAATATGATTCTATACATTTTTATACAGGAACATATTGAAGATTTTTATCACATTACAATAAATGTCCAAATTCAAAGAAGTGATCCTTTCACAATCATTTTAACTTAATTACACTCAATTGACAACAAACATGTATTTTGTGTCCATAGTAAAGTTTATTGCAAATTAGTAGTATGTGCCATAAAATCATAACTGCACCATATCACCAATGAATACATGAATCCTAGAACATACACAGAACATAGTTACATCTTCTTGAATCAATACAGTTTGCCCAACAAATAAATGAAATTTGTTACAAAGAGACCCAACAATAAAACTCTAACAATAAACTATTCTTAGAACATGTCATAGTTACAAGACTTAACAACATGTAGGGGAGGGTAAACATCAACGATAAAACATCAACTTCAGTAACAAGCATTTGTAAAAGTCGAAAAACAATGCTAGGTTTCCACAGATCAGTTTTTTACTCATTAAATATCCATCAGGATCAGCTTATAACAACGTAAATGATGCACATTTACAGTAAATAGTAAAATAATAGAGCTTTAATTAATTCTTCATTTTTCTAAGCCTGCTTATCTTCATATTACAATCAATATCAGTAGTTAGTATTCAATGTATGTACATGTTATACTAACTACTAATATTTTAATGGGTAAACATTATGGTGCACTAACAATTCTAAAACTAGACTTGTTTAAGTTAGAAATCTGTTTAAAATGATGCAATTAATAAAATGGGGTTATTCAAGTAAAAAACATAGTGTTAAGTGTGTACTGTTACTATTGAAACAAGCACATATCAGACAAGGAGTAAAAGTTTTAAGTCTTCAAAAGTTCAGAGAAAGATAAATTCTTGCTTGTACCATAAAAATGACCAGTAAGGATTGTTCATAACTCACATTTACAAAAGCACATTAAGTTAGGGAAAATCTCACCAGTACTGACTGAGGTAAGTATAGACTAGCTTACACAACTCATAAGTATATTCAATTTTACAGTACAATGTAAGTCTGACAATGTAGATAATGGAATTTTCCAATTACCCACATAGGTCATGGAACTATCAAAGTGAAAACTGGGTTAATACAGTAGATGTTTGACCTCAAGAATAATATATGTTTCAATGACAAGGAATTACAAAACAAAAACAAATGAGATTGTCAAACAGTGGCAGCCAAAATAAAATCATAAAGAAATAAAATCACTACTGACCAAAGCAACTATATGTATAAAAATACAAGTACACTACTTTTCACAGCACACCTGTTTAAATAGTTCAAAGAATGGAGGGACAATACTAATAAAATTACATGAAGAAAAATAAAATATAAAACGTTTTTAAAACTTAAATGAGATGCTATATATATTTTGTATCAACTTAAAACAATATGAGTAACGATGCCAAATATTATAAAATCTAGGTAAATCATAAAATGCAGTCGAAATACATACTTTACATAACGTAAAAGCCAAGTTAGTAACAAGCTTGATAAAATCATATAAAGCAAATGTACACCAATACAGAACTATCATTAACACACAGTTATTATTAGTACAAAGCTAACAGTAATTCCAGCCCTACATTAGTTCAATGTTTTTTACTACACTTAACTTTATTCTATAGATAATGAGCAATTGATATTGTCCGATCCTAAGAATACTTTCTATATCTAAATACCACGGACATTGCGGCTATAAAGAAATATACAGAAATCATTCTAGTCATGAAAAAGTTGCTCTTTATCTGAAGAAAGTTAAATACCTGAAACAAAATGTATAAAACTGATATTATACATCTTTTTCTGTATAATATACAAGGTTTGTTCAGGCTAGAATGGGACAATACACTTACAGCAATAATTCAACAGACATTAAAGTACAAGATTAACCAATTAAAATTCAATTAACATTACAACAAATGTAACTGAATGGTAAACAGAAAGGCACACAGCAGGATGATGGCACGACAACAGGATAAAATGGAAAAAATACTCGAAACAATACAAAACATAAAACAGCAGGCAGAACCGTCCTCTTTTTTATCTACATGGACATTTACCTGTATGTTAAAGCCCCATTAGCTTGGATGTTAAAACTAAAGTACCCCCTCACGTAGGTCTTATTTTACCTAGAAAGATGTCTATCAGTGAAAATGACTTTTACTTGCAATAAAAACATTCCCAAATTTTCTTTTTTTCAATCATGAAGTACATTTATTAATGTAGCACAGTATTTTTTCAATTATATTGCAAAAAGTAAGAAAAAGTATCTGAAAACATTTTTATGAGATGTGGCTAAAGAAAGGCATTATGTAAATATTGTTTCAGAGCAAATAAATATATTTCTTATATTTTACTATCATTCTATCTATTGTTCTGTATTACTGAATTCAAAAAAGCTAATGGGTCTTTAAGCAAAATGTATAGCAAATAAATAAAAGTAAACAGACAAATGACATGAAAATATCAGTAATGGTAAAATATGAGTAAAGTATTTGTATTTACATGTACAAAACTAGAAATGTGTCCAGAGGGCACAAATGCACCCACTGAGAGTTAAGTCAAAATGGGGCCATAACTCATGTGAGTATGTTTGGATTTTAACAGAAATTGGACTTGACTTGTATCTTATTATTTTTATCATTACACACATTCATGTAAAATATGAAATCAATCTATGAAAGATTTCTTGAGTTATCCCTTGGAAACCAAAATTTGAAAGGACAGGGTAACATTTTATGCCCTTCCACCTTCTTTGAATGGTGGGGGGCATAATAAAAGCAAGTTCAAAACATGAAAGTAATCCCAAAGTTTACCAGCTGACAATTCATATGATATAACCTAACATGCTTGATGAAAGAAGACAAACATGACTGCATTAAACAAGGATATGTGAACTTATCAAATACATAAAATTGTGATTAGAATAATAAGAGTTAATTTAAGCTGAAATTATATCAATTCAATAACAAAGCATATTAAACTTTACAAGATATCACATGTGTATTAAATATTCTACATGTTTCTCTAACATTTGTAAATTTAATGAAGGAAAGTAACTCTGTGGAAATTAATGAACAGGATATTCAGGTACCTAATTAATAATTTCTAAAAAAATCTTGCTTTTTTAATATTAAACATTTAAACAGAATAAAAGACTAAAACACGATACAAGTACATCTTAACCTTTATAAAAATCACAGGATAATAAACAACCAGCAACCCAACCCTGTAAGAAAAAAGATTTCTAAACCCTGGATATAAAATACATATAACATTTAACCACACTGATAAAATATTTTGAGTATATTGTATGTATAATAACTAATATTTACCACAAAACACGGTTAGATATACACCATTACCAAACATTTAACAATTCTTACGGTATGTATAAAAATATCATTTCTAAAATCTTTAAAAACCAAATGCGGACATACATTATCTATGGTAAAATCAAATAAAAAAAAATTTTGGCGACTATTTCAAACCTTGTAATTTGTAACAAAGTAGAAGTCAATATCAATAATTATCATTTCTTTAATTTAGAACTTATTTAGAAATATGTGTGTACATAACAAATATCAATCTACATTTTCTTCTTTTTTTGTCACTATCACAAAATGTCCAATTCAGAATAAGCAGTCTAACCTGTGTCAGCTTCCACCTCTGAATTAAGACCAGTAGAAAAAGGCCATTAATCCATTAATCTAAACAAGAGGGCCAAGATGGCCCTTGATCGCTCACCTGAGAACAAAGACACTATAAATTAATGACCAGATAATATAGTTTCCATCTTGTATAACCCAATTTTACGTAGATTTTGAGATCAAAACCAACAATGAAGGTATAATACTGTTGAACAAGCTAAAACGTAGCAAATTTTCTAATCCAAGGGCCCATAACTCTTAAGTTGTGATTTGATTCCACCCGTAACTAATCTTGTCCAAGACCGTAAGGTCATACACATTCATTGTAAATATGATTAGGATCGGTGAATAAATGAAGGCGCTATAGTGTAAACAAGCTAAATATAGCAAAGTCAAAGGCCCATAACTCTAGAAGTTACTGTCCGATTTTGCACATAATCGAACTTAGCTGAGACATTGTGGCCATATACATTGTGAGCAAGTTTGATCACGATTTAAGACCTGTGGATGCTAGAGTGTAAACAAACTAATTGTGGCCGGATGCCGGACATTCATCAATCCGAAAAGCTCACCTGATGAATCAGGTAAGCTATAAATGATTATTTTGAAAAGAAATGACCTCCAAATTAAGGCCAACTGTCAATAAAGGCCAAATTTTGTACTTTCCAAGTTAGCAATTGTTCATAGGTTTGACTGTATATAACACACAAATATTTTTTTTTATTTCATGATAAAGTTTTCCTGGATAATGTAATGAATTATCCTCAAATATCTAAAACATAATTATACTTTAGGTGTTAAATAATTTTTTTACAAAAGCAGCAGATTTAAGCATTAACAACAGGGTATCATTTAACAAATTTGCCATTTTTTGCATAGATTACATTTAATTCAAGGCGTTAACATATAGTTATTATAATATGGTCTTTATTTAAAATATACTTTCATAAAATCTGACAAAAAAAACATCAACTTTGGCACAAGTTACTATAAAAACAAGTAACAGTTTCTTCAATATAAATAATAAGATAAAAACTTCACAGATCTATAACTTCTCTATGTACAACATGGGACCATAAATATCACTAGGTATTCTTACAAAAACAATAAAATAAAAAAAAAATTCAACAGAAAACAAAAATTAGACAAAATACAATATAATTTTTTTTTCTGTCTGAAGCGAGTCCTAATTTATTTCAAGGGAACAAACATGTCTAAACAAAACAAACAATGAAAATTTAAGGGACATATTCAGTGACTTCAATTTAAACACAAGAGCTCCCCAAGCAGGGCCATCACTTGTCTGTTCACTGCCTCAGTGAGCAGTGAGATCTATCCACCTATGAAGTTTCATTTTGCTACCTCTTATAGTTTCTGAGTTATGAGTTACATTAAAGTTTTTGTACGACACAGACGACGCAGAAGCAGACGACACAGTGATCACAAAAGCTGGACTTTTACTTGAAAAAGTGTATTTTAAAGTAAAGCCATTCTTATCCAGTAACAATTCATAAGTATAAAATTAGACTCATTAAATAAAAAAGGCCCAATTTCAATACTTTAAAGAAGGGACAAAAGTGTAAATGATAATTCTTTCTATCATAGTAGTAATCCATCGTGTTCCTGGCTGGTACTCAGTATATTTAACCTATTCAGCACATAATCAAAATATCAGTGTACCAGTCTGTTACGAACGATAAAACTGAGTGTGAGAATCAGTCTAATAACTAAAGCATCTGATTGGTTATTCCCAAGGAAAGTTTTGAAATTGACCAATACTTGGCTGCATTACATATAATACTTTTCAAACAGTTTTATAACCAGAGTGCATGATGCTTATTTTTTGCAGTAAAACTCTGAAAACTGGACTCCCTTAAACCAGATATTCTCAGAAAATTGGACGATTTTTCAAGTTCCATTTTTAAGAAATCATCAAAAGTTCTCAGAAAAAACAGACTTAAGCCCAGTCTGGAAGGGGTCCAGTTTTCAGGGGTTTACTGTACATGGTTAACACACTATGAGATAAATGAATTTTGTGATAGTCAACAACAGTGACATTGTTTCATTTAAACTAAAATGAAATTGTACAGAAGTAGAAACTACATAATATTTTTGAAAATCTTACATCAAGGGTCTTCATAATGGCCCCGAATTAATTAAATTTCTCAAAATGACATCAAGTAAGTACGATTCAGACAAGTTTACCTACTGTATCTATTTTATACTGAAGAGAAAACTTTACGAAATTTGGACTAAAGATCTGTATTTCTACACAATAAGTTATATTTTGCCAAATAAAAAAATAGTTACATAGTTCCTTTTTTACAAATGCCAATTTAGAAACATTTTACTTTAAAAAAAGTTTACTTCACAAGCATAAAAATGATATTGTAAAAAAAAACACAAGAAAAGTTCTGCAGATCTGTGTCAAGTTGAAACATATAAAAAATGTACAAAGAAATCAAAATGGAGTATATTGTACAAAATATTACTAAAAAGTAGCTAAAATAAAACAGAAGCACAGTGAGCAGTAAGATAATATTTAAAATGAAAGTAAAATAAAACAAAAATATTAATATGCTATATAATGGATATGTAATGTGTACGTAATAAACATATAAACTAATAAAGCAAGAATATATATAAATGTATAATAAGGATTTCAAAGCAGCTACATTGTGTGATATAAATTATATAATATAACAAGGTGATTGTACAAAAGTATACAATATAATTATAATGTGTCAGAAAAATGTCTAAAAATACAATTCAACAAAAACAACACCTAAATTTCAGAGATAACGTCAGATAAGTAAATCTGCAAGATGAAGCCAAGTAAATTATTCTCCCACATTAGCGTTAGCGCTGAATATAATCGTAAGCGTAATCATATAACCATGGTTACTAAACAAAAATGGAAGATAAATTATTTCAATACTGATAGTTTTTCCCAGATATTCAAATCAAAAGGAACACAAAATGATTCAGTTTGATTGTAAAACATAAAGAAATGAATGGAAGTCAATAATTATGTTTTGTACAAATGAATGGCTATGAATGTACATGTACAAAATGTAGGCACTATCATTAAAATGATTATCATCAGACAATTTAATAAACATTACAAAAAGCTATATACCAGCAATATACTCTACACAACCTGAAAATGACTAGTCAAGTGTATTTTGATAAAAATTCTCCAAAAATTTAAAAAAGAAAATCTGCTCAAAAGACCTCACCAGCAAAAGTTCTAAAGAAAATGATTGTGTAAACTGTTATATTGAAGCATGTATTTGATCGAATAATACACTTACAAAATTATCTCAACTTGCAAAAATATATTTGATATCTTTCTACAGTTCTAAGTGCTAAAGTCCAATTTTTAAAATCTCCTAAATATTACTAACCTCAAAATGCTCAGAAAGGGTTCGAACACAATTCTGTAGCTACCAGCAAATACCAGACAAAGAACAGCACAGATTCAAAAATACTGGCTCAGTTTTCTAATGAAAATGAAGTCAAATTTCAAAAGAAATGACACACAATGAATTTCTTACCTTTTATGGTGGAATGAAATCATTTTTATTAATCTAGATGATGTAATAATACACAATAACAAAATAACAGATGAAATGTTAAACTCTTAAATTTACAAAATTAAAAATTCTTCAACATGAGATTTTCAAGTAAAAACAATAAAACTTCAAATACTATGTCTCAACAGTGGATGAAACTGGCTCCAACTTCTGCTTGTTAATTACATTAGAATGTCATGATCACTGAATTTATCTGCATCTTGTCCAACCAGAATAAACTCTTCCTGGTGATCATCTTTGTCCTTGGACGATTTTTTGGTAAATATCCAAGGAGCACTAAGTCTACTTTTGTTACTCTTGTTACTGGCTCCCGACAGACTGGCTCCCGGACTCACCATTCTCATAGGTGTTCTAGGAGTGCTGGGAGCCGACGCAGGGGGTTCAAGGCAGTCCTGGTTCATCGGTGTGATAAGTCTTAAAACAAGATGGCTGCCAGACTTGCGTACAAGATTAACCACTTCATCATGTCTCGCCCATTTAGTGTCAGTGTTACCCACAGCAACAATATAATCACCAACATTAATATTACTGAACTGAAATATGAAATTCTTAATTTTAGCTGTTAATATTGACATAACTAGTCATTTAACAGAGTAAGCATTTTGAATTTTGAATCATTAAGTAAGTAAGTAAGGACTTTATCTAAAGAGGTGACACAGTTTGGCATGCCTAGTCTTCTCTATGAGCCTGTGTTATAACATATACATAAGTACAAAGACATAATCTGGCAGCTATAAATAAAGCAAGGGTCTCTCAGTCACTCACTTATATGAGTTTGAATCCCCGCAGGACGAGACAAACTTCACATGTGAGATGCTGTCCAGCCTGCTTGCCGTATGTTAGAGATTCTATCCAGGTGTACACAAATAGTCTTCCTCCAAGGTTAAAGGGAAACAGGAGTGCCAGGTCATAAAATATGCCCATCAAGGGGCATAACTCAGAAGTGCCTGGGCCGATTGGGCTGGTTATTGAACTTGACCGATGTCTCATGGCCATAAACATATCCATGAAGTTTGGTGAGGATCCGAATAAAACTATTTGAATTAGAGAGTGGACACTGTTGTGGATGCTAAACCCAAAATACAACCCGTTTTTAAACGGGCATATAATAAGTAACTAAATAGCCCAGGCTGTTGGAGTGACTTTAAACCGCAGAGAAAAAACAATTTCAGAAACAACTCAAACAGTGGAGTGATTCAAACAGAACAAATATCTAAACAAGTAATCCACTGACCTCTGCAATACTTCCCAGTTCAATCTCAGCGATCTTCACAGGACAATCTCCCTTCACACTAAATCCATATCCTTGATCAGGGGGGCGATCTAATGCAACATTTCTGGGAGCTGTCCAATGATTGCGTGAATTAAATACAGCAATAGGGCCCTGAAACATAAGTTACAAGATCCGAGCTCTGTCAAAACTTAACACATAAAACATGTAGACAACATCAGCACAGGAACTCAGGTGACAGCATGCCAACATATCCCAACACTTATATATACATTTTACAATAGAAATTACAAAACAAACAAGTGCATCACAAGCAGTGCCAATGCTTGTCTGTTCACAGCCCCAGTGAGATCTGTTAGCTAGTATACATTAGTATAGTGTGTTAGCTAGTATACATTAGTATAGTGTGTTAGCTAGTATACATTAGTATAGTGTGTTAGCTAGTATACATTAGTATAGTGTGTTAGCTAGTATACATTAGTAGTGTGTTAGCTAGTATACAATAGTAGTGTGTTAGCTAGTATACATTAGTATAGTGTGTTAGCTAGTATACATTAGTAGTGTGTTAGCTAGTATACAATAGTAGTGTGTTAGCTAGTATACATTAGTAGTGTGTTAGCTAGTATACATTAGTAGTGTGTTAGCTAGTATACATTAGTAGTGTGTTAGCTAGTATACATTAGTAGTGTGTTAGCTAGTATACATTAGTAGTGTGTTAGCTAGTATACATTTTCCATGCTTGTTATCAAGCTTTGTACTCAGTGTCTCATTTATTTCATGGACTTTTGACCAACAAATCTAGATAATGTTAAAATAAAGTTCCTTCTTCCACAAGATGACATGAGTCATCAGTTACCAAGCAAAGTTAAGGCCACCATGTAACAACATCATTTACCAGTTACAATGTTGAACTAAGTGAAATCAAGTGATGTCTGGCTTTAGTTCTATACTAACCAACAGACTGGTGCCATGTCAAAATCTTCTTTATTTTTTTAACCTAGAACCCTAGACACTAACCTCGATGTTTCTGAAATAACAGATTATATTTACTAACCACTTTTTTGAAAATTTCATGAACTCTGACTTTAGGAAACTCTGGCGTGATGGGAGCAACTATCTGTTGTGTTGTAGCTTTCACTTTTGGTGCATTGATAATGTCTGAGAAATCATCTTCCTCTTCTAATGTAGAAAACTTAGACACTGATCTGAAATAATAAAGATACAACAAGCATGTTACTGTTTTCCAAATCTACCATCAAGAATCTAAAAGAAAAATACAAAAAATGGACTTTGGACCATATGGCCATAAAGCTGGTTAAAGGTGTCAACAAAATGTTGTTTTAAACTTGATGTTAAAATATGGAAGTGTTAAACACTTCAACTTCATACAAAATTTGAATGATGAAGAAATAAGAATAATATTAGAATAATAGTGACATAAACTATGAAGTCTCTCTTTGCTGACTGGGGGGACATACATGTATTATTAGTAATGGTACAAGCTCGCTCACTACCAGCCTATATACCAAATAGGTACGGTACACAGACGAGAGTTTCCCCAAGGTGAATCTGATATGTAGGATAGGTAACACATGTTTCCAGAATGAATAATACAAGGTGTAATGTTGTGATATACATCATAAATAAGTCACCTCTACATCAGACATCATACCTTAAGGCTAAATTTTGAAACAAATTTCAATCTATGGAATCGATGAGTCATCAGAAATTATTTATAATCTCCCTGAGGCCAAATATGGTCAGTGGCTAGCACAAGTCAAGTATTCCTTGTATGTATAGGATTATGTTTTTATTAACAAAATGGAGCGAAATAAATGAGTAGATATCTGTTGTAGGTAAGTAATCACTTTTTCTTTCTATTGGTTGCATTCTAGTGGCTGAACAACAGAGTCAGAGTTGATTATAAGCTTTGAATATAAGCCACTTTTCATATGATACATTATACTCTATATTGTAAATCATTCCTTATTTAGTTCACAAGTTAACTTATTAATTCATGAACTAAATGAAGAACAATTAAAGATAACCCAAGTAGAAGATTATTATTGTGACAAGGAGAGCTAGTACTTACCTATGTAATAAGACAGTTACCATGAAGTATCCTAATTTTACAAAGGAACCGATTCAAATTAGACTGAAAATTTAGATAGGAATAGGAAATGATAAACAAGCAGTTAAGCTTATCAGATCCATACAACAGAGCATGTATTACCTAGAAAGGTAGAATATCACAAAACATTTTGTTTTTGATAAAAGTGACATTACAGAATTTATAATAAAGCATCTATAACTTACTTATCATGAGCTCGTTTCAAGATGGCCAAAAAAGTGTCAATTTTCCTCAACTGTTTACACATATCATGGAGTCTTAAAGCTTCTTCGTGGCATATCATTGCTTCCTTTAAATGGGCTTTTGCTGAAATACAAAAACAAATCAGCAGTCACCAGTCTGAGGTTATAAAACTGAACATGACAACCAGTCTCTAATCTGTCACATCCGATTGGTTGGTTAAAAATTCTATGGTTATATTGACCAATGGTAAGAGTGCATTTTTAGACTGGTCCTTAATCACAGTATATCAAAAAGAGTACATTAGAAGTTGGTTCAATATGAATATGGTTAAAATCATATCAAGGAATGTGCTGCTTATGGTTGACTTTATTGAGAATGAAAAATGTACACAGCTAGCAATCATACAGGTGATATCATTGCATTAAATGATAGTTTTTGTATAAAAACCTTAAACCTCAATACATACATGTATCAGATACACTACAGCAGCATGTTTTCCAGAAGACAAAAATAAAATCACGGACGTTATGACTACAAAGTAACTTATATATAGATAAACTCACTATGATCATAAGCATAAAGGAAATTTTGTATGAAATCAGGGTTGATCATAATTATGTATATGCTGGATTCTCATTGGCTAGAACTCACCAGACCTGATGTGATAGGTTCAGGTAAATGGTTAATTCCCAGTCATAAAATGTTGGATTCAACAGGGGATTTCAATAGTACATTATGACGAAGCAAAGAAAAAAAATATATAAAATCATGACGACACTTATGTCATACAAAGTCTAAGTTTTGTCAGAAAAGTAATTCAATATTCATCAAAGCAACTACTATCATAAAACTGTCATCAAATCAATTGAAAAATTATCTAGCTCTATTTTTTGTAGGTTGCATATTTTATATCAAACATATACTCTCATACACATAATATTTCAAGTTTACATTTATTCCAAATTTAAAATTGACATTTAGTTAGAAATCTGTTTACAGTTTTAGTGAACTGTAGTGTTTAAAGCAATTGAGTTCAATCAAGCCAATAAAAGTCCACAATCGTAAGAGATCAAGATCTGATATCTATAATCTAATATAAAGTAGCAAAGGACTTTGAGATATTTGTGTCAATTTGAAATTATGTCTTTGATATCTATTTTTACATGGTCTAGATATTTGCCCCAAATTAAAAATGGTATTGTGGTCATTTTCCCAAGTAGAAATGGTAGGTATTGGATTTGATTTCCCCCAGTACTTATTTTTCAAGTAGACATTTCCCCCCTAATACAAAGTAATTGTTTTAGATTATTATGCTGAAGTCTAACATTCTTGTCCTACAGACTGAGTACTGGTGCTAATGTTATTATCCAGTGTTAAGGGAATACCTACCTAGTTTTTTACGTTCTTCAAATGTTTTAGGAACCTTAACAGGTGTGTCTTCCTCTCCCTCCTCAGAATTAGTTAAACATTTCATGAACTCATGTACCTTCACAGCATCAATAGAATCTGTAAAAACAATCAATACCTTATACATACAATAAGTCTACTAAATGAATAACTGTTACTAATTTTTTTACATGTTACAATAAAGTATCACACTATAAACAATGTAAGTTTTTCATATGTCAAAATTTAGTAGACAACATTCTGCCTAGGTAGAAGTATCTGGGGATTATTTGACTTGTTAACACCAGGGGACAGTAGGATTTACTTCCATTTCATGTGTGCATTAAATATGGATGAATTAAAACTTTCACTTTGTTATATACCAGGATTTTTTAACTGAAACTTTTGTGTTGTTATATCTGGATGTTTGGTGACATAACACACAGAATAATGTTATTGTTAATAGTAACTTAGTGTTTTTTTTCACTAATACACCAATATTATACAGTGATTAGAGTTCATTTAGTGAAAAGCTACATGACATAATTATCCTCCCAACATTTAATAACCAACTTGATGATCTTCTTTACAAAAATTAGTCCAAGAAAAATAAAATTCTTATGATTGGGAACTTTTTATGAATTTAGGGAAAAATTTCGGCCACAAATCTGTCCCAAACTGACCTCTAATCATTAACATACCTGGCTGATCTAGTAATGCATCTGCTACAAGATGATTGGCTAATGCATTATAATACTCAGCTTTCACTTCAGCTGTAGACAACCATGAGTAGGGTATATAATCCTTGACATGTTCGGTACTCATCAATTTGTGAGTATCACGATACATATGACACACCTTGAAGTAAATATGAATACATATACTAATTAAATCACAATACATGTATACATGTAGCTACATTGAGTAAAACTTTCTGGTCATAATTTCATTTGCCTACCTTCAAATTTAAGAAAACAATATTTTTTATTTGGATTTTCTGAAAATTGAGTATGTCATGTATATAAAAGATCAAATCTTTCCTTAAACTCTGGTATTGCATGAATGTCATGTAAATAAATATTTCCTTTTCTTTAAGTTCCAGTAGGTCATGAGTATCATGTAAAAAAAAAATGAAAATACTCAATTTGAAAATTTTGTGATTAAACGGTTTGTTCTTAACTTACGTGATTCACATGAAATTTTCTTAATAAGAAAAAAAGAACAGTTTCAATGTGTAATAAGACTTTGATTAAAGTGACCAATCCATTGGTGAGGTTTCAGCCTCGCAACGAAGTTATCTATTCATAATGGGTTAGGCAAACAAAATCTGATTGGCTGTGCCCTACGCTCAGTCTCAATATGGACCGATAGAAAGACTGCATTTCAAATTTGGTTTATAACTATGTGAATTGGGAATTTGAGGAAATATCTTTTCAGAAAAGTTTATTTTACTGATTTTACTGATAAGCCAACATAACATTTATCTATCTAAAAATATTGAATAAATTATTAGAAAACTTGCAATTAGATCAAAGAAAATTAGGTCTTGAAACTATATGCAGTCAAACCTGTGAACAAAGGCCATCTTTGAGAATGACATAATGTGGTCTTTATTGACAGGTGGCCTTTACTCAGAGGTCATTTAGTTCTAAATAATCAATGACTGTCTTTAAAAGAATGGCCTTTACTCACAGAAAGACCTACATTTGGAGGTGTTCTCTAACACAGGTTAGACTGTAGTTTAAGTCATTACCCTGTAGGTTATATATACTTACATGTTTTTCACATACCCTAAGACAGAACTATACATTTATAGGCGTATTAAGTCTAAGATAATCACCAATATCAAACATAACAGTTTTATGAGAGAACTTCAAAATCTCCTAAGTGACAAATATATGACAATAATCCTAGATTGAATAATCTTCAAATTCCTATCCAGGTATTAAAGTAAGTTTTTAACAATCTTGTCTATTTAAAAGAAGATTATGAATATTTTCACAGATTTACAAAATGATCTGTTATAATATTAGTAAATGAATGGCATGATTTACCATTGATGCTTCCTGGGCAGCATATGAGTACTGTATAATACCCTGAGACACTCCATGTAGTGTTAAACTCTCAAATACACATTCCTGGGCTTGGGACTGAAATATTACAATAAATCTCATATAACACCTCCATATATTTATCATATTATAACATTTTATACATCAATATTGACTGTCATTTTTTCTTCTTTGTGATAATACAGTTTCTATTGGGTATCTTCCCGAACTGTTACAACAGGAATTCATTTCCAAAAATGATGAAAGTCATACTTAATAAGTTCAAACCAAGATTAATGCAAAAAAAAATATGTTTAGAGATTTGGATTCATTACACTTTTCTGCAACAGACATTTTGAGATAAAGGTGAACTTATCTCAGGACAAACCAATTATTTTACTATACTTTTTCCAACATTTTTTAATAGTTCACAATTCTACATGAAGAGAGTTTGTGGGTTAGGAATTACAAATGCTTTCTGAAATAGTTAGACTTCACAATAATGAGGAATATTTAATTAGGCTTTACAAACTTTTTTATAAAAAAATGGTCAAGATTTCATACTTAAAAATAATAATTATCAACAACAAATTAGTGTAGTGTGTGGGCAATTACAATAAATGAGGAATTTCACACGTTTCTGACTATTGTATGACTTCAATTACTCAAGTACCCTACCAGATGTCTGTCAGACAACATACTCCAGGTATGACACATGTCAAGTGCATGTACCCCCTCTCCACACACACACATTTATCAATCACCCAGGTGTGAGGTTCAAATATTTAGACCCAATTCTTAGACCCCCTCCCAAAATTAAACATTACTCTAATCAACAATATCTGGTGTGATGTTTTTACAAAATTAATCCAACATGGCAATTAACAAAGTGACATTATGCGTTAAAAGTCAGAGGTTTTAATATCAATAACAGATAGTCTGACATTTTCTCCATTGTTTTAGTTTTCTATATAAATACTACAATCAAACTTCATGTATCATTGTAAGATTTACTCTGAACTATACTTAATGAATACTTTTATCATTAATTGATTCATACTGTCTGAAATAAATATTTGGATTTCTACTGTTTGGGTAATTGATTTATTTATTTAAGATTGGTTGATTGGTGATTCACCATTTCTACTTGAATAAAGTAGTACTTAGTTTTTGTATTAAATGCATTTTAACATGTAAAACCTTTTACAGAAACAGTAATATTATTACAATTAAAGAATTGACAACTGTATCATTATTGATAATTTAAGTATTGTTGAATGTCTATTTTTCAATTAAAACATGTCAGGAATGTGGACTGAGGTAATTCAATTTGAACATGTACAGAATATAAAACTTTATCCATAATTGTTAACTTTTACACTTGTATTGTTTAATTGACAATTGTGTAATTCTTTTGTCATGAAAAATGCAAGTCACAAACATGTCTTAACAAATATAGTGATAATTATTTAAATATCAGTAATCATTATAAAAGTGTACTTATACAATTTTTCTTTTTCAGATAAGAGGATTTCTGGATATTATCACAGATAAAAAAAAAGACATTGTGTTAATAGAGTACTATAGATTGTGTAATAGATCAACACTTCCCTTCCTGGAGTACATTCAATATTTAATCAATTATTTATTAATTAACAAAGATCAATCAATGATTATCACAGTTTTTTTTATGTGAAAATCAAGCAAAGTTTCTAAGTGATAGAAGTCATTGTTGACAACAATTACCTAATTTTCACAGATATTTACTTAGTGACATAATTAGTGTGAAAAACAATTAACAACCTCAGGTGAAGCTATAAGCTATAAGAATTGAAGACCTATGGATTATTTTTCAAATATTCGAGAAGTGAAAGACTTGATTGCTTCCTTACTGTGTCAGAATTTGTGTACATCAGATATAAGTATGAGATATATTAAGTTAGGTGAAGAGGTTGACAGCACAGAGAATTTACAGGATTTAATGCTGGACATGTTTAGTGCAGAAAGGTTAAATCTTGATATGAATATTAAGAATCTGTGCGATGTTTCATCGTCTGGTAGTGAAAACATGTCTGATATATTTGGTAAAGGACTATCAACTAGCTGTAGCGAAGATTCCGTGATTCATAGTGAAAGCGTGGCTTATAAAACGTGGAGTAGTTCTGGTACAAGTATTAATGCCAGTAACCATGACAACACAGTAGATGATGATCTAAGTGAAAATACTTTTGTTCTGATCAACAGAGAAGAGAAGGAAGAAGTGGAACTTCCTTATAAGTTTATTGTCACGTATAACTTTGACTTTGACCTTGATGAAGATATTGAGCGGGGGGACAGTGAGAGTGTAGATGAATTGGATACAGATAATTCTAATGGTGATGATTTCCATAGTTTTAATGGAGTAGATGATGATGAATTTGAAGATGAGTTCTTTAATGGTGATTGTGATATTGTAACAGATCAATTCAACCCTTACATAAATGGAAGCAAGAACAACCTATTAGATGACATGTACACAGCTGAAGAATGTTCTAGTAATGGTATTGGATTAGTCGACTATGATTCTACATCAGAGGAGGAGGATTCTGACAAGGATTGTAATGATTCTACAGACTTATATACTGTTAATTGTGGCACTATGTTAAATACTTGTACACAAAACAAGTCATGTGGCTCACATAGCATGAGGAAGGGATATATTTACTACTCCAGTGAACTCAGACTGTATTCAGGACAGTTGAACTATGAACCAATGGTACCACAGCAGAAGAAATATAAGTTTGTAAGGAAGTTGTTCAAGAAAGTATTCCCATCACATAAATATGTTGTAAATGCATAGATTTATGTATGTTCGTAATACAAACAAAATGTGCAAACTACTCGTTACTATGTTAGTGCTTAGGCTTAAGAATCATTGAATGATATAACAAACTTCATTATAGATGGACCCTAACAAGGGTTTGGATAAAGTTTATGTTTGTGTATCATAGACAAATATCTACATTATGTTTATGTATAGCATAATTCTCCATGACTCAATTTCAGCTGAAAGTCATCCACTACAAATATGTTGTATATGTTTTGTTTCTTTACATTTTACTTCAGTTGATAAATACTGACTTATTAAAAAAGAAAATTAGAATTTTATCCTTTTTTAAAGTTGTTATCATGTCATTTTTAGCTTGTCTGCTTTAGTAGAAAAAGTCAAGCTATTGTGATCACTGCAATATCTGCGTCGTGCAAAAACTTTAGTGCAAATCATAACTCAGAAACTATAAGAGGTAGCAACATGAAACTTAATAGGTTGTGAACAGACAAGCATTGGCACCACTCATGACATGACACTCTTGTAAAGAAATTAATCAAGTCATTAAGTCTTCAGGAGATCAAGCAGGAAAGCACAGGCAACATTAGAGCAGTTTTTACGTAATAAAGTAACCCTGTACCATCACTTCTGATACAAACACAGCAGTAGTATACAGATGGATTTAAACATAATGTACTAAAGCAGTACTGACACATGATATCCATTAAAATGACCATGATCATCCTAAATTATCACGTTACAACAGAAATCTTTGGACTTCAGATAAAATACTGTCAGAACTTAGGTTAAGGTGGACATAATATTCAAGTTGTTACTTATTGAGATTTACTCATCTATTATCAATTGATCCACCCAATTGAGAATACATACAGAAAACCCTGAAAACTGGATTTCCATGAAAATCATTTTTTTAAGTCAGTTTTTTATCTGCATTTAACCAGTGTAAGTCAGAATTCTTAGAAAATCAGTGTTTTGGCTCAGGAAGTGGTCATGTTTTCAGCTTTTGGCCCAGTCAGGAAGTGGTCCTGTTTTCAGCTTTTGGCCCAGTCAGGAAGTGGTCATGTTTTCAGCTTTTGGCCCAGTCAGGAAGTGGTCATGTTTTCATGGGTTTAACTGTATATATTTCACTTCTAGAGAATCTCCTCATATAATATATTGGTAGGTAATTACTATTTGTATAAGAGTGTATACTTGTTACTTACCATCATTAGTTGTACAAGCATAGTGAGTGTCTGTGGCTGCATATCCATAGACGGAGCATGACTGAAGTGGTTATGAAGATAACGGAAGGCACCGCCGGCTAATTCAAAATGTTTTATGGCTTGACTTAAACCTTCCTTAGTTAAACGATCCTGAAGAAGAGATAACAATATCATCAATACATGTAGAGCACAACCTCCCTAAAGCAACACCCTTTGGGAGTAGCATAATTATGTTGTTGAGAGGATATTGCTTTCGAGAGGTCAAATCAATATATAAACTATGCATTTGAAAAAAATCATGCTGTTGTTATTGCTCAAGAGAGGGCGACTCAGGAAAGGTTGTACTGTACTATTATTTAGTATTCTAAAAGGTCACAAAATTTAATGAAGAATTTTATGTTATTAGATGTCATCGGTTTGAAACAGGACATGACATGTGTCCTGGATATTTTGACCTGTAAGTCATTTGGTTTTGCCCGGACAGATGCATATCAATGGGCAATTAATAAAGCCATATAGAATAAAACAGATTATAACAAGTTTATACCAGCCCAAGAGAGCAGGCCCTGAGGTTATAAAACTTGTGAACAGTGCCCAAGCTCAAATCTCAGGTCCATTCTCCAAGTATAATAGTTGAAAAGATAGATAGAGCTGATTAATGTTTAAATACATATTCATGTCAATTATCATGCTGTCAGACTAATGTATCATTAATATTATTGTCTGATCATAATTAACTTAGAAACATTAAAAGATAATATATGAGATTTAAGCTTGGAGACTGATCTCTAGATTTATATCCTCGGACCCTGGTTATGTAAGCTTATCATAATACAAAACTAAAAATACTGAAGAAATAAGATGGTTAAACTGTATGCATTTATACAAGCTTAAAACATTCTGTAACAGCTTATAGAGCACAATAAATAGGTCAATACTATATACATCAGCAGATTAATAAAGATTATAAATAAAATGTTTTATGACAGCCTGTAAAATATCCCTGGCTTCTGTTAAGAGTAATTCAAACTTCTAATACCTGTTTACAAGCCATCTGTGTATATAAAGCTCCAATATTGAACATGACACAACCTTTCTCGAAAGTCAACGTCTTCTGTATGTTTGGTACACCTGTTAGTGAATCATACCTGAATATACATGAACACTGTTCACTGAAAGCAGTCTACAAAAACTTCATTTACCAGCTAACAAAAAAGTAATAAAAATTCAGTCTCAATGACAAATGAAAACAAGGAATACTAAAAAGAACAGGAGTCAATATAAAAAAATGGCTTATCTTAAGTATCTTGCCATGCTTTGAAATGAAAAAAATGGTTTGCCGGACATAAAAAGTGACTGAACTGGTATTGTTAAGTTTTTTATTTTATAAATTGAATATTTATAAATATCATCCTGGTGATAAAGTTTTGTGAACTTGTAATCAACTATTAACATAGATATCTTAAAAACTAAACTACACTGATTGAAATGTGATAGTCTAAATAAAAAAACTATGGTAATATAACAAACACCTAAGAACAAAATATGTACTTTTAACAAATAGACCCGCCTCCGTGGTCAAGGTTCACATACTTTGAATTACTGTAACTTCTCACTGATAGAGGGTTGTGGGATCTAGCCCCGCTACCAACCATGTCTCTTTATGTGAGAAAGTAGGCAGTTGCTTACGGAGGATGGGAGTCTAGTACTGATTCTTCCCAGGAACAATGGTTAAGTGAACTGTCCACCTCATTTGACTCTGACTGCTGAAAAGGGGCGTAAAACTCGATATAAACAAATTTAACAATTAAAAAAATCTTACCAATGGAACATGATAGGAACTTTTCTTTCTGGAGGAAAAAATCTTTTCTCAAGAAAATAAAGCTGATTATAATACTCCATCAACATTTCAACACCTGAATCATTTCTTAGTGGAGTTCTCAAAGCCTGTAATATATCATAACAATAGTTTACATACTAGACAACACAAGATAAACTAACTGAATTGGCAAACACACATACCATACCACTCAATCATGGCAACTGTGTTCAACACCCTGCAAGTGGCATAACAACAAAATCACTTATTATATTCAACAGATGACCTATCAGGAGATTTCTAAGAAGAATTTGCTGTAATCAGACATATCAGACATAAACCTTGGAAGAACTAAGAACCTTTGGTCAGCTTAACAGATTCCTCATACATTGTGAGATTCGTCCAGTCTTTGGTGAGATTTGTACTCACATCAACAAAGGGCTAGTGATCACTAGTCAGATATCATTACCTCTTGCATGACCATGTATACCCCAGTCAGGAGATTTATTTATTTTGGTTTATTGTCCTTTTTGATTGATCGATCCTAACTAGTTTTCCTGGATGGTATTCTAACCAGTACTAACTTACCCTTCCTGGATGGTATTCTAACCAGTACTAACTTACCCTTCCTGGATGGTATTCTAACCAGTACTAACTTACCCTTCCTGGATGGTATTCTAACCAGTACTAACTTACCCTTCCTGGATGGTATTCTAACCAGTACTAACTTACCCTTCCTGGATGGTATTCTAACCAGTACTAACTTACCCTTCCTGGATGGTATTCTAACCAGTACTTACTTACCCTTCCATAAAGAACCAGCAACTTCTCCATATGAGGAAGAAAGTCAACACTGTGGTCAAAGTTTCATGGCAGAGTATGACCTGTCACAACTGGAATTCAAACCTGTTTGTTACAAATCCAGCGCACTAACAACGGTCGCAGCCTCCCAATCAGGAGAGAAAGAATAAAAATAAATGGTTATGTTAAGTTTGTCTGATTATTTTTTAGACAATTTGTCCAGTAAAGCCGAATACAAACTTACCAATCTGAGCTCTTGTAAATCTTGTAACTCTGTGGAATATATATCCGGATCTTCACTGTAATGTTCCATAATAAAATCCTGCAAGATTGTTTACACCGGTTATAAATATCTGATAAATTTAAAATTTGATTAAATGGTCAAAGAGACGATCACTACATGATTAAAAAAATATTTTCATGACTACCATTGTTCTTTAAGGTACAATAATAATCTATGCCGCATATTGTTTGTCTAACATTTTTGTTAAGTTCTATTTGTAATGCAAATCAAGTAAATATGACTCCTATTAAGTCAATGAAGAATACAAATACTGAATATTAATTGTCAAATATTTTTGTTCACTGAAAACTGAATTTTCAACAAATCTAGACCAATCACTACTTCTGGTTCAGTTTTTAGTCTGTTACTGCACAAAACAACAACAGTACATGAGTGATGTACCTTGATAGCCATCCTAAAGTCAATGTCCTTTGTCTCCTTCAATCCTAATGGAATCATAGGTACAACTGTAGAACTGAAATGTAATTATAAATAGTCTGTGCTACATGAAGATAAAACACTGCAATAGTGTGATGATAGGTACAACTGTAGAACTGAAATGTAATTATAAATAGTCTGTGATACATGAAGATAAAACACTGCAATAGTGTGATGATACATGTAGGTACAACTGTAGAACTGAAATGTAATTATAAATAGTCTGTGCTACATGAAGATAAAACACTGCAATAGTGTGATGATAGGTACAACTGTAGAACTGAACTATAAGTCAGTGTAAGATAAGACATGGGAATAGAGATGCTTACATTATAATAATAGACATCAATTAGCTCTGAAGAGTAAAGGCCTGCTGACTTGGAGATTGAAGATTTATCTGATTATAAACTATTATTATTTTGTAATTGTTGCCAGAAAACATTGGTTAAGTTTAAAAAAATACATGAATACAGAACAATATGATTTATTTGTTTTTCTCCGAGGTTAAACGTAGCACCAACAACCAGACTTGAAAAAAACAGCATCCCCAAAGCTAGCTGGACAACCTTTCCTCACAAGAGAAAATTATCTGCTCTCTGGTGGGATATAAATTAACAAAAACAAGGGAACTAGTTATTACAAGTCAGAGACCTTGACAGAGGCCCTCTGACCTTAATCAATATACATACCCAAGCTATTTTCGTAAGAATGTTCATATCTAAATAAGGGAACAATATGGATAACATATAAAAATCAAACTGATTTCAAGGGATTTGCGGGTATAATAATATCCCATTTCATCCTTCTACAGAATTTTTAAATAAACCACATTTCATACATACTTGTCATGTTGATACACATTCACACTACTGTTCAGTTCAGACACTTCCTCTTTCAGTAATTGAATGTTTGAATTGAAGAAGAATAATTCCACGGACACAAGCTCCTTCAAACGTTTATTGTCAGTAGCTCTAAAAGTAGTTTCATAAAATAAATCATGTAATACACACAAATACACTGGATTTACAGTAAATATTTGTAACATCTTTAATTAAGCTATGTACATGCATGTGTTACTGTAATAGGAGGAGAAAAAGAATGTATCCAATGTGGGGCTCCTCGAACCCGCGACCTCCTGCTTGCAAGTCAGATGCTCTACCAACTGAGCTAATTGGACTGGTGAATATCCCAGCCAATTTATAAATACAATATACCACACCACTACATATGAATGGTTCTCTTGACAAGTCGATGGAAAAAGATTTAAAAGATGCAAAGAATTGTTTAAGAAATTTTAAGTGCAAACATCAAATACCTATACTATAACATAGGTCTTTAATAACATCTCTGATAGTACTTAGTTTGCAATTGGTATTTGACACTTTTATAATTATCATTTTACTTCACATATTAAAAATTATATCGTCCTAAGCACTTTATCAAAACTGAACAAATCTTAATTTAACCAAAATTATATTCAATAACCTTTATCTGAAAGATTAACATATAACACCAGTCATTGTGTTATATGGTATTTATAAACAATAAAACATACGAAAATCTAAATATGATTCACTCAAAAATAAATGAAAAATAATGATATCTTTACCGAAATAGATTTTCAGCCCCATTTCTCATACGTAACTCTCTATTAATTTCTTCATTTAGTTTAGAACGTCTTTTCTGAAGTTTTCCTCTAGCCGTGGATAGCAATGGATCACATCCCTGTAAGACAAACAATACATTTAGTATATACGGCCGTCACTAACTTGATCAGTAACTGTGAGGTGTAAATAATTTTGTCATATCTTAGATTGATCGTTGCAGGAAGTGTTAAAAGAAAAAATTATCAGATGACATGTAGTAAAAAAGAAACGATTTCAGGCACAAGCCAATTCAGTATAATGAGTATTCTGGCATTGTAGAATTCAATTAAAAAAAAATAGACAATGTTTGGGTGTGGTAATTTTTATCTAATTAATGAAGCACAGGATCATAATTTCTTAATCCATTAAATAATGCTGAAAGTTGCATTTCAAATCGTATACACTATCATATCCTGTCAATTAACTTAACAAATGAAACAATATTCTATCATGAACCTGAACTATATGGGCACATATTTGAATTTCTAGTTACTATCCGAATATATAGCTACTTCAACAAACCTTTCTAGATGGGGGAACAGTGTCTTCTATGGTTGTATTGCCATCCAAATCTTCATTCTGAACACTCATTATGATTTATTTACTGTTAAGGAGCCATGACTTCAGACATAAGATTCGTTAACATGAAGTTCGTTGTTGAATTTCTAGTTGAAACGGTGTCATAGTTGTTTACTTCTTTCATTAATTGGTAAACATAGTGCTCTCCCTTTGTCTATAACAATCTCTCAGCTGTTATCTCCCTTGTACAGGTGTCTGCGATAAAACGAGAACCAGTTTAACTAATTTTTGTGTGAAAATTTGAATCGATAAATGGTGGTGGTGGTGGTGGTGGTGTGCTCATTGTTGTGTATTTCCTTTGAAACGATACAGTGAGCTTCAGCCATAACAATTGCTCAAACAACTCAAATAAATAGAACATTCGAATCAATCATGATTAAAAGTTTTTTAGACAACACAACTGACCGACAGACAGACTGTTCCAAATGTTACACACTCTGACTCTGTTACATTAAGAGTTCTTCCTAATATTCAACTTACATCTTTCTTTATACATGTACAATTTGTTTTCATGTTCCATGTTCTTGAAATTGTAGCATGTATGAGATTTCTTTATCGTAATTGACACTAGTTATTTTATAGTAGGCCTACATATCCTCTCCAGTGAGGTCCTATATCTTAATTGAGCGGTCATGAAATGATAATTCGTAGTAAGGATCGTACCTGTAAGCTGCTAATCCACTTAACTTTGTTGCCAGAACCAAGGACTTATATACATACATGTATATAAGTCCTTGCCAGAATAGAACAGAACGGATGATTTATTTTACCCAGATATGTTACATACATATTGCATGGGTAATGCCCTTCTCTGCAACTTTTCTAGCAGATCAATGCGCTTCTTTAAAAACTGGATTCCATGCTGAATTTATATATTCCATGTGAGGTCTTACCAGGCTGATATGGTAGAGTTTTAAATATTAATAACTCAAGATATTCAAGAGTTCGTCTTATAACTCCCAGTGTTGAGTTTGCCATATTAACCTTTTCTGTAATGTGATTTTCAAGTGTTAATTAACTTGTTATCTATACATTTATTCCTACACCCTTTTCCGCAGATGAACATTCCATTGACCAATGATTCGGTTTTAAACTGTAACTATGCTTGTAAAAGAGTGTTTACTTTAGAATGCCTTATTCGTTACTACATGATGAAAAGTTTGTATATGTAATTATGTATTGTGCCACGTTAAAACTATATTATTCCTATTTAATAAAGAGTATTGTAAAAAAAAACTGTCAGTTTGGAATGTCATTTTAAACTTCTGAAACATCACATGTCCACCTTCCACAGTTAAATGTACATAACTTATCAGTGTCAACTCCCATCATCATCGACACGAGTTCAACAACCTGTTAACATCTATACAAAACCAAACTCGCAACCATTCAAATCTAAAAAGGGGAAAACGGACGTGCCTGTCAATGAATGTACCATACCGCAAGTTGTAAAAGGTTCAGAATGATCTTAAAAGAGAAACTGAAAATTATCCAGATTTGGCGGTTTTAAAACAAGCGTAAGTATCCTAATTGTTCAACGACCGAGAGATGTAACTTAGCGTAGACATGCCCGGATACCTCTTACACCTTCAACAGCTTGCAATTGTTCGAACTTCAAAATCGCCTCCCCATCCATGCTTTTCATGGGGTGCCTTACCTTGGGATAATAAATCGAACTGGTCAATTCTGATATTTTATGTATGTCAGTAAGTCTTCATCGTTAACATGCATACAGATAAAGCGCATGTATGTCATAGTAACAGTTGTATTAAGTTGGAGTGATACTGACTAGTACATGTACTCAGGTATAAATTTTGTGATGTTGCACGTAGCAGACAACGGACAGGGTAAAAAGATATCAGTTAAAGGGAGACAAGCGCCGCATAAAATCAGTAATGCACTGGTCAAGTGACTTCCCTTCCATCGCTGCTGGTTCAGGCATTATTTAAAGTGGTTGACTCATTGCTCTATCTCTAGCGCATATATACATGTAGTAATGTTCTAGGAGGAGGAACATAACATACCCAATGCGGGGCTCGAACCCGCGACTTCCTGCTTGCAAGTCAGGGGCTCTACGAACTGAGCCAATCAGGCTGGATAATATCAGATCCATTTTATTAGTACAAATACTGTATACGAAAAGTGGTGACGACAATTAAATGTCGTCCCGGTGTAGCATAAAATTTTGACCCCGTTGAAAAATGACCCCAGGGGTCATTTCTCAACGTTGTAAATCGACCCCGACAGGTTTTCAACGTTAAAATTTGATCTAGAAAGTCGTTGAATATTGATCAATGTTAAATTTTGATCAATCATGGGGTCAATTTTTAACGATAACTAAAACTCTAGACAAACACCATAGATCGACTGTACGAATATGAGAATTATTCCTGCAGGTGCATAGCTCTCGTAAAACACTGTTTCACGGTCTATATACACATTTTGTCGTCCTAAGCGCCCTTTTGCTCTTGTCTATATGCGACATCATATCGATTTTTTTGGCATTTTGTTTCAAACTTCTTTAAATGTGAGTTATTTGAGATGCGTTTATTAAAACAAAGTTAAAAGACAAAAATAACATTAATCTTTTAGCTCGGTTATTAATCAAACAGTGAGTATTTAAATTAGGATAATTAACGCACCCTAATACAAAATAAATGTCTATGAACAAAGTTAGAAGAATTTGATCCTTATAAATAGTGATATTCAAACATAATAAATAGAATATTATCTTTCAAACATACAACATTCTGGAATGTTAGGCCTGGAACAGTTAATTAAATTTGACTTTGTATCATAAAGGGAGGTAATATTGATAACTACGTAGTTCTCTCCCTTTTCTATGATTGTATAGCATTTGTAATTGTATGTTTACAAATTCCAAAATCACGATACTTTCTGTCATACAAATTAATTAATTCATACTGTTTCTAAATTTATTTTTAGAAATAATAAAGCAATGACCAGCTGATTTACTTGTGTAGGCCTATATCCTGTCAGTAGGTCATTATAGTATGTAATTATACAAATTAACGTATTTTTATTGACTTTTCATTCATGACGATTGCGTGGGATTATTTTACTGTCGCGTCATCGGGCACTACAAGTGTTTTTAAATCCACGTAAATGGAGTTTTGGGACTTATTTTGTTACTGGAACAGGACAAATCGAAAACATATATGATTGGTGCCGAAACGGAGACAGTTTATCCAGAGACTTGCCCAGTTTAAGTTAGTTTTCTTAGAAGTCGCATCGAATAAACTCTCAATCTCGGCACCATGCAACCATGCATTCCCAATATGCCGCAAAACTCTTGTTTCAGCTTTGGATGATGTTTTTTCAATGTTTCATGCAATTTGTCTGCTTTTCAAATAAAATGAAAATTTCGGTGTCTGACCCCATCAATACACAACGAAAGAACCTCTTTAAAATGGTGTAGATACGAAATTCAAATTACCTATAAAGTTTTATGAATAGAAATCGTGAGAATAACTTACATTATATAATTATTTACTGTAAGGGATGGTTTTCAACGCTGAAAATAACTCTAACAAAGGTTGATCATTTTTTAACGAGGGTCAAATTTTCACGCGTAATGGGGTCATTATTTAACGGTATGGGTCAATATTTAACGTTGAAAATTGATCAATAATCCGTTGAAAAATGACCCCTAGGGTCAGTTTTCCACGGGGTCAAAATTTTATGCTACACCGGCACAAGAGGACATGTATGAAAAAATCTAATTAAATCGGAATGCCTCTGATTGATGTTTTAATCCTTTAATTATACAAACATGTTTCGTCTTGCGGCTCTTCAGTGCACTGAAAAAATAATAACCATAATATATTAATATACATGTACATGTATATATATATACCCATGGTGCGAATTACTCCGAAGACTATAAAGGCACTTCAAATAATTTCTGACTTGCTACACCCAGGATTGTATATATCTATTCAATCGTCTATTTATAATTATTCTGTATTTGTGCGGTAATCAGTATGAGGCGGATCAATATATGCACGTGCACATTGAATAGATTACAATCAGCACATGCACGACAGTTGGAAGCATTTTCCTACTGAGGGGGGCTAATTTTAGATTGGGCTGAGAAAGGGGGAAGGGGGGGGGGGGATACAGCCCCTTTTGATTACCATAACAACACTCACCGGTTTCTACAATCTTGATATCTATATATCACTGAAATTGGTTGAGGGGTGAAAACAGTGTGATAAGAAAACTAGGAAACCTCGGCTATCAAATATCAACAATTATTTACACAAAACTTCATGTAAGTTTCAGACAGTTATAATTGCTTGACGTCAAACATATTAAATTCAAGATATTGAAGCCTTATACCTATACCACACATTGGATTCATGTTAACCAATTTTATTGATATATAAACATAACTTGAAACATGATATTCAACTTTTTTTGGTTCATAGCGATATGAAGAGTGCTTATATATTTATTACTGTGCATATCAAAATATGATTGTAAAAAAGTCGCGCCTATACATGCAAAGACATTCAATTTGTAAGACAAGTTTTATAAACATGTATTGAACAAAACGCACAAAAAATTTGACGGTGTAAAAAGATCACGGTAATTTGAGAAGACACTGTATAACGTCCCTGACCCTTAATAGACAAACTATGCCATTTTTTGTACTTTCAAACCGAGTTATAAATAAAATTATCCAATAATTGTGGGAGTTTATTCTTTGCTTTAAGTTCTCCCTTGACGACGGGTAAACACAGACTTAACTCATTACATATTCAGCGTTGATGAGTATCCTGTTAGATTGATTTTTATCAATCGATTAACATTACTTCATTTACAAATCTATGACAGTGCCTTAAGGATACATGCTTTAAATCTAAGGTAAACGATATTCTCAAATTAATTATATTTGCAATTATAAACACATCCATGCTTCATTATGTCTGTATGCATGTATATAGCATAATTAAAAGCGTTTTCATCAACAGTTGTATTTTGTTTTGTGAATATGGGTTCAACTTTTGTTATATTGATAGCTGAATAAATGACCGGTCATGAAATGATAAGTCGTAGTAATGAGCTACAATGAATTTCGGTAAAACTGACAGAAAGTTGACAATTCAGTTGTCGATAGTTGCATGGACAAGTGAAGAAATGTTTGCGCGTGATGCAGTTTCATTGAGAACTGAGCGTGAACAGATTATACATGTAGTTTGTATATTAGCTATAAATATACCACAAACCATAAGGCGGTAAATATGCGCGCTTCGTTTGTTCATGTTTTTGGTGCAAATAATTTTATAGCGTACATACATTAAAAACCGAATTGTATAAAATTACCTAAATTAAATGGCTAGAAGTCATGATATATAGGTCAGTGCTAGCTAGTTCAGTATTGGCATGTGCAATGGAAATGACAAATAACCAATGATCATAAACAATACGTGTCGTTGGAATTTTCCCAATAATATTCTAAATGTATTTATCACATTAAGTACTTATTCAAGCATATTTGTGTCATTCCAGTCTAAAATATAACAAAGATTACTGAAAGTACTCATGGAACTTAATTAATCTATAATGGACTTAACGGAACTAGATATTTATGTCAGCATCAAAATTCATTTGCGCCGAGCCAGTGACAGCTAACTGTCGTTTAGTTGTTAATCTCTGAGATAATGTTTCCGATGCCTTAGCTAGCTTTGTTTCATCTTTGACACTATAACTACAATACTGATTTAACTTACAATATAACTACAATACTGATTTAACTTACGATATATAACTCCAATACTGATTTAACTTACAAGGTAATTACTATACTGATTTAACTTACAAAGTAATTACTATACTGATTTAACTTACAAGGTAATTACTATACTGATTTAACTTACAAGGTAATTACTATACTGATTTAACTTACAAGGTAATTACTATACTGATTTAACTTACAAGGTAATTACTATACTGATTTAACTTACAAGGTAATTACTGTACTGATTTAACTTACAAAGTAATTACTATACTAATTTAACTTACAATATAATTACTGTACTGATTTAACATGCAAGATATCTAGAAGACTGATTTATATCCCATCACACTAGGGCTACGTTCGCACTACGTCCTAACAGGACGTGGCAAGAACCTGATGAACGTGGTGAGGACGCAGTAGGAACCGGTTCAAGCGTGATATGGTCTTTGTGGACGTGAGGGACGTGATGGGACTTTTGACATGCCAAAAAAATGTAGCGGGGACGTGGTCAAATTAGGACGCAGTTCACCGCTTTGTCACTGGGTTGTTAGTACTTGTTACTACGCTCTTGTTACGTCAGTGAAGTTCTCACTACTTCTCAACCAGGTGTATGCTATGATCATTTATATAGTACGTCAACACCACGTTACAGAAGACTGCACTAGGTTGCAATTATGCTCCGTCACGTCTTTAGTATGTTTGCAACAAGTTTCCTGTGCGTCCCTGTCAGGTTGTAAGAAATTGGTATAAATACTGGATTCCTACCCCACCCTTTCATTTCCAGCCAGCAAATATGTTAACAAATGAATGCCTTTATCAATTGGCTATAGCACAGGGCCAACAAGCTTTTTTGGATGCTCAAATTGCCATTTTGAAAATATGAAATACATATACATGTATGTAGAAGAAAAAACATGAACATGAAACAAACTAAATCTTGTTGGGTTTGCGCATGGCTTTCCGCAGAAAGAAGACTGCTGTTCGGCCATTATAACCAATTAAAACAACTTGACACATGGTGTAGTATTCAAACGGAGCCAGCGAACGCAATGAGGACGTTATTAGCGCCTAGAGAGAGCGCAGTGAAGTCTGCATGATCGTAGGACAACATAATTGTGACGTAGAATAAACTAGGGTATAAACGCAACGGACCTAGTGACAACAAGACGCTGCACGTGTTATGAGCTTACTCGGGACGTGATAGACGCAGTGAGAACAGGGCATGGACGTTTTAAGGACGTAGTGTGAACCTGAGTGCATATTCTTTTTTCGAGTTTGGCCCCGTCCCCGCCACGTCCATCAACATTTGCAGGACGTGATGGGAACTTTACGAGCGTGGTGCGGACGTGCTCTGGTGTGACGGGTGCATTAAAAACCTTACACTGCGACCAATTTATAGTTGAGACAAATTCATGATATTAAGCGATCGTGTCGACCGTTTCTTTCTAAGACATTTTTTCAATATTTACTCCATAATTCCACTTAATGTTGTAATTAACCGACCGATCTTCGGTCCTTGTTTACAAAATTCATATGAAGGCGTAAAAATGTTTCTGGGCAACTTCTGATCTCCCTGATAATAAAAGTAGAAACTTGTGCCTTTAAGACAACATGCTGTTATATGTTTACTTTTAGTGTGAGCCTCAGTGGTTTGTTTAGTTAGGGCTTTGGTAGACTGCGTGGACAGGATTATTTGTTTGCATGTAAAATTACTTAGGAATCCGTTGTTAATTTTGATTCTTGACGTTAACAAATCGCTACTGTGTTGTAATCTTCTTGTATGTTTCAATACAGTGATGTAAGTATTATCATAAATGATTATTTTAAACATGGTCGATAAAGTGATCGTAGCTGAATTCTAGATAAACAAACACACTTTCAAAAAACTTTATAATGAAATGTATATCCAATGTAAACATGCTTATGTATGTACTTCTGCCTGAATGGCTTCTGTTTCACAATGCAGATATTCTGATTTAGTCGAAGTGCATGCATGATTAACGGGACTGAAAACTATAAATAAAGTATATCGGGTGTCATCTCGCTACCATAACTAGACGTTTCAATTATGCTGCGTCGTTAATACACAAAACAAATTATAATCAATGACCTAGATGCATTATTTTGACTACGGCTGCATTCAATAACAAATTACTACGTGGTAACACATACATAAAATACAATGCGCGTAGAATTCAATACTTAACCGCCCATCTTAAATAACTGTTGGCAAGTAGGTCTATATAATCTCTGTCAGATCATGATCAATACACTTGTAGAATCTAATCGATTTTTACTTTAAAAATGAAAGCAATTTTACGACCATGTCGTCAAAAGATTCTTTTTATTTCTTTTAGAATGTGAAGTGCTTTCAAATGCGAAAACAGTCAACCGTAAAATGTGTTATGATACACAGACGTAGAAGATATATGTTTTCTAAAATAATATATTATACGTCTCTGGGTCGGCGGAGATGGGCAAAGTGACTTTCAACTTATTAGCTCATTTCAGAATGGATGAATGTCCGGCGTCCGTCCATTCTTAGAGCGTTTACACTCTAGCATTCCAATCTCTGAACCTATCTTAATCAAACTGAGTGACAATGTATATGGCCACAATATCACGGATGAGATCGATTACGGGCAATATCTGATAAGCACCTCCAGAGTTATGGGCCCTCGACTTAAAACATTTGCTATATTTTAGCTTGTTTACTCTCTATAGCACCTTCGATCATTTCTTCACCAATCCTAATAATATTTACAGTGAATGTGTATGACCTAAGAGTTTTAGCTGAGTTCGGTTATGGTCGAAATCGGAATTGTGCCCTCAGATTTATGGGCCCGTGACAGTGAAAATTGCTATTTATAATTTAGCTTGTATGTACATAGGATTTATTTTTATAAATTCTAATAATAAAACAGAAGGCACAGAGCTTAGATATTTGACATGTAGTATTGTCTAGTGGGCCTCTACAAAATAAGTTCAAATCATGGCCCCTGGGTCAAACTGACCTTGGCCCTTGCGATGAGCGATATAGGAACATCATGGCGCACTTGTTTCAACATGTTTCCTCACTACTACTAATCAGGGTGTGTTTTTCATGGGTGCACGGAAAATAAAGCATATACAAAAAAATGTATACAAAAAAATCAAGATAGTTCATCATTTACAAGTTTTTAGCGCAAAATTCCGGGAAAGGATATTTTTTCTTTGCATTACAGTACATTTTGACAGCAATTGTCTTATGTACATGTAAAAGAAAAATCATGTACAAAACTTTGATGGACTATCAATTTGCATCGTTTGTCTACTATACCGTTTTGTCTTCCTAACATGTTTAAGGCGAAGCCAGGTTCGAACCTCAGTTGCGCCCAAACATATATCTCAGAAAGAATTAGGGACAGAGTCATGAAATTATACAGAAATGTTTATCAACATAAAAATTATGAAATTGTGCAAAAAGGTTTTAACTCTGTCTAAGATTAAAGACACTGTGGTTATCTACCCTTGAATTT
This sequence comes from Lutraria lutraria, assembly GCA_964023205.1. NCBI lineage: Eukaryota > Metazoa > Mollusca > Bivalvia > Venerida > Mactridae > Lutraria > Lutraria lutraria. The sequence goes on from OZ026839.1 coordinate 39,545,491, forward strand.
GCATTTTTGTTTTACATATATGAACATCTTGTGTCACACATGTCTCAAAACGCATTTGGGGCAGAGTTATGAAATTATACAGAAATGTTTGTCAGCATATGAAGTTGTGCATAAAGGCATGAAGACTCTGGAGTTATCTGCCCTTTAATTTGTATTTTGTTGTTGCATACGTAAAAATCTTACACATAGTGTACCATGGCCAGAATAATGGAATGGGGTCATATATCTGTGTCCTATAGACTCATTTCTAGTTAAAATATGTTCCTGTTCAGAATCAGCATTGTTAATACAATATGTTAGTGCTACATTTATTCAGGGATGTCAATAAAGTCAAATTAAAAATCCTGAAAATCATACGTAGCCTACTATTTTTGCCAAACAAGAGCCTTTAAACCACATCATTTTACACATTTAACTCACGTTGTATTAAAGAAAACCCTTCAGAGCTGATTAAATTGACCACATCTTTTCATATTTTCATCAAATAACCTTTATATTGCTCAGGAATCACAGCTCTTTAATTCAAGCCAGACAAATCCGGAATTCCGGAATATTGTCACCCCTGTATATTAGTATTGTAACGAAATTACCTCCCTTTATTCTAATAGTCCTTTGACGAAATATCTTGTCGATAATATAAGTAAGTTTCTGAACATGTGCAACTTTGTTCAATGTCTGCTTTCAGCATTGATTTGTGTATTTTAAATCTAAATAGTAATTTTAGTTAATGACAAATGTGATTTATGCAATAAGTTAACTTTAGATAATTGTAAACGCTTGTGTACATATAGAACAATTTTCGGAATCGTGTGACCAATGATTTTATAAGTTCGATTACATTTTGACCAATCATCTTTCACCATTATTGACCAATCGTTTGCAAGCATTTATGACCAATCAGAATGAGTTCGCTAATCAATTAGGGTATATAAGAAAGCTACATTGATATTTTCGAGGGAGAAGTGACTTGGCATGCAAGAAGTGATGTTCAGGGATTAAATAGAATCTAGATCATAAATTAACTGTCTGAGGAAGCTCTACCGCCTAAACAATTATGGACACATAAATAGCTTATAGGATATATATAGATAGCAGACTGGGACTTTGCGTTCGCATCTTGCAACATCAGTGTATCCTTCAGTACTCTATGAGACCGCTAGGCTGTCTATGGAGTCGGATACACTATAATTGCAGGGCCAGAACCGGGTCGTAGTTCTGTATCTCAGATAGAGGTTTAAAAAACAGTAAAAAATATGATTGCATCATGATAATTACTTAATTGATTAGCTATAAATTTTGTTGGACGTTCAAACATAATCTTCTCTCGTAACAGTGATTGCTGATCTTCAAAAGTCCATCATAGATTTTAGTAATTGTCCAACGTTTGCGATTATTGATAGCTGAGATAAAGTTAATCATTTGAAACATTGATTACTAGTATTGGTGTTAATTCGTTTGAAATATATATCGAACGCATACTGATTTCAGTTTATTTTTACATACACAAAGTCAAAGTAGGCTAGAGGAAAATTACCTATAAAGTTGTTGATTGTGATGTGATAAGCATCAACCCGCTTGGCTATACACGGTACTGTAATATATATGAAGATTTAGTACAATTTGAAATCATTAAAAACTATTTTGAACTCCAGATCAAAATTTGGAAATGTATCGAAAGTATTGTGAACTTCTGGGGTCCACCCCTGGTACAGCTGCCAAAAAATTTAGAGAGTCTAAAGGTCAGTCGGATGCAGCTTTGAAATCAGAAAACAAGGGGGAAAAAACTGGGCCAGAGGACTTCACAACTGAATTGAAGGAGTATATCTACGGGAAAAAAAGGTAAGATGTAGAGTTGGGTTGATTTTAGTGTCCTTTTGATGCAGAAGGGGCATTATTTCATGTGAAGTCTATTGTTGTGATTATATTTTCATTCTATTTTTGTGTGCGTGAAATTTGAAATTAAGTGCAGGTATATTTTATTCCACATTTGACCCTGTCAATAAAACCAAAGATGTAAATACTGTACATGAATAGTACAATCATGTATGGTACAATCATGTATAATGAAATTAAGTATGGTACAGCCATGTATAATTTGTAGTACAGTCATGTACAGTACAATCATAATTATGTAGTACAATCATGTTTTATATAATCATGTATACATTGTAGTATAATCAGGGCATCTAAAAAGTTGAAATCAAAATCGGTCCAGAGTCGCCCCCCCCCCCCCATTTTAGGCGAAAATGTACCCCCCCCCCCCCCCCCCCCCGTACGTTACCTATACGTAAGTTGTCACCATTGAAAACATGCAGCATCGCGGTTTATCGTAATATATGAGTGACAGTCTAACTTTAAATTATTAGAAACAAATTAATATGCTCCATTATGTATTATTAGACCCAAAACACGAGCTACGAAGAACAATTTCTAAATTCAGTAAGGGTCGCGAAAATGTATTACGGAACCGTGTACGTTCGATGAACATGCAGGACTGTTCTAGAGTAAATCGAGCGAAATTCATTCACATCTAATGTTTACTTTACTTCATGATCGGGCAAGGCTTTCTGACTATCGTAATGTCAATGTTTTAAATGTCAACAATCAGTACAGATTTGAAGATCGTCGCGGGAGACAACTCCATGCAGCCGGTGTTCACGTAAATAAATCTCTTGCGCGTTCGATTAACTTTCAGAACTGTTCTAGAGTTAAACGAGTAAAATCGTCTGCATGTAAACATAAACTGGTTCCCGTTCCATGTTGCTGTGCACCGAAGTGCATACAAGTCAATGAGAACCAGTTTACATGTGACCACGTGTTTGGACTAATTACCATCGACCCCCTATTGATTGGATTAACAAAAGATCGCTGCAGGCATCTTGACGTGTTTATTGGGGGTCATTAGAATGGTGCGAACAATATACAGGAAGGTTTGTGACATTTTGGGCGTACAATGCGATATGGACCGAATTTCATGAAATTTATGAAACATTTATAGCTCATTTATAGACCGATTTTTTAACACTTTTCTGCTGCTCAAATCGGTCTGAGGCGTTGAAATTCGGTCTGGACCGGCAAATTGTCGGTTTTTGGGTGCCCTGAGTATAATAATGTATAGTACAATCATGTTTAGTACAATCATGTATAGTATAATAATGTACAGTACAATCATGTATAGTATAATAATGTATAGTACAATCATGTATAGTATAATAATGTATAGTACAATCATGTATAGTATAATAATGTATAGTACAATCATGTATAGTATAATAATGTATAGTACAATCATGTATAGTACAATCATGTATAGTACAATCATGTTTAGTACAATCATGTACAGTACAATCATGTATAGTACAATCATGTATAGTACAATCATGTGAAGTACAATCATGTATAGTACAATCATGTATATTATAATCATGTATAGTACAATCATGTGAAGTACAATCATGTATAGTACAATCATGTATATTATAATCATGTATAGAACAATCATGTATATTATAATCATGTACAGTACAATTAATCATGTAAAGTACAATCATATAAAGTACAATCATATACAGTACAATCATGTGTAGTACACTCATGTTTAGTACAATCATGTACAGTACAATCATATAAAGTACAATCATATACAGTACAATCATGTATAGTACAATCATGTTTAGTACAATCATGTACAGTACAATCATGTGTAGTACAATCATGTATAGTACAATAATATATAGTACAATCATGTATAGTACAATAATGTTTAGTACAATCATATATAGTACAAACATGTATAGTACAATGCATAGAACAATCATGTATATTACAATCATGTATATTACAATCATGTATAGTACAATCATGTATAGTACAAACAAAGAACTCAACACTCTCACATCTTTACACTTCTTCACAGACGTCGACCAAATTTTTGGGAGCGTGATGAAGATAAATACAGGAAGGTGTGGAAAAAAATAATGAAAGGAGGAAAAGGTGGTAAAGGAGGTAAAGGAGGTAAAGGCGAAGAAGGAGGAAAAGGTGGAAAAGGCGAGGACTCTCCAGCAAGTTCTAGAGAAAGTATGTTCCTATAGTAACCTAGAGATGTTGTTTAAACAATCTATAGTCATTTTAATATCTGTGTTTTAAACTAATAATTATAAAGATACAGTCAAAATTGTGAAAAAGGCCACTCTTGGGAAAGACACAATGTGGCCTTTATTGATAGGTGGCCTTCATTTGAAGGTCATTTTTTTCTAAATATTCAGTGATGGTTTTTGAAAGAATGGCCTTTATTCAAAGTGTGGCCTTCATTCAAAAGTGGCTGCTCAGTTTGACTTTTTAATTTTATGTTGTTGTCCACAACTTTATAACACAATGATATTTTTATTGCTGAAATTACACAATCATTGAAGACCATGACGGACAAACAACTCTTTATGAATGTGCATGTTCTAACGCATACATAGATGAAGCATGGATAATGATCCTATGTGAGTTGAAAGAATTTGTTTCTGATTATTTCAGGCTCCCCAGAACCAAAACCGAAGCCAAAGCCTGATCCAAAACCAGCACCAAAGCCAGCACCTCCAGAGAAACTTGTGAAACGTCTTCATGTCAAAGATATTGACATCAATTCAGAAGAAAATGCTAAGAACCACAAGTATGTAAAACTTGTTCTGTATCTTATAGGGTCATGGAGTTCCTGCATGGTTCTTATACATCACAAGTGTGTGCATTTATAACTTGGTTCAGTATATTTTTGAGTCATGATGGAGTCCCTAGTATTTATATCACAAGTATGTAAAACTTGTTCTGCATATCTCAGTTTTGCACCGTTTACATGGTACATTTGTATGACTAAAATGGCTATTTGGTGGAATGTCAATTTTTTCCTTGTCGTTTTCTATCATTTTCTTTGATAAACCAAGCTTGTTGGTTAAGTAAATTACCAGTAATTAACTTTCATGTGTTAAAAATTACAGTAAACAGGACAGACAACTTGACCCTTGAAATCCACTATATTAAATCATCAACGAAAATTAGTGAAACCACAGTAATCAGAAAACATCCTTTCTCAAAATGTTTCTTCAACATCAGTTTGTATTTTAAAATTATTACAATAAAGCATTAAGGTGTGAAAAACTGAATTCATGTGGATTTCTGGTTGTAAACAAATGATTTTGTTGTATCTAGGACAGATCTGTATGACTGCATGGATAAGGAAGATGAAGATGGAAAAGATCAAGAACCAGAGTTGATTGTACGAAGAGGATTTTTCTTCAAAATAACACTTACTTTTGATCGGCCTTACAATAAAAAGGATCATGATGTAAAGCTTGGCTTCTCATATGGTAATGGTATTATAAAATTCTCCCCAGTTCATTTATGTCACCTGGGTATTGTGTAATAAAAATTGTAGATGTTTTATCGTATCTATAATGATATTATATGAATGTTTGTGAATGTACTGTTCTGTACTATTCTGAACACATCGTAATGCATCAGCTGTTTGTATTAGTAATAATGGATACCAATGATATTAAGGTTTACTTGTATCTGTTGTACGGAGTTTGTTCATCAACTGATATTGCAATTATGTGAATATGGATAACTTATTTCCAAAAAGTAAGATAACTAAAGACAAGTGATTTAATTAAGCAAATTAGACATAACCTATTCTTCCAGCTACAATGTAGTTCACACACAAGTTATTCAGATATAAATAAAAAAAACAAAAACATTTATGTCAATAAATAGTACATGTACATTGTATTATGCACACCTTCTAAATTGACATAGAAATCCAATAGTCTACTAACTCTACTTATATTAGCAAACAATCAACAGTATATGATTGTTTCACATTGGAGTAATCATGTATTTTTACAGGTGACAGACCGAAAAAAAAGAAAGGTACCATGGCCCAGTTCATGATAGATGAGGAGGGTAAAACATCATATGAAGCAGATGAATGGGGAGGTTACCTAGAAGGAAGGAATGGAAATGCTATCAACGTGATGGTGAGTCTCCATATGTATTTCATAAACAAGGAATGGAATAGCTGGTACCAAATCTGGTTTTATCCAGGTGAGAATTGGAGTCGCATGGATTTAGAGTGCCAAATATTCACATATAATCAACTCGAACGTAATCAATACAGTATAACCTCCGTAGAGCAACATCCGGCGGAGACGGAAATTACTGTCGCTCTGCGGAGGTTCGGTAGTTTTAGACTGTCGTTCATTGACTGTTGACTGTACATTATCACAGTTTTCTTAAATTTCTGCTGTTTTGTGATTAAGTCTACTTGTAACCGTTTTGCTATATAATGCCCCCATCACACCAGAGCATGTCCACATCACGCTCGCAAAGTTCCCATCAAGTCCTGAAAATTTTGACAACGCAGTGAAAATTGCTTGCTGTCTTTACAAGTCCGCACCACGCTTCTTCTGTGTCAATGAAGTTACAACTAGGTTTTAGTCACGTCCCTGTTACGTTCTTCTGCGTGCACGTGCAATATTTTAGTAATTGGTTTTACTCTCGGATGTAACTGGGGCAGTGCATATATGCTGACATCCGATCAATTGGGAGGTTTGACGATGCTTTAACATGCGTGTACATAGATTTGTTTGATAAGCGTGTTTTGATATATCATTTACAATTATTAATAACGACTTTGATATGTTTAAAACATCTTATCAAGTGCATGTATGTACGGTGTTATTGTCTCAAACTGATCCCATAGACAGTTGCTAATTTACTTGCACCCCCCGCTATCGGCTATAGTTACTCTGATGAACCGATAATTATTATAATCCCCTAAAGGTGTGAACAATAGAAAACAACATCGTATGAAATTATGTAAACGTGTGAACATGTCGTTGTAAAAACACACTTGACGCTTCTCAGAGGTAAAATCATACAAAAGGGAAACAACTTTAACGGCCGCTTACCACTCCACGGAGGTGTCGTTATAAGGACGTTGAAATAAGAGTGAAAATGAACGGGGGAAATAAAATTGCCGCTTCTCAGAGGTTGCTGCTTCTCAGAGGTTGCTGCTTCTCAGAGGTTGCTGCTTCTCAGAGGTTGCTGCTTCTCAGAGGTTGCCGCTTCTCAGAGGTTGCCGCTTCTCAGAGGTTGCTGCTTCTCAGAGGTTGCTGCTTCTCAGAGGTTGCTGCTTCTCAGAGGTTGCTGCTTCTCAGAGGTTGCTGCTTCTCAGAGGTGCCATTTCGGGAGGTTATATTGTACTTCCTTTCCAATAAAATAAAATATGACGCGCCATGCATTCTTTTATACTATAATACAAAATGGATGTCAGCCTCTCATTATCTTTCACAATTCATGGTGCTACATCTTACATTTTGTAAGATTTAACTTGATATAACTGATTTATTTCTAGGTACAAATTCCTGCAGATTGCATCATAGGAGAATGGCGCTTTTGGGTAAGAACTATTAGTAAAGGCAAGAATAAACGAGGAAAAGACAAGCTCAAGATATACCAGTGGGAGTATGAGGATGATATAACTGTTATATTCAACCCGTGGTGCAAAGGTTAACTTTGTTCTGTATCTACCTTTTTTATGAACTAGATAAGAATGAATTCATGTAGACTGGTTTATTGTATGATAAGAATGAACTCCTGTAGACTGGTTTATTGTTGGAATGAACTCATGTAGACTGGTTTATTGTATGATAAGAATGAACTCATGTAGACTGGTTTATTGTTGGAATGAGCTCCTGTAGACTGGTTTATTGTATGATAAGAATGAACTCATGTAGACTGGTTTATTGTATGATAAGAATGAGCTCCTGTAGACTGGTTTATTGTATGATGAGAATGAACTCCTGTAGACTGGTTTATTGTTGGAATGAGCTCCTGTAGACTGGTTTATTGTATGATAAGAATGAACTCATGTATATTGGTTTATTGTATGATAAGAATGAGCTCCTGTAGACTGGTTTATTGTTGGAATGAGCTCCTGTAGACTGGTTTATTGTATGATAAGAATGAACTCCTGTAGACTGGTTTATTGTTGGAATGAGCTCCTCTAAACTGGTTTATTGTTGGAATGAGCTCCTGTAGACTGGTTTATTGTTGGAATGAGCTCCTCTAAACTGGTTTATTGTTGGAATGAGCTCCTGTAGACTGGTTTATTGTTGGAATGAGCTCCTGTAGACTGGGTTAATTATTGTATTATAAGAATGAACTCCTGTAGACTGGTTTATTGTATTATAAGAATGAACTCATGTAGACTGGTTTATTGTATGATAAGAATGAACTCATGTAGACTGGTTTATTGTATGATAAAAATGAACTCATGTAGACTGGTTTATTGTTGGAATGAACTCATGTGGACTGGTTTAATGAACTCTTGTAGACTGGTTTATTGTATGATAAGAATGAACTCATGTAGACTGGTTTATTGTATGATAAGAATGAATTCATGTAGACTGGTTTATTGTATGATAAGAATGAACTTATGTGGACTGGTTTATTGTATTATAAGAATGAACTCATGTAGACTGGTTTATTGTTGGAACGAACTCATGTAGATTGGTTTATTGTTGGAATGAACTCATGTAGACTGGTTTATTGTATGATAAGAATGAGCTCCTGTAGACTGGTTTATTGTTGGAATGAGCTCCTGTAGACTGGTTTATTGTATGATAAGAATGAACTCCTGTAGACTGGTTTATTGTTGGAATGAGCTCCTCTAAACTGGTTTATTGTTGGAATGAGCTCCTGTAGACTGGTTTATTGTTGGAATGAGCTCCTCTAAACTGGTTTATTGTTGGAATGAGCTCCTGTAGACTGGTTTATTGTTGGAATGAGCTCCTGTAGACTGGGTTAATTATTGTATTATAAGAATGAACTCCTGTAGACTGGTTTATTGTATTATAAGAATGAACTCATGTAGACTGGTTTATTGTATGATAAGAATGAACTCATGTAGACTGGTTTATTGTATGATAAAAATGAACTCATGTAGACTGGTTTATTGTTGGAATGAACTCATGTGGACTGGTTTAATGAACTCTTGTAGACTGGTTTATTGTATGATAAGAATGAACTCATGTAGACTGGTTTATTGTATGATAAGAATGAATTCATGTAGACTGGTTTATTGTATGATAAGAATGAACTTATGTGGACTGGTTTATTGTATTATAAGAATGAACTCATGTAGACTGGTTTATTGTTGGAACGAACTCATGTAGATTGGTTTATTGTTGGAATGAACTCATGTAGACTGGTTTATTGTATGATAAGAATGAACTCATGTAGACTGGTTTATTGTATTATAAGAATGAACTCATGTAGACTGGTTTATTGTATGATAAGAATGAACTCATGTAGACTGGTTTATTGTATTATAAGAATGAACTCATGTAGACTGGTTTATTGTTGGAATGAACTCATGTAGATTGGTTTATTGTTGGAATGAACTCATGTGGACTGGTTTATTGTAGAAGAATGAACTCATGTAAACTGGGTTATTCTATGAACAAATTTATGTAAACTTGTCGATCATATGGTAAGAATGAACTCATGTAGACATTGACTTGCAGGATAATCTTTTTTTCCAATTTTAGATGATGGTGTATACATGGAAGATCAAGATCTACTGAAGGAGTATATTCTAAATCAAAGTGGCTGCGTGTATCGTGGCAATGCATGGTGTCATGGGGCCAAACCCTGGAATTTTGGACAGGTATGAATATAATCATGAACAGACTAAATATGAAAAAAACTTTGTTGGAAAAATTAGACCCCTGCAATTTGAAAATGAAACTGTAAGTATGGAGAACAGGTGAACATCACTAGGTTCTGATCTTTGTAAATTTATGAGAAATTGCTGATCTTACTGAACCTGAGTTGAACTGATTATAATCCTGTATCTATGATAAGCATTCTGAATACAATAAGAAATATGCAAAGTTGGCCACTCAATGAACTATCAGCCTTGGGTTAAACAGTACTTTCCTCAGGCTGACATTTTACTGTTACCCACAAAGCTATATATTATTTACATATTGTGTCATATATATATACATGTACAAAACATACTATGTGTATAATTATTACTAGAAGATTTTAGTCAATATATTTTAATGTGAAATAATGAAATTCTACGGAAGTATTTACATGTACAGTACAACCTCTCCAGAGCGGCCCTCTCTTGAACAACAACATCCCATTAACAACAACATGATTTTTCCCACTGCACAATTTCACTATTATTTCAACCTCTCTAGAGCAAAACCTACATTGTAGCTCTCAAACACAACATAATTTTGCTACCACCCAAAGTGTGTTGCTATGAAGAGGTTGCGCTGTATGTAGAATGAAGACTTTTTAAGCACCATAAATTATATTTCAGTTTGGAAAGGGAATCTTAGATATTTGTTTGTATTTGATTCGATTTGGCTTCCAAGGGAAGGCTACAAAAGCTATGGCAAACCCAGTCAAAGTTTCAAGGATCCTGGCTAAGATGGTAACTTGAGGCATTTTTCATTAATGAAAATCATATTCTTTTAAAACACCATGTTATTAGTGTGTGTTACCTTATAAAGTGATATGTAGTTGACATTCTGAAAATAGAACAAAACACATTCAGAGGTTCAAAGAAATGTGACTAAATAATCATAAAGTTTTACCAATGCCATACTTGTACTTATAGACATACATTGTTTTTTCCTTGATTGTTATTTAGTTTCAAATTTCATTGAAATTGAAACACAACAAAGTATTGTGTTGATTATATGAGCGACTAGAAGATTGGTATATAACAAATAAACATAATTATGAAGATTTAGATGATATCTAATATGGGTGTGGTTTTTCCCCCTTTCAGATAATTTCCTTTTTCAGACTCAAAATATAAAATTCCTATCAAAAGCCCCACCTTTTACAAATCTCCCAGTTTTGTTTTTTTAAAAAGTCTACTTGCCAAGTCCTAAACACAAGAGTAAATTAAACCCCTTAAAATCCTTCTTTTGAACAAACGACAAAAAATACATAATTTTAACATAAATATAGATGTACACAGCTGAATTTAAACTGATCTCGCTGATTTATGAGCTTGGGAAAAACTTCTTGGAAAATGTTAAGCACCATGGGCCTTTTTTAGGAATTTTATAGTATTAATTATTTTTTAGATTGATGCCCAATAATGTTCTTGTTGGATGGATATATTTTTATTCTCCTTTGTGTTGATAAGCCTTCAATGTTGTAGGTGAATGCATGTGATGACAACGGTGTACTGGTTGGAAACTGGAGCGGGAACTACGATGACGGTATATCGCCGTCTGTTTGGGGTGGTAGCCCAAAAATACTGCATCAATTCATGGACAGTGGACCTGTAAAATACGGCCAGTGTTGGGTGTTTTCGTGCCTCCTAACAACTGGTATGCTTTTGAAAGAATTGTCTTTAAGAATTCTATCTTACCTATGAAATATCAAAAGGAGTCTATTTTTGAAAAAAAAGAATTGATGAGATGTTTTCAAAATGTGGCTAACATACTTGTTGTGAAGAAAATGCACCATTCATGCAAGTGCATGTTTGTAATTCCTTTTGATTAATCAAGCTATCTTTTGTATGTGAATTTTAACATTTTGTATTACATCATTACATGCATTTCAATGTTTTACACACATACAGTATGTCGAGCTGTGGGTTTTCCATGTAGAACTGTGACCAATTTTGTATTACATCATTACATGCATTTCACTGTTTTACACACATACAGTATGTCGAGCTGTGGGTATTCCATGTAGAACTGTGACCAATTTTGTATTACATCATTACATGCATTTCACTGTTTTACACACATACAGTATGTCGAGCTGTGGGTATTCCATGTAGAACTGTGACCAATTTTGTATTACATCATTACATGCATTTCACTGTTTTACACACATACAGTATGTCGAGCTGTGGGTATTCCATGTAGAACTGTAACCAATTTTGTATTACATCATTACATGCATTTCACTGTTTTACACACATACAGTATATCGAGCTGTGGGTTTTCCATGTAGAACTGTGACCAATTTTGTATTACATCATTACATGCATTTCAATGTTTTACACACATACAGTATGTCGAGCTGTGGGTTTTCCATGTAGAACTGTGACCAATTTTGTATTACATCATTACATGCATTTCACTGTTTTACACACATACAGTATGTCGAGCTGTGGGTATTCCATGTAGAACTGTGACCAATTTTGTATTACATCATTACATGCATTTCACTGTTTTACACACATACAGTATGTCGAGCTGTGGGTATTCCATGTAGAACTGTGACCAATTTTGTATTACATCATTACATGCATTTCACTGTTTTACACGCATACAGTATGTCGAGCTGTGGGTATTCCATGTAGAACTGTGACCAACTTTGCCTCTGCTCATGACGTAGATGGTTCTAATTCAATTGAAAAGTATTTAAAAAGAGTGAATGGAATTTTAGAAAAGCATCCAGGCATGAGAAGCGACTCAGTGTGGTAGGTGTTGTTTTCTATCTATTTTCTCCTTATTGTAGGATTATTAAATTTGCCTTTTTTGTTAAAATTGAATATGTATTGTCAATTCTCAGCTTTAAGTTCTTAACTTGCATGAAAAAAACATGTGGAGAAATTGGCAGAAACATCTGGAGGAACAGGTTAATTCTGGTTCAGGATCAGGATACAGGTTCACTGGTACAATCAACATAATTGTAATACTAGTGAAAACAGATTCACCCCCCCCCCCCCCCCCAATTACAATTAATTAATTTAATCACTAGAATTTTGTTGCGGTTACTTACAGTGCATCCTCTCCAAAGCAACACCCTTTGGGAGTAGCAGAATTATGTTGTTATTGAGAGTTTTTACTCTAGAGGGGTTAAATCAATAGTTAAATCATGCAGTGGAAAAATCATGCTGTTGCTGAAGGGAATTTGTTGTTGCTCAAGAGAGGGATGCTCTGGAGAGGTTTCACTGTATTGTTGATCATGTATGACTTTAAAAGCCTACAAAAAGTCTACATGTATTTATGGAAAATTGTAGGAATTTCCATGTCTGGAATGAAGTCTGGTTGGACAGGCCTGATATTAATATTAAAGACTACAATGGATGGCAAGTGATTGATGCTACTCCGCAAGAATTAAGTCAAGGTATTAGAGCTTTTTAAACAAACTTTTACTATAAGATACAAAATAATTATAAAAGATGACAAATCAGGCTCAGAAATGTTTTATCAAGTTGTTTATTGATTGCCAATGATGTAGAAATTTCTACAGTACCTGTCCTTTCTATTTATTTGAAATTTAAGACCAGGAAAACTGTATGCATGCTTGTAAGATATCATGTAGAAACGAATGTCTGACACAACATCATCTTTTTGTCTATAGAATTGTAAAACTAAAATTTATATGACTCTATACTGCTCAATTTCGAAAATTTTATTTTAGCATATGAATTTTGTCTCTACACAGATGACCAGTCAATTGGTCAGTTTGAACATAGAGAACTGGTCGTATGAGATCTTAAATTAGCAGCTAATTGTCAAAAATAAATACTATGCTAAAATATTGGAAAATTCAGACACAGAAAATGTTTGAATGTACATTTATTTGAACAGAAACATTTGATATAGACAAAATTACTCTGTAAAATTTCATGTGTTAAAACCATCAAAAGAATTTTTTCTTGGAAAATATAAAACCTACCACAAGTATACTTATGTAGAACAGACAATATAGTTTAGAGCTGAAACTTTTCATATACAAATTTAAGACAACTTGTAGATTCTTGTCGAGATTTGTACATATTTCTCTGACACAACGAAATCCCTAGTGGCTGTTACATGGAAACATTTATTGTAAATACTTTTAATACAATGTAAAAGATATATTATAACTTCCTGGAGTAACTGCCTCAATAATACAGCCTTATCATTGATATATCCTTGTATTATTACCAGGGGTATACACATGCGGACCTTGCCCAGTGGCAGCCATTAAGAGAGGTGACTGTACAGTGCCTTATGACACTGGATTTGTCTTCTCTGAAGTGAATGCTGATAAGTTTGAATATGAAGTGATGCCAGATGGATCATTAAAGAAATTAAAAGTTTCGAAAAAGAAGTAAGTATACCCTGTCCACGGTGCTAGCTGACATCAAGCATTCATCACATGGTCTGTTAGCTTGTAAGTGTGTTAGCTTCATGTTTCCATATTTTATAGTGTACAATATAATTATGCATATTTATAGAGACATTTTATGCAAATGATTCAATACGTGGTTATAGTTTGATAATAGACCTCTCCAATCAACACATTTTGGGAGCAGCAAAATTATGTTGTTGTTGAGACGTTGTTAAATTAATAATTACGTCATGCAGAGGGAACAAATCATACTCCTGTTGAAGCGAGGTTGTTGCTCATGTGAGGGCCACTCTGGAGAGGTTATACTGTATTTCAAACTAGTGTAGTTGAAAAAAATAGAGTTAGATAATTAATATTAATTGATTAGCACCATTGTAAGATTTGTTTCCACTTGGAAGGATTGGTATGAACATAAGTACCAAGATACCAGACGGCAGACCATTCAAAGATAAAACATTTGGTGTTGGTGGATTTAATTTTGATAGACGTCAGTATGATGAAAAAAAGAGACAAGATCTAACAATGGATTATAAATTTCGTGAAGGTAAAGACACTGCTTCTTTTTGAAACAAATTAATTAATCTTTAAAGTGTAATATTATGGCATATAGTATTTGCATTTATAAATCGGGGTGACCTGTCTACTTGCAAGCAGGAGGTTGTGAGGTTCAAGCCCTGCATTGAGTACTTTATTTTCCTCCTCCTAATACATTCGGTGCTGTGAGTGTGAGACTAGCCCTGGAATCCTAGAGTTAGGGTGAAGCCAAGGCTGGGTTAATCTAAAGAGTCTCATCTTTGAAGATTGTTTTTGTTCACAGGTTTGTCAGCATTTCCTAGGTATGCAATGTTTATCTTTTTTATAGGAAGTTCCCAGGAAAGAGAGGCAGTACTGCTGGCACATAAAACAGCCAGAAATCCCAAAGAGGGTTCATATGAGATAAAAGAAGAGAAACAGGTACAGTAAAACATTGATACTAATCCCTGTGAACCATTCAAAATGATCTTTATATTGAGGTGCTCTCCTGATCAAATTAACAAAAAAAGGAAGTCTTGAAAACAGGTCCAAAAATAAGTGGTCACTATAATAATTATGGTGGTTGTATTATTGAGGTGATTGTATTATTGAGGTGGTTATATTATTGAGGTGATTGTATTATTGGGGTGATTGTATTGTTGCGGTAGTTGATATAATTATGGTGGTTGATATAATTATGGTGGTTGATATAATTATGGTGGTTGTATTATTGAGGTGGTTATGTTATTGAGGTGGTCACTGTAATATGGTAGGTCACAATGATATTGAGCTGGTTGATATGTGGGCTGTACTATTGAGGGTGACACTAAGAAAAGTTTTAATATATCTCTTACATGTATCACAAAGTATTTACAATAAACTTTACCATATAACAGCCATTATAGTGACTTTGTTGTGCCAGTAAAATAATGTACAAATCTTGACAAGAATCTACAAGTTACCCTTGTAGTACAAGTTTTAGCTTTTCATCTAAAAGCACTAAAATACATTGCCTGTTCTAAACAAGTATACTTGTGGTAGGTTTTATATTTTCCAAGAAAGAAAATCTTGTTTTCATTGTACAAGTATATCTAAAATGAAAGGGTTAATACTGGCTTTAAGCTGTATACTGGTTTACTTACTCATGAGGGCTTTTCTTGAGAATTTATGATATTATTATTATTGTGCCAGTTGACTTTATGAGCTATTTATTCTTGTTTAATGACTCCAGACTTGTGAATCCACTGGAGACTGTGTAGATGGGACAAATCAGTTCTCTGTCTTGTATCTTAAGTTTTATAAAGATTTTATCTTTCATATTTCCATTGAAACTTTTATATGCATACAGTTATAAATTGTGCACTGTATCATTAATTTTTAATTGGGGTTAATCAAATGAATGCCTTTAGTATCTTGTGAATTGTATTAAACAGATCTGTAATTTATTCATTATATTGTTCCAAGTGTTTCCAAGCCATGGCCCGTAACTCCTGTTCCTACAAATTAAGTCATAATAAATTACTCAACAAATTTTTTTTTGATATGAACTACAGTACAACCTCTCCAGAGCAACCCTCTCTTTAGCAACAATCTCCCTTCAACAACAGTATGATTTCTTTTTCTCTGCACGATTTAACTATTATTTTAAACTCTCTAGAGCAACAACCTCTCAACAACAACATAATGTGCTACTCTTGAAGGGTGTAGCTTTGAAGAGGTTGCACTGTACATTTTCATCATATAATAACATTTTATGATAATTGGTGTTGTTTTTTCTTCGCAGGATGTCACATTTAAATTAGATCATAGCAATGATCTGAATCTGGGCGATACACTTCCAATTACGCTTTTAGCCAAGAATGTGGGGTCACGTAAACGTACCATCTCAATTTCACATTTCCTTGTCGCCCCACAAACATACAGTGGAGATGTAGGAAACTTTTTCATAAGGAAACCTTTCCCACCCAGAGAATTAGCACCTGGTGAAGGTATGTACTTGTTTTGTATCTAAAATGTTTTAAGATATCTTTAAAATGATAATACTTAAAAAAGTAATCTTGTAAAACACAAAGTTGTCATGAAATATTTACAGCCTAGAATAATAATAGGCATTTACACCACAGGGTTATCATACAGCTGTTAATTTCATGTACATAACCAAATTTGAAGGATAGGTAAAAGGTTGAAGCTAGCTAGGGAAATATATATTTTTTTAAATGTTTTTTTTTCCATTCAACACATTGCAAAAGTCTTAGTTGGATGCAGAATTAAGTAATTATACATGCAGAAAATATTCTGGACCTAACAGTTTCTGCACTTTATTTGCCTCAAGTGACTATTTGATTTGTAGACAAAAATGCTATATTACATTATATGAAAACCTGATTATATGTGCATGGAAACAAATTTATTTTGGGATATACAATGTACAGTCAAACCTGTGACATTATGGCAACTTCAAATTAAAGGACAGTTTGTGAATAAAGGTTATTCTTTTAAAAACCATAAATGGTTATTTGGAATAAAATGACCTCTGATTAAGGCTACTAGTCAATAAAGGCCACATTTCAACTTCTCCATGGATGGCCATTGTTTACATGTTTGACTGTTAAAGCACTTAAACACAAATCATTTATTGGTTCTAAATTAGGTTCAAAATACAAAATGTAGATTTAATTAATCTTTTAAATACAGAATGTAGATTCAATTAATCTTTTAAATACAAAATGTAGATTTATAGTGGTAAACTGGTAAATACAATTTGAAGCATGAAATTTGTCTAACTATTCACCAACTTACATGTCTTATAGTTAAGTCCACAAACACCATTTTATAAGATCTCAGGGCCTAGCCATCCTACAGAGTAAATTTTAAAGAAAAATGTGAAATTGGACCTCTTAATTGTTAGTGAAAACAAAGCCAGAGGAATAAATAAACAAAATGTATGCATCAAATCACTTGTCATTTTAGAGACAGATTATAAAGTTGATGTGACTGTTGATGATTACAAGGATCACATTATAGAGCAAGCCAACTTGTACATTGAAGCTAATTCTGTGGTATCCCCTGTAGAGGGTGAACCAGACAGTCAGCAAGATGTTGTAAAAGCTCATGACTTCAGATTTAGACGTCCAGATTTAGATCTGGAGGTATGTATATCGACAGAATGCAAGTTTTATTTATTTTTCAGGTATCATTATAAAATAGAAAATGAAAAAAATAGGTTGTATGCCTGATTTCAGCCATGTAGCTGATGGTAGTTAACAAAACCAATATTCTTGAATTTTATACTAATGGCAACCTCGTTCTACACAGGTTGCACCAATTTCTCTGCATAAATCATTCATATCAGTACTAAGCCAGCACAAACTCCATTAGACCTAATGTGGTCTATCATATCATTGTACTAACAAACAATACTGCAGAAAGTAGCAATAACCAGGCATTTGCTTCACTGATATAATACAGTTAAAACAACAACAACACGTGTTAAAAATTTCTTTAATGTTTCTTAACGTTTCGGCATTGAGCCTTCGTCAGAATAATACATAATCATACACTGATATAGAAATGACAGCTCTGAGTATCATTAACCTAAACAGTTTGCCTATAGTACAGGTATGTAGTTTAGTGAAAGTCTGAAGAATTTAATGCTATGTTTCTGTTTGTATTAAAGTGTCCAGACCAAGCAGAAAAAGGTAAACCAGTGACGTTTAAAGTGAGTTTCAAGAATCCCTTACCATATAAACTCACTCAATGTACAATGTCAATGGAAAGTTCTGGTTTCAAGGATCTGATGACTGCAAAACAAATGTAAGTTTTATATGACACTGTTCACACATTTATGTTATAATCTTTTACGATGTAATGCTACCCTCATTTTACATAACTGATTTTTATGGAAGGGCCGGGCAATATTGTATGGATTGGTTTCATAATTAACAATCATGAAGGTGTATAATAATAAAATACAGGTCAAGTACAATTTCCATAAAAATCCAAACATTTCCAAAGGAGTAATGATCCCTTTTTTAGCTCTCAGCAGCCCTGGGCATTCATAATATCCTCCAGACATAATTCTAGCTTATGTCTCGCTTACATTGAAGGGAAACCTTTTTTTTTGGTACTGGTAATCAGATTAATATTATTCATATTCTATTGGGTCATATTCTGCCCTGTATCCAAGTTTTTCCAAGAAGCGACTTTTCATATTTATGGCCTCAAACATGGAGTCCAACATCATTTCTAATTGACCTAAACATTGTGAGATGACTGAGTAAATTTTACGAGCCAATGAGGACATTGTGCAGGGGTTTTCTGTCTAATATTGTTGTTGCCTGTAATCATTCAATTTCCCCCAAATTTCAATTTACTCCTTGAAATTTCATTCCCCAAATTGGTTTCAGACTAGAATTCCCTAAAAAATATTTCTACCAACTACTTCATCCCCATATTAAGGGCTAGGTAGCATAATCCCCAAAACATAAGGAAAACACCTGTTGTTTATTTCAACTTTGTACCAAGTAGTGATCAAGTAACGGATAACTCTGGAAAGTTTGCGTTTATATTTAACAATGCTACTCTGGTGCAATATACTTGATTGGCTGTATGGGAAAGATCTAAAGAGACCAATATGAGGGTCATTCGTAAATGTCTCGGACAGCGTTATTTATTAGACTAATTATGTATGTTTTACAACAAAATTTTATGTACATGTTATCTAATAATTATGCTGACAAAATACATGCAAATATCAGAGCGTAATATTGATTAATAAAAAATATACACTATACAGATCCAATGCACCATGTCATATAGATCTATAGACGGAGCACTTCAACATACATCACATCCATGTCATTATCATGTCTTTCCACCCATTTAGAGAATATATTGTTGTACCAGCTAATAATCGTCACATTTTCCAGCAAAACTGGGCACCACCAATCTAATTTCCTCAATTACATTTAATTATATTTGTAAAGATTGCAACAAAATGAATCTGCTTAATTGTAAAAATTCAAAGTGCTCTGTAGGTGATGACAAGGGTCGCATCGGTAACTCGTATCCAGCGACTACATGAAAGAGTGACAATTTAGAAATAGAAATTGAGTTGATAGATGTCAATTATTGCCTTGACAAATTTTTAAAACCATCACATCATTATAACCCAAAAAAGTTTGGTTGTCCATGAATTTTACAGATGACCCTTGTACTAGTAGTGATAGAGCCGAAATGAGCAAAACTTATAAGTACAATGTATGTATAAGTATATCCTTTGAGTATGTTAATCCATACACAAAGAAATTTCTGAAAGGTTGAAAAATGAAAATGGTAAAACTTCTAAAATATGTACATTCGTACATGTGCATCTATTCTTATACATTGGAGTAACATATATTTTCACTATTTTATCTTTATACACATTTCAGCGACGTTGAAGCAAATGGTATGTTTGAACAAACTTTCACCATGGTGTCCAAAAAGAAGAATGAACATGAAGTAGTTTTTAATTTTGACTGCAAGGAACTGAAGGATATCAGTGGATCTTCAACTATAACCATTGTGTAAATCACTGTGACCACCGATGTCCTGATCACTGACTTTTGTTTCAGATCTTAAAATTTACTTACATGTACACTTTAAGTGCTACTGGTAGATAGATACCTCCACTCCAAATTGTTGCTTTTGGACTTTTTTAATTTATAGTTTGCGTAATAATATATCATCCTGAAGTTTAATATCTTATATCACTTCTTGACAACAAATAGGCCTAATGAAGAAACTTTTTTATGCCATATTTATTTTATAACACCAAACATGTCACTTTACAATGACGTTGGTGCCATTCCCAGTTTTGATTAACTTGTATGTCATATGTTTGATGCTCAATGCTGAAAGAGTTTGAATTTTTAATGCACTGGTTTTAAATTGTGTTAAGTTCATATATTTGAGGATGGCATTATGTGATAATACTCAGTATATATATACATTATAACTATATACTTTTATTGTACTTCTATTTTTACTAATAGGTACTCACTGACGAGTACTTATGTACATACATGTATGTATATAAGTTCTTGTCACTGATAAACATTTCTACATTTTCCCCGGTGTTTGATGTACTGTGCTATGTGTCATATTTTTACTTATAGATGTTTTCTCATTAATGTGCTGTAACACATTCTCTGTTCACAATTCTATAGCAGCACAGACACAGACCTTCATGCAAATATTTACAATTGTAATTTTATAGATTTCTCTTTTTCATATTTTTATACTCTTTTTAGATGTTTACAAAGTATAGGAATATTAAAAAATAATAATCAGAGTGTTTTTATTGAAATTACAAGTAAGTATACTTAAAACATTCCCTGTTCTAAACCCTATCCCTAGTTAACAAGTAAGTATACTTCAAACATTCCCTGTTCTAGACCCTATCCCTAGTTAACAAGTAAGTATACTTCAAACATTCCCTGTTCTAGACCCTATCCCTAGTTAACAAGTAAGTATACTTAAAACATTCCCTGTTCTAGACCCTATCCCTAGTTAACAAGTAAGTATACTTCAAACATTCCCTGTTCTAGACCCTATCCCTAGTTAACAAGTAAGTATACTTCAAACATTCCCTGTTCTAGACCCTATCCCTAGTTAACAAGTAAGTATACTTAAAACATTCCCTGTTCTAGACCCTATCCCTAGTTAACAAGTAAGTATACTTAAAACATTCCCTGTTCTAGACCCTATCCCTAGTTAACAAGTAAGTATACTTCAAACATTCCCTGTTCTAGACCCTATCCCTAGTTAACAAGTAAGTATACTTAAAACATTCCCTGTTCTAGACCCTATCCCTAGTTAACAAGTAAGTATACTTCAAACATTCCCTGTTCTAGACCCTATCCCTAGTTAACAAGTAAGTATACTTAAAACATTCCCTGTTCTAGACCCTATCCCTAGTTAACAAGTAAGTATACTTAAAACATTCCCTGTTCTAGACCCTATCCCTAGTTAACAAGTAAGTATACTTAAAACATTCCCTGTTCTAGACCCTATCCCTAGTTAACAAGTAAGTATACTTAAAACATTCCCTGTTCTAGACCCTATCCCTAGTTAACAAGTAAGTATACTTAAAACATTCCCTGTTCTAGACCCTATCCCTAGTTAACAAGTAAGTATGCTTCAAACATTCCCTGTTCTAGACCCTATCCCTAGTTAACAAGTAAGTATACTTCAAACGTTCCCTGTTCTAGACCCTATCCCTAGTTAACAAGTAAGTATGCTTCAAACATTCCCTGTTCTAGAACCTATCCCTAGTTAACAAGTAAGTATACTTCAAACATTCCCTGTTCTAGACCCTATCCCTAGTTAACAAGTAAGTATACTTCAAACATTTCCTGTTCTAGACCCTATCCCTAGTTAACAAGTAAGTATACTTCAAACATTCCCTGTTCTAGACCCTATCCCTAGTTAACAAGTAAGTATACTTCAAACATTTCCTGTTCTAGACCCTATCCCTAGTTAACAAGTAAGTATACTTCAAACATTTCCTGTTCTAGACCCTATCCCTAGTTAACAAGTAAGTATACTTCAAACATTCCCTGTTCTAGAACCTATCCCTAGTTAACAAGTAAGTATGCTTCAAACATTCCCTGTTCTAGACCCTATCCCTAGTTAACAAGTAAGTATACTTCAAACATTCCCTGTTCTAGACCCTATCCCTAGTTAACAAGTAAGTATACTTCAAACATTCCCTGTTCTAGACCCTATCCCTAGTTAACAAGTAAGTATACTTCAAACATTCCCTGTTCTAGACCCTATCCCTAGTTAACAAGTAAGTATACTTCAAACATTCCCTGTTCTAGACCCTATCCCTAGTTAACAAGTAAGTATACTTCAAACATTCCCTGTTCTAGACCCTATCCCTAGTTAACAAGTAAGTATACTTCAAACATTCCCTGTTCTAGACCCTATCCCTAGTTAACAAGTAAGTATACTTCAAACATTCCCTGTTCTAGACCCTATCCCTAGTTAACAAGTAAGTATACTTCAAACATTCCCTGTTCTAGACCCTATCCCTAGTTAACAAGTAAGTATACTTCAAACATTTCCTGTTCTAGAACCTATCCCTAGTTAACAAGTAAGTATACTTCAAACATTCCCTGTTCTAGAACCCATCCCTAATTAGCTACACAATTGAAGGAAAAAAAGAAAACTTATGACTGAAAAACGAAAATACATGTACAACATGTACTTAAATTATCCATCAAATTATAACATCTATACCCAATGTGTTTTTTTTATCAAATTTTACGCCCCCACTTCAACAGTCAAGAGTCATATGAGGTTCACCTAAGCATCATTCCTGGGAAGAACCAGTACTAGACTCCTATCCTCCATAAGCACTGCCTACTTTCTCACATAACGAGACATGGTCGGAAGCTAAGCTCGAACCCACGACCCTCTATCAGTGAGAGGTTAAAGAAGTCGCACAGAGGCGGGTCATACCCACTGTGTCTTTTACGCATTTATATATTTTGTGGAAAGTGACATTTTCTGTATGTGTTATGTTTCCAGGAGTCATTTTTCTTATAAATATCAAAGAATAACTCAACAAATTGGCTAAAATTCAATAATATGTGAAGCCATCAGTAGTGTTCATAGGGAATACTTGGTAGTTAACTGTTTGACCATTTTTGTGAGTTAAATTTTGTTTTACTCACTTGGCCATCACACACTGGGTGCATACAGATTGTCAATTACAGTTGAACCAGTCAGTGTGTTAGCAGCCACCTCTGAATAAAGGCCACCCTGTGAATAAAGGCCATACTTTTAAAACTGTCTATAATCATTTAGAACAAGATGACCTCCAAATAAAGGCCATTTGTCAATAAAGGCCACATTTTGTTTTTCCACAGGGTGCCCTTTGTTGACAGGTTTGACTGTATTTGATGTAATTGAGGACCCAGCATCACACTGAACCTGTATAATCATGAACACTAGTAATCTAAACAAGTTTATAAAGATATACAGACTAGTTGACAATTTGACCTTTCTCTAAAAATCCAGTTAGACCTTTTGGCAAACAGGGTAAGACCCTGATGAGACAATACATAACCAAATAATAGGGATTTTTAAGAAGAAATAATACATGTTTTGTAAACAAACAAGATCGCAAACCATGAATCTCAGTAATGACGATTTTTTGTACTCAATTTTTCAATTTGATTCTTGATTACCTGAATACTCAGATACTTGCCCCAGCCCTAGTTACTGATAACAGACATACACGAAGCCACACATTAGTTCAGCATAGCAAATATTCACAAATGAAATATCATAATAGATTTTAATCTACATTTTTATTCTACATGATGGAGCAATCAAACATAACTGAAAAGCTAAAATATATTATAACAAACTAAAGTAAATAAGTCTGGGTAGTATAAGCTATATATAGCTCCATTTCATGAAGTTTACATACATGTGTAACTTATTCACCCATTTATCAATCAATTCCAGTTTATTGCACAGCATATTGTTAACATGCATTCCCTCCGATGTCAAATCAGACTTGATGATAATAAGCAAGTATTTCTACACTCTACTGTCATACATGAATGTGCAGAAGATTCATCTTGGTTCAAGGTTCGTAAGCGGCTAATCACATTTTATAAGAAAGCACATTTTTTTGTTTCTAAATGAATGAATAAATATTGATGCATGTTCATCAGAGCATGTGGTTAAAAGTCATTGAAAAAATCACTTGGCAATAAAGATACATTTCACTACCATTCTTTACAGGTAGATTGTCTATTTGGTCAACATTAGTTGTCACATGATATTTTAACAATTAAACTTTGCACATGATAAGCTTAAATCATCCAGAATGAAAATAACCAACAAAGATAATGTTGATGATGATCGATGGTGATGATGATGACAAAGATAATAACACTTCTGACATTGATGTTGATTAGTTTAACTTCCCTGAATGTATTCACAAAGAACACAAAAAGTTGTTAAAAGATGATCCAAATCAATCCATATCATTCTTTTCTAGTTTTTCTTGATTTTCGAGGTTTTTCTTGAGTGTTTGTTTCAGGTCCATTGATGCCCAGTAATTCACGAACAAAGCCAAACTTTTTCAAAAACAAGGTCCAAACTACATACCAACCTGAAGAAGTTAAAAACATGAGACATGGTAAAAGAATAAACTTGACACATGAATTGACAAACCATAACTAAGCATAAACTGTAAAACTTCTGAAAACCGGGCTTCCAGAAAACTGGAATTCTCTGAAAATCGGACAATTTTTCAAGTCCTATGATTTTTCGGAATTATCAAATATTTTCTGAAAACCAGATTCCTCAGAAAACTGGACTTTTGGCCCAATCTGTACTTAAGGGGTCCAGTTTTCATGTGTTTTACTGTAAGACATACTGTACCACCTCTAGAGATTTACAATCTGAATGTTAATCTTATCAAAGCACATATTGATTTATTTTAAAGATTTACCAAATTTCAATGAAACAAGTTTTGGTAAACTTTTGAATGGTTTCCTGGTAATTAAGGCATTTAAATTGTATACACTTCACATAAAAAAAGAGAATTTATTTTCAAGAAAACAAAAGAAACACATTCAATGAACAGTGTTTATCAATTAATGCTTGTATGAATTTCAATCCTATTTATCCAGCAGCATTCCTCTGGTATCATGTACTGGTACTGGTAGTATTAAATTAATGATCACAAATTTAGATCTCACTAGTGCTAGTGTATATGCATCAATAAATGACTATTATATACACATAAATAGTATCTTGTTGTATCAATTATAAGACCTTATCACTTCTATAATTATATTACACAATTTTTCGCAAAGGTGTCTAATCTCACTTTTGACCTATATTTCTTGGCATGACGTATTAATTATTCAGAAGAAATGAAGACCACGCCAACTTATAGCAATTGTTTAATGTGTACTTCATGTGTTTGTAAAATTTGTAAAGTAAAAATGTACGAAACTATTCTTATGCGGTAGAAATCAAATTATAAACCGTTCTAGACAAACTTTTTTCATTAGTGGAATTGATATACAGTAAATATGACTAAATTCGTAATTGATTTAACTGACCTAACATTAACATTTTAATGTGTGACCTGATTGGACTGCTAGTAATTACTACCAGTCATTCTTCATTCAATCCTGGTAGTAGCAATTTATGAATGGATTAATTTGCGTCATAATGCCGTGAAATAGAATGAAAATCCCCATAATTAATAGAAAGTATTCGCAAACTTAGAACGCAATTTATTACCGACACGCATTCAAGTAATTGATCAACTTTTTTTTGACAGCTGTCTTTGGCCAAACAATATAATTATGTGTCCCTTCACTTCAATGTGTATGTCTATGACTCTGTGTGCATGAAGACATGCACTTATAAAGACAAATATGTCACATGTGTATTACTACATGTATATAAGTCCTTGATAAAAAGAGAAAAAATCTGTAAGATCGATGGAGCATGTGCAAACGATTTGTTCACTATAACTATAACGGCAATTAAGGAAATTCATAAAATCATACTTATTGGTTTGAACAGTGTAAGTAACATCAGGGATGCTGTAATATAGCATCCCTGATAACATCAAAGAAACTTCGCAACTGTCTTTTTAAAGACATTTCTTGTTATAAATACTTTTCAATCACATAGATGAGCAGTGAGTGTATTTTGGGACTGATTTGAAGCCGAAATTTGACCCTATTCCGATTCAGTATTCCCCTGTCTGAAAATAATATATCTTCCCCCTAAATTCATAAAAATCCCCTTCAGTGGTATGTTGGAAGGATATGAATACATTGTCATGTTATTGTTCCCTACATGATAAATAATAATTGACATTACAACATCTTTTTTTCCGAATCATATACGAAACAGGTTGTACGGATCAACTGATCATACCCTGATGGCAGTCTTGGTCCCCAGACGTTTCACTCCTAGATGTTTCACCCCCATTTTAGTGGTAAACTATCTGCATTATATTTGATATTAATAGCTTAGACTTTATATGGGTTGATATATTGATTAGCAAACAATATAATTTTTTTATCATTTGCATAAAACAATGCAACTTTTAGTCTTAAAACATGAAGTTATGAGTTAATTAATTTATTAATTTGATTGACTTCTTAACAATTGGTAAATTAACACAAGCATATATATAGCGTCTGAGACTAAAGAGGGATGAATTTGGTTCAAAGGGCGCAAAATTCATCAATTGTCTTATTTGACATAATATACAAATAAACGCATCGTTTACAAATAAACTAAATCATCAATGTCACATTAAATTACACCTTTAACAATATAGGGGGCGAAACGTCTGCACTTTCACAAACTGGGGATGAAATGGCTCGGGAGGAAACTTCTGAGGGGGTAAAATGTCCAGTAGTCTTATTTGTGCGACATACGGGCAATCAGAATATGGGCCCCATTCCCCTCCTCAAATACTATACTTTTTTCCCCTATTCCCTGCCGGAGCAGTCTTTTTAGCCGATTTGAAAAAAAATGTATCAAATGATTGGTATTAAGTTATTAACCCTTGATTAATTGTATAATAATGTACATTATATTAAAATATAGCAATTTTAAGCTTTAAATGTTTAATACAGCAGCATTGAACTGTTCTAGGGGATGTCTGGCGGTAGGTTGTTCCAGTAGAATACTGTCCTAGGGGAAAATGAATACTTGTAGTAATATGTGGGGCAGTGAATAACCTAAAGGACTAGAGATGAGAGTGTCGTGAGGTACTGGGGATAATGTGGCCTGTTATTAGGATTTCCACTAGGTGGTTAGTAATTAGACATAAATTTAAGGCTGTAAGGTGGGTAAATGGATATTTTATTAAATTCATGGTATTTGACAGACAGAAATGTAAGAAAGTTCACACAGTCTAAAATGTATGGAGTGTATAGTATAGATCAACCAAATGAAGTCCAAGCTTCTCCTAGTATGATAGTGCTATTTGATCTAGGTCACTTCTAAGTTCTAGTAGTTAAATGTAATTTCTACTTTCATTTTCACAACTTTGTAAAATTTGATGAGTGACAATCATAATCCCACGCGAATATTAATACAATATAACAACAGTGACAAAATATATTCATACATACCAAATGCAATGAACAATATCACAAAAAACAGTGACGTTACAAGTGAAATTATTGGCACTAGAATTTCAGTCATTTCTTCGTTCTTTTGTTTACGCTTACTGGTTGCCGTTCTCACAAAAAACACAGAAAGCGTGCGCGAAACAAACATTTGGGAACCAGTCGAGCAATCTAAACTGGTTCCCGGTACCTGCACTGTAACATAGTGCATAGCTCTAACGTAGTGTACGCATGAGGAACGAAAACCAGTTAAGTCGGAAGTCTGATATTCGGAAACCTTGGTCATTTTCATAAAGCTACAAAAATGGCTCTCGCCGATGTTTGTGGAATACAAGAATTTTCAAGTCAGAATCGCCTGACAGGATCATCTCTTCATGGCGATTCTTCTGGCTTATTTAGAGATGTAGAATTCGGTTCAAGAAATTTTTCTATGCCATATAATTTCGATGTAAGTCTACACTTAGGTCTAAAACTTCACCGTGAAGAACAAAACGCAAATCATCGCTTGTTGAGTATAGTGGGTGGGGTACGGAGTGAAATGATTCAACTATTCTTCATATAAAATAAAGGACCACAACTTCATAAGCTTTTTCAAGTCGTTATGTTTATTGAATTTGTACATTTTAATTGATCTTGGTACCATTACTAAATTGGTCTTTTTTATTTTGTCCAGTTAAAAAACTGAACTTCTTGACCATTGTATCCCTTGTACACTTAAAAACCACGATATACACTGGACTATGAATGCCCGGATAATAACAAAAACTGACACATGCGCACTGCCTCCATTTCCTTTTCTGCCTGGCATTTGTTGGCAGCGAACCAGGCTATTGTTTACATTGCATGCCGCAACTTCAAAACATTTTTCATCGATGATTTATCATTTTATGTCATTTCTGCAGTAAAGTCAATTTATCGTTCATAAAGTCATTTGAATTCAATTCAAATTAATACTGCTATATAATTGTATCACATTTTAATGCATTCTATCTCTTAAAACACTTTTTATATTTCTGCAAATGGTAGATGGTTCGCACATTGCTTGGAGTTTAGTAAGGATGTTTGAAATGTGGCCATCATCACAAATTTTGTGTGTGTTATGAATGAGCATTACAAAATTTAATTCTGTATCAATGTATGTTACAAATCTGGCAGCCTTGTTTTGTGACAGGCGTTGCAAGATTTTCAAATGTTGCTCATGTATCTCTTATCTGATATCCATTGTAGCCTGTTGAAAACCTTGAACAGTTTCAACAAAAAGATAGTAAGGTAAAGATTCAATTTGATCATGGTACAACTACACTGGCTTTCAAGTTTCAACATGGAGTTGTTGTTGCTGTTGATTCTAGAGCAACAGCTGGACCTTATATTGGTATAAATTCATGACTTTATTTTATTGTCTAATTAATGATTTTTGGAAATTGAATGATAATTCAGCTTTCCTTAGCCGTCACTCGCTTGGCATGCATGAATTTTGATGTGGTCCAAAGTATTACATTTTTCTACATCCGCCTTGCAATTGTTAAATAAGTTCCCATTCCATGAGTACTTTCAGTACTTTGATCTTTTAATTTTAACACTTACTAGTGTTAGTATTTCAAAACTGAATTTAAGCTGGCACTCTGACTGAATTAGTGATAATTGTCCATTCTGTAGAATTGTTTGGATATATATGAGCATTTGTATACATTTTCATTATTCATTATTAATACTATGAAAACCTTGCTGCTGCTCGGCAAAAGTTTCACATGCATATTGTGATTGTTTTATTTTACAGCATCACAGACTGTCAAGAAAGTAATTGAAATAAATCCATATTTGCTGGGTACAATGGCTGGTGGTGCAGCTGATTGCTCATATTGGGAGCGAGTCCTGGCTAAACAATGCAGGTTAGAAATACTTATGAATTGTTTTTTTTGTTCATAAAAATGTGGTGGTCGGTATAACAGTGTAATGAAATATTTTTCATCATTGATTTTTCTTGCTTATATAAACTGTTTAATGGGATTTTTACCTGTACTTCTCTTTTGCTTATATATGTTTAACAGGACTATCCATACTTCTTGTTGTGTTGTTTTATTTCAATGAAGTTAGGCTTAGTTTGTCTGGACCCAAAGTCATAGAGCAAAAATTATACCCCAGCAAACAAAGTTTGAGATGGGATATATTGGAGTTAGTCGGTCTGTTGGTCAGTTTCCATAAGCGATTGCAATGACACTTGAAATATGTCATCACCATGAAGCGTAGATGTGCAAGACACAACTTGCATGCCTAGTGATCCACTCACTCCACAGTTATGTGCCCTTGAACTTAGCTATGTAGTGTACTATCGTGTTCTTAGTGTCTAAGCTGTGGCGGGGGTATTAAGACACTTCTGTGACAAAACTCTAGTTTAAGTTGACTGTTGAGTTATATCTTACGTCTTGTATAATTCCAGTATAAGCTAAGTGTGTTTTTGTTTTAGAATTAGTGAACTGAGAAACAAGGAGAGAATATCAGTGGCTGCTGCATCTAAACTTCTGGCCAATATGGTTTATAATTATAAAGGAATGGGATTGTCCATGGTGAGTGTTGTGAAACCTTGTTTGATGCTTAATTATGATTAATCATTTTAATAGTCTGACATCAGAATTATACAAACACTGAAACACTTATTTGTGGACCTGTTTCCAACATGATAATAATACCACTTCAACATACGACTCCACTTTTTGTCACTCAGGATTCTTGACAAAAATGTGTATGTTTAACGTAAAAACACATGTATGAGTAGTTTGTACCATTATTAATTCGTCAAAGTCATGAGGATCCAAAAGTAAAACTACATATCATGTTACAAAGCACATTAATCCTTCGATAGGATTAAATCATGAAATAAAAGATCCACGTCATATAGAATAGAATAAGTACACTGTTGAATAAATTACAATCAGAAAATCCAACGCGAAGTTTCATTTTATTGCTATAGTCACAAACGCTTACGAGCGTCACACAAATCGTTGTTGTCCTAAGATATCTTAGCTTATCATGTTTGTATTTATTTTCCGAAGTTGGAATGATTTTGAAATCGACTGACGGTAATTTATATTGGTCATGTGCATTATTTGTCAATGAAATGAACATTTTTTTTTGTTAGCTGCTTATTAAAGTGAAATTATGATGCAATTTATAAATCTAAAAAATAAAAGGTGAATGATCTAACCAAGTCCGTATAATTGTGTTCCCATGATCCAAATGGACAATCCTTTGTTCACAGTGGTTTAATAAATTGTTGTTCACACCTTTTGACACGTTAAAGAAATCCTTTAATGAACTTGTCTGATCGATCAGAGTTAATTGTCGACTTCGGATAACAAGTGTGAAAATACACTTTCGGATGATTGTGGGGACCTGTTTATCACTTAGGATAAGCCATGGTATTCGGATTAGACGATTCGGATAATCGAAGGTTTATATACATTAAAATATATAGAGGGAAATTCAGGACCGAAATTTCATTTCGGATAAGACCAGGTTTTCGGATAATCCGAGTTCGGATAATCAGGGTTTTACTGTATGTTTCTTTATTTGAAATTCTACATAATAAAGTACAAAGTGTCATGTTTGTTATTTACACCAAAGCAAGCTCTTGGGATGCTGAACTATTTATGCTTCCTGTTTTAGTGATTTTTTTATTTTCTTTAACTTTCAGGGAACAATGATCTGTGGTTGGGACAAAAAGGTAGGTTTATATGATACATTTAATTATAACAAAAAATCTTCATTTAACTCATTATCTTCTGCAGTAATTATGTTAGCAAATTATTACAGATGTGTTGGCACTGCTCGCAGGGCTCTCGTTTATAATTAAAGATAATGGAGAACTCTCTGCATGACTTTGTAATATTAATATATGTTAATTGTTTATAACCTGTTGTGAAAAGAAGGTAAATTAAACATTATTTACTTACATTGTTTAGGGTCCAGGGTTATATTATGTAGACAGTGATGGTGAGAGACTTACAAACAACTTGTTCTCTGTGGGATCTGGTTCTGTATATGCATATGGTGTGTTAGACAGTGGGTACAAATGGGATCTCTCTGTTAAAGAAGCTTTAGACCTTGGACAGCGTGCTATCTACCATGCTACATTCAGAGATGCATACAGTGGTGGTGTTGTCAATTGTAAGTATTAACTTCATACAGTTCTCATAGATTGTAGTGGAACAAATCTGTCTGCATATTTATAAACTAACAAGTAGACTTCTTCTGTTTTCATCCTGCAGCTAGTTAATAAGAATTTTTCTCTTGTATGTGTTAGTTGTAAAGTCATTGGGCTTAAATTAAAATTAAGTTTGTTTGCCCTTTACCGACCAACCCGAAAAAGTCATGCCGACTCAAAACATTTTATTGTAAAATCTGGGAGAACTTTATTTTTATACTTATATACAATAATGTGTGTTAAGGCACTGAGTACATGTTTATGATTGATTAAAGCACACAATAAATGGTTGTTGGTAGCAGAATACATAAAATGACAATAGAATGCTTCTAGATGGAAGTGTAATTTCATGCCAGGAAAAGGTCAAATTCAGAAATAAAATAAAATAGTTTTCCTACCTACCGACCCTCTTCTAGAATTGAGAGGCGGTAAAGGGCAAACAAACATATTTTTAATTTAGGCCTTGAATATTTTACTGAAGTATGTGAAGAATACTGTTACAGTTTTTATGCCCCCGCATCGATAGATTGGGGGTATATTGTTTTTGGTCTCTCTGTTTGTACCAAACTTTAACCTTGTCTATAAAATCAAAAAGCCTGTACCTACATTTATCAAACTTCATATGTAGGTTCCTCATGACAACCTCTACATGACCTGTGCATTTTCAGGTCAGTAGGTCACAGGATCATTGTGTTTAAAAAAATTCCGACATTTCTTTTAGGATACTACTCCTACATTTTTCATGGGATTTTGACAAAACTTTCAGACTTGTTGTGACCAAGAACCCCCACACATATATTCCAGGTTTTGTGATTCGATAATTTTTGACGGAATTATGGCCCTTTGTTTATTTTATGTGATTGTAACAGCGAAATACTCTTGTTTCCTTGTTTATTCAAGGGATTTTGATAAAACTTTCATGTGCATGTTGTAAAGGTTTTATGATCCAATAAATTTTGATGGAATTATGACCCTTTGTTTATTTTGTGCATATGTAATATATAGAGAAATACTCTATTTTGTTTGCAACTACTTCTGTATTTTCTCAAGGGATTTTTACCAAACTTTGATAGAACTATTGTCACCAAGTTCACCAGCACATATTGTCAGGGTTTTGTGATTAGATCATTTTTAGCAGATTTACGGCCCTTTGTTTGTCTGTACCAAACTTTAACCTTGCCTATTAAATCAAAACACTACCACCTGCAATCATTAAACTTCATATCTTGGTTCATCATGACAATCTCTACAGGGCCTGTGCATTTTCAAAAAGGGCAACTGGAGGGGGCATGGTGTTTATAAATCACATCTTGTTTTTGTTAATGAAAGTCCAAATTTTGGTTAATCAGTAGATTTTTGCTAATCAGTGAATGGTCAGAATAAAATTCTTCCGATTTGTTAAAAATAATATTTTTATCATTTGTGTATAGCGGATAACACTGAACTAGGTAACTCTTAGTTTTAAGTTTGCTGTGCCTTTAGTTTACTGTTTAGTTTACATCTATCAAAGGATTGGCCTCATTCTAGCCTCACTACCTGTTCTTCCATGTGATAAAGACTGAATTGGTATAAGTTAATAGAAAAAATGAAACGTTGTTCAGTATAGCATGAAATGTTCAAATCTTATATTTTCATATCAACAGGAGTATAATAATACAATATTTATTTACAGTATATCATATGAAGGAAACTGGATGGGAATTTATCTCCAGAACTGACACAGCAGAACTCCATTACAAATTCCAGGAGGAAAAACAAAAGAAATGAAGAAATTGTGTAATAGACAGTAAAATATGTTGATAGTGCTACATGTGAGAGACATTGACTTTTCATTGAAAAACTTCATTGCTACATTTTGTACATTGTTTCTCTTAAGTGTTTGTGACCAAGACTGATGTTCTTTAAGCTGTCACTGTTCACC
This sequence comes from Lutraria lutraria, assembly GCA_964023205.1. NCBI lineage: Eukaryota > Metazoa > Mollusca > Bivalvia > Venerida > Mactridae > Lutraria > Lutraria lutraria. The sequence goes on from OZ026839.1 coordinate 39,579,464, forward strand.
AAATGTCTGTATTTGAACATCTCTGAATAAACTGTAAAATATTTTTGTTCATTTACATGTTTTAAACTAACATCTTTACAGGCTTAAGTCCACAGTACATTTGGTACTTTATCCTGTCAACGTTATATTTTGCTTTAGTTAACATTTTATTCAGACATTTTCGAACAATTGGGTCAATATACAAAGTAGTTATATGATCATAATGTTTAAAAACTTGTCTCCCAGCTTAAATCTCATTTTTCAGTGCAATTGAATATGTAATGTTCAATAAGTGACATGTCTTTTATACAATGAGAGGGCCACAATGGCCCTTTATCGCTCACCTGAGAACAAAGGCCAATAATTAATGACCAGGTAATATAGTTTCCATCTCGTAAAACTCATTTTTACGTAGATTTTGAGATCAAAACCAACTATGAAGGTATAATACTGTTAAACAAGCTGAAATATAGCAAATTTTCTAAGTCAAGGGCCCATAACTCCTGAAGATGTGGTCCGATTCCGCCCATAATCGAACTTGTCCAAGATCTTTTGGTTATACTTATTTACTGAAAATATTATTAGGATCGGTGAATAATTGAAGGTGCTAGAGTGTAAACAAGCTAAAATATAGCAAGGGCCCATAACTCTTGAAATTCTGGTTCGATTCCGCCCATAATCGAACTTGTCCAAGATCTTTTGGTTATACACATTTACTGAAAGTATGATTAGGATTGATGAATAAATGAATGCGCTAGAGTGTAAACAAACTAATTGTGGCAGGACGCCGGACATTCAACGATCCTAAAAGCTCAGCTCACCTGATTAATCAGGTGAGCTAAAAAGTTACTGAAACTTTAAATGAAAATGTATTTTACCAAAATACAGTTTTATAGAATGATGCTATGAATGAAAGATTAATTGGATGTAGAGATTGATTTCTTCACTTTGGTCACATTTATTTTCTGAAGAGTTTCAAATTCACTGGATATTGCAAAAGCAAACAGCCAACAACGATGATCAAGTACTCTAATATTATTTTATTACAACACATGAAATATTTCTACAACAAATAAATAATTAATATCACATTAAAAAGAAAACTATCCTTAAATAGCAAATAAATAATGATAAAAATGAAAATACAAGGTTTGTACATATTTCATTATTATTCCACAGGAATGAAATTTGAAGTACAGTCAAACTTGTGTAAGTGGCCATCTCGAATAAAGGCCATTCTACTAAAACTTTTCTCATAGAAAGGCCACATTAGGTTTTTACTAAGAGTGGCCTTTATTCACAGGTTTGACTGAAGACAATAACATGTTAACTTTAGGCCGTTTATTGGAGATCAACATACTGAGGTTAGTGTTAAATATTTGAATCCAGGACCAAACTTATACCAAGCAACACTTGATGTTTTTATTACAGCTTTTTGATAGCAAATGAATAACAAATGAATAACAAAATATCAAATCATTAAAAGCACTTACAGAAACTGAACTTGTTTAACAATTTCATGGTGAATGTAGATAAACATAGTACTGAGCTACACATAAAATGTATGTGTGCCGAGCAAGTGACGCTTAGTAATCAACATAATATCAGTACATAGCAGTAAAGTCATAGCCTAATGATAATTGGCAGTTTAAAAAAACTGTTAGATTAAACTAAAATAGTGTCCATCAACGGAGAGAATAGTTAAACACTTATGAAATAAACATTAATTTTCTTCATAGGCCATGATTCCAGAATAAGTTCAGTTTTGAAAGTTAGCATGAGCGTCTATTATACTGAACTGTATTCTTATCAATACAAAGTTGTAACATACACAAAAAAATACAAAATTGACAAAGACAACTTACTGGAATAAAAATCTTATAACACAGCAATCCACATTCAGTACCTCATGCATGCTCACAAGAATAAAAACATTGTGAAATTTGGGCACTTTGTAATAACAGAATGTAGAATAGTATAAGCACTGGCTTTTAAATTATTTTTTAGGATATCAAATGGAAAGCAATGTCAGAGTAAAATTTGACATCAAAACATTGAGTAACTTAAAGATCAATTGATGAGGCATAAAAAATGTTTAACAAAAATAATTCAGAGAATAGAACAGTGTTGGTCTTGTAAAAGTTTCTCATCTTCAGAGTCACTTTCTATTTCAGATTGATCACCTTCATAGTCATTGTATGTATAATCTTCATCTGTTGACAGGTCTGAATCATCATCACCGTACTGGTTGCAGTTTTTGTAAAATGGAAGATTTCCAAGTGTTGGCTCTGTGTTACAGACTTTGTAGTCTATTGATTTGCTGGGATTTTGCTTGTTTGAAAAGTTTATTGCATTTGAACTAGAAATTTTGAAATCTGTTTCACTTTTGACAATTTGCTCATAATTTTCATAACTGTTAGTTCCATGACTGGAATAGAATTCATGTGAATGATTTCCTATCTCTTTGCCTAATGGTGGTTTCATGACTTTACTGTCCAACTGACCAACACTGTTACCATGTTTTATATGATCAACATCATGATCTGGTTTAGTATTCATAATCAGACCCTTGTCAATTTTATCATAAAGACGATTTTCTTTCTTCTTATGTCGTTCATGTAGGCAAGTTTTCAGGAATCCAGTTATTGGTAAGGGTAAACAAACAGACCATGGATCAGGCTCTGGGAGTGATAAATCCTGTACAAATAATTAATTACACATGTTATTACACCTTTATGAAATATATTTTACAATACAAATCATCTGTTACCGATGTAAAATATTCATCTTTATCAAATAAATTTCAAACTTGGCAGTAACCTTTTACAACTAGTTAACAAGTCTAAACAAATTATATAATGAAAATAAATACAAACAAACTTTCAGGCCATTAACATACATTTTACAGGTTATCACCAATCCTAAACATCAGTATAATACTAGTCAGCCAAAGACACAAAGAATAAATAGACACATGTACAAGATATAACAATTTTTAATGTCCATTTATGAATTCATATTCACTACAGGCACTATTCATAACTACCTTTTAATTCATTACAAGTACCTATGTATTTTACTGTACATACTCGCCTATAAGGCGATCCGCGTATAAGACGACCACCCGACTTCGACCTAATAAATCGGCCTTTCTGCCGACACCCTATTATTTTTATATATTATCAAGCATCAAGTATCATCTTATGAGGTATCAAGGCTATTCTATATAGATAATAATAACATAATACATGTAGAATAAAGTCAAAATTGGAAATTATGAGAATCAAGTTACATAAAAATAATCAAGATTTTTAAGTACGATACATTTGGAAATTGAAACATTATTTGTAATTGTCAAAGAGGATAGTTCGATAGTTTTCTTGAAATCAGTAATAAAAGCAGGACTACCATAATAAAAATCTCAATATGAAAATGGAACATGACTTACCTGTCTTAGATGATAATTAATTAAATCTTGCATTTCTGTCAAATCTTGTCTATCTTTGAAAGCTAATGGAGAACGACCATCCTGCATGAGAGTTTATTTATTTATAATATCACCTAACTAGAAGTCATTTATTTAGATATCACCTTACTAGAAGTCATGTATTAATACATCACCTTACTAGATTAGCTATTCAGAATTTGATTATCATAAACTTTCATATTTTAAGACAGCATTTTAAGAAAGATTTTTGGACTACAGTTTACTCTGTCTTGTAATAAACACACATTTTCCTTGTGTGTACAACTATGTCTTAGACTGGAATTATAATAACAACTAATTATCATAAAATGTCTAATTAAATCTGCTAATAGAAAACTTGACTTTCTGAATATTTATATCATAACATATGGACATTGTAATTATAATGTAATTATATTTCTCATTTGATAAAATTCAATATCAAGAGGTATTTAATTAATAATGTAATTCTATTTCTGACCTTGTCCATTACATATTCAGACATTCCAAGATCTTCCAAAATAGTGACAAGATTTTTTCCATTCTGTATCCCATAGGCATAATGTAAGGCAGTTCTGAAGTACTAGAATTATAATTCAAATATAAACCTAAGTTAAAATCATTGTCACATTTTTACAAAAACTGTTCAAATACATACATAGTTTACATTTCCACAGAAAATACTGAAAAAGACTGATTCATTGTTATGTAATCTATTTAACAAACTCATTTTATATAAATGTATGTACATATAATGCATATAATATTGAAGAACCATTCATTGCCAGTACATGCAGAAGTTTTATTAAATTCACTTCATAATAAAGCCATGTATGATTGTGTAAACTGGTATATAGTGGATGTCACCAGCACTGAAAACATGGATATCAAACAACATAAACTACAGTCAGACCTATGTTAGTGGCCACCTCCGAATAAAGGCCACCCTGTTAATGAAGACCATTCTTTTATAAATCATCACTGATTATTCAGAACAACATGACCTCCAAATAAAGGTCACCTGTTAATAAAGGTCAAATCTTGCCTTTCTCAAGGTTGGTGTCTTTGTTCACAGACTTCACTGTACATGAATCAAGCCTCATTATAATGAATGATTTATAAATTAACTTATGTCAACATAATTCACCTGGTCTCTCACTGTGTCCAATTTCTCTTTAGTATTGTAAGCAATATACTTGGCTAATTCATTCACAACATCACAATGTTGTCTCAGTACTGCTTTATGTAACAATGGCTGACCATCTTTTAACACCCTGAAAATCAAGAATATATAAAGTATGTAATCTTATGAACATTGTTTCATTAGCCAAATACCACATTGTCTCCAAATCAACATTAACACATACAGTGAAACCTCTTCGACGCAACACCCTTTGTGAGTAGCAAAGTTATGTTGCTATTGAGAGGTTGTTGCTCAAGAGAGGTCAAATCGATAGTTTAAATGTGCAGCGAGAAAAAAATCACGCTGTTGTTGAAGGGAGGCCTTTGCTCTGGAGAGGAAGTACTGTATTTATTCATATTAAGCATCACCAAAAAAATGTACTTTTTATTGTAACTATTAAATGAAGAAGAGAAATTCTCTATGCTGGTATATGTCTCACATTGCAATTAAATGATAATACCAGTTGCAGCCACTGAAAAGTCCATCAATGATTCACAGACAAGAGGGCCAAGATGGCCCTATATCGCTCACATGACAATCACTGTCCACTCATCAAAACATTGTTTTGAACCGATGACCTAGTTTTTGACCCCAGAGGACAATCATACTATGAAAACTACAGCATAGACAAGGTTTTCCTAAGATTTGTCCTCGTGACCTAGTTTGTGACCCCAGATGACCTATGTTTGAATTTGTCTTACATATCATAAAGACAAACATTCTGACAATGATTGGTGAAGATACAATCAAAATTTGACATCTACAGTGTTAATAAGGTTTTCATAAGATTTGACCTCATGACCTAGTTTTCGACCCTAGGTGACCCATATTTGAACTTGTCCTTGATATCATTAAAACGAACAATCTGACAAGGTTTGGCCAAGATCCAATTAAAACCATGAATTAAGAGCTTTTACAAGATTTTTTCACCTAAGATTTGACCTGGTGACACAGTTTTTGACCCCGGCTGACCCATGTTCAACCTTGACCCACATAGCATTGAGGTTAACATTCTGACAAGGTTTGGTGAAGATCCAATCAGAACTGTGACATCTACAGTGTTAACAAAGTTTTCCTAAGATTTGACCTGGTGACCTAGTTATTGACCCCAGATGACCCATATTTGTACTTGACCGTTATATCATTAAAACAAACATTTTGACAAAGTTAGGTGAAGATCCAATTATAACTGTGAAATCTATAGTGTTAACATGGTCTTTCATAAGATTTGACCTAGCGACCTAGTTTAGACCAAGATGACCCACGTTCGAACTCGTCCAAGATATTATGAAGACAAACATTCTGACAAGGTTTCATGATCATCCAATCAAAACAGTGACTTCTAGAGTGTTCACAAGGTTTTCCAGCAATTTGCCCTAGTGACCTAGTTTTTGAACAGAAATGACCCATTATCAAACTTGACCTACATATTATTCAAATAAACATTCTGACAAAGTTTCATGAAGATCCAATCAAAACAGTGATTTCTAAAGTGTTCACAAGGTTTTCCCTTATTTGGCCCTGGTGACCTAGTTTTTGACCCCAAATGGCCCAATATTGAACTCGTCGGAGATTTTTTCGACCCAGTTTTGCTAAAATTGAGCTAAAAATGTGGCCCCTAGTGTGTTCACAAGGTAAAGTTTGATGACGCCAGACTCCTGACGGACTGATCAGAAAAGCTGACCCTGTCACTTCGTGACATGTGAGCTAAAAAAACAGCTGGCCTTACCTACAGTCTGCCAAACATACATCCAAGCCTCTCTGTGACCATGATTTACATTCCAGCATCTCATAGACAAATTCTGCATCACCTGTTTCAGTAGCATCTCTCAACTTCACCTTGAACTCCTTAATGTACAGAAACATTTGAATAATCATATCAATGTTACTTCCAGAAAAAAACAAATTGCATGCCTGTAAATCATAGTAGAGACCAGAAACAAATAATATTCCCTTGTACATACCATACATACATTTCATATTTACTTTTCACAGATGTGCTTTTGTATGACAGTATTCAGAGACTAACAGGAGATACAAAAATAATGTTGAATTACCTCAAACTCATTATAGAGCTTCAGAAACTGAGTCCATACATGACATTGTTCTGATTGTTCTGTTGCTATAGGAAACATAAACTGGTAACCATGGAGACATAATATATTCCTGTTCGTAGAACGTTCATCATTCAAACACCAGTCTAGAACAACCTGAAAACATAACTTATGATGTAAATACATTAAATACTTGAGAACGTTTATTTTTTTAACATTTTACTAAATTCTCCTAAAATAACTTGAATCTTGCCTCTGTTTCTCACACTATATTAGAATGAATGTCTACATATTAATCTGGCGATAGTTCACAACCTAAGATGTATAAAATAAAGATAAATCTTAGGAGTATAAACATGTAAGTTATAAACAAATAAGATCTGAAGGACCTACTTGATCAATTTTGGAGACATATTTATGTTTCCCATAAATCACTGCATACTGTCTTACATCAAGATTATTCTACAAACCAAAAATAAATGATTTCAAACTTAGATAATTATAAAACATAACAGAATTTTATTCCACAAGTACCTGAGTCATACAATATAATATATACAGTAAAACCTGTGCACAAAGGCCACCCCTGGGAAAGACAAAAGGTGGCATGTGTTGAGAGATGGCCTTTATTTGGAGGTCAGACAGTTCCAAAATATTCAATGATAGTTTTGAAAAGAATGGCTTTTATTCACAGGATGGCCTTATTTCGTGTAAACAGGTATGACTGTATATGCATAATGATGATTAAATATTTATTATGAAGTCCAAGAGTTTGGACAACAAAGACTATGATCAAAATAAACAGCAGACATTTAAAACATAGATAACCTTTAGTGGCTACATTCATTCAAAGAATATTCATTTAAAATTGAATCTAATCTGTTTTCATACAAATAAAATAAAACATAAGAAATCTGTTTAAAGTTGAGATTTTAATAATTCTAGTATAATACACCAACATACCTCAACCCTTTGTGTTAAAACATGTGCTGAGCATGTCCGCAATATGTGCTCAAACAAATCCACATCAACATTGTGTTCAATACAATAAAATATCACATTTCTGCCCTGAATATAAAACACAGTCACAGAAACCTTTACTTGTGTTGAACATTTCCAAAATGCAGTTAATCCTGTCAGCAAACATGTTTAGGAATTTGGCTCAAAGTACTTTTCCTCATTCAAGGAAATTTTAACATAACACTTTATATACATCTTCTACTTAAGATACAGGCATTTGAACAAATCATACATTTTGACTTATTGCAGTACTACAAAATTACTGATTTATCAAATATACTCAGTCCACTTAACAAGTTATGTTTACAATCTTTCTGTTCAGTACCAACTCTAAAGATTTCAAACTTCTAATTCAAATAGCAAAAAAAAATTAAATAATGTTCTTTTGTTACCATCATTTTATTGGTCTGTAGTTTTATGATGAAAGTAAAAAATACTTATAATTTATGCATACAAGAGAGAATCAGTTGTACATGTACTTACCTTGTAATACAGATTATCTACAGAGACAGGTTTAGTTGGTATAATGAGTCGGGCAATCTTATCATTTACAGCAGGTGTATGTGACAGTACAGCAAAATACAAGGGTAGATCACACTGTCAATAAATAATACAATAATTAACTTTAAATAACAAACATAAACATTCAACTCAATATCATAACTAGTAAGTTACAGCTACTTTAATGTTTGTATGTGGTCTAATGCCCTTTTTAACTAGAGTTTAAGTAATCCATTAGCCACCAACTTCATTTCACTATAACGATTGAATCATCCTGGATGGAAGATGTATGACATTAAATGTAAGATCTTTAGTCAAATAGTCACAGAGACAATATGCCTCCCAAATATCTAGATCCCACAATCTTCCGAAAAATTGTTTCAGATACATGTACAAACAATCATTAACCAGCTAAATATCAGACAATTCGTATCTAAAAGCATAACAACCAAAAGTTTACAATGTTAGTACAAAGAACTAAAAGCAAAGAGTAATTACCTCATCTTCACCTTTCATAGATATATCGAGTCTTGCTCCATGTTTTAATAACAAATCCACACAAGGCTTATCATTGTCACATATAGCGTAATAAACAGGGGTGGCTCCTCTGTCAGACTGAAAAATTCAATGACGGTAACAAATTAACAACTATGACAATCTGATTTTTTTACAGGGATTAATGTTACAGCTTTTAAACAGCTTCCTCACATGTGGTCTGGTCTAGGGCAGGATTCAAGCTCACAGCAATAAGGGGCATAATAGAAAGATTCAGAATAATATTATATCAACAGTAAAAATAGCAAAACTCAGAAATTGTTTTTTATATATATTTATCCATAATACACAGCCCAAACAATATTACCCTGATGCCAAAGGGGCAAGATGTCAAGCCTACTATTGTTAAGAAATGACATTATCTTGATGCTATAAAATGCATGTCATGAAAGATCCATGTACAGATGGATAGACAGATGTACAAACATGAACTGTAGTGCCATAGTGTGACTATGCCGAGCTCATCACAAATGGGGTTTGACAAAGAGCATGCAGCTGAGAAATTTAACAATCAACAAAGAAAACTAAAGTTGCATGTTAAACTAGTGTGATATTGATCAAATAGTGTTTTTTTAGAGCAAACATTGGTAATCTGATTTTTTGCATATCTTTTACAGATACAGTTATAGAATAATTCACAATAGTAGAATCAAAGTTTCTAGTTTAAAAACAGATTATAGTATATATTAATAGTTCATTATGACTCTGGTCTTTCATCGCAGGAAACAAACAAGGAAAGAATGAACTTTTATAATGATAAAATTATAACATCTTACCATGTTCTTTATATTGACATTAATTTTCGTATTTGATGACAATATTCTTTTAACAACATCAATATTTCCAGCCAGTACAGCATGTGCCAGGTTCTACAAACAGGATAAGTAATACTCAATTAAAATACAATAAATAATTTTTAAGTAATTAAATTACTAGTATTTGATTTATACACAATGAATTTGGTAAGATAAATATATACAAAAATTTACTTTTTGAAATAATCATCTAGAGCAATCAACTTGTATGAACAAACTACATAATAACATTGATGGAAGGATAAAACATTTTATATTGTTTTGTTGTTGAAAATTTCATTTCATGTCGACATTTGTCATCACAATTATTAAAAAGAATCAAAATTTGACAACTAGAATTATTTCAAGAAGACATACTATGAAGTTGTTCATAAATGGGGCGAATATATACATAGTACTCGTTTTACCAAGCAGTCAGGAAGCAGTCGAACAAAAAAAAACTTGATGTGTTTTTGAAACACAATGCTCCTTCTGGGAGACCTTGACCTTTGACTTACAGACCTTAAATGCACAGGTCCTGTAGAGGTTGTCATGAGTAACCAAAACATGAAGTTTGATGATTGTAAGTGGAAGCGTTTTGATTTTATAGACAAGATTAAAGTTTGGTACAAACAGACAGACTAACAGACAGACAAGCCAAAAACAGTAAACCCCTATCGATACAGGGGGCATAAAAATATTAAATTAACTGACAAAGTAAGCAAAGTAGCCATATTGTCATTTTCCTACAACAGTATAACAGAATTAGATTAGATCTGAAACTCATGTGACTATCTAAATCATGCTATATTTTGTACTTGACATTATGCAAAACCTATTAGATTTACAATGAGGATCTGAACAGTTTCTTCGCATAATGATATGTAACAACATAACTTGAATAAAATGTTTACCATGGATGGACCAATACCAGATATCACTCGTATGATATTCTCTGTGCCTTTAGAATATGCTAGCTGCAACACACTAAGTCCATGCTGAAACATTAGTTTACATTCTTTATATAAAATTTACAAAGTCATTCCTTATTTTTAATCATTTGGTGACCTTACCTAGTCTAAATTAGATCAAGAATTGTGATTTATAAATAAGGAATAATAGTATGCATCACAAAGGTTTGTGGTAATTTGAGAAAAAGGTTCATTTTAACCAGACTCATCAAAACACAATGATAAAATCTGTTGGAGCTCATTAAACACTATAACAAAATGAAGAATGTAGGTACAGACATAAAAATAACAAATAAATAAAAGAAGAAATTATAAATGATTGGACATATTTTACATTAGATCTTTTAATATACATGCATATGTGTGTATACTATATCAATGACTACCGGTAATGTTCTTAAATCACAGTATATATAAAATGACATATCCTTTATACTGTAAATTATCTTGCTTTAAACATGTCACCAACCTCTTGTACGTCTATTGTACACCACTGGTTGATCAGTCTTCTTACGGTACCAGCATCATCAGAATCTACAGCACGCCAGATACCAGGCTAAAATGTATATTACATAATCTACAACATGCCAGATACCAGGCTAAAGCCTACAATACATAATCTACAACATGCCAGATACCAGGCTAACATGTATAATACATAATCTATAGCATGCCAGATACCAGGCTAAAATGTATAATACAGAATCTACAGTATGCCAGATACCAGGCTAACATGTATAATACATAATCTATAGCATGCCAGATACCAGGCTAAAATGTATAATACAGAATCTACAGTATACCAGATACCAGGCTAAAATGTATAATACAGAATCTACAACATGCCAGATACCAGGCTAAAATGTATTATACATAATCTACAGTATGCTAGATACCAGGCTAAAATGTATAATATGAATCTACAGCATGCCAGATATCAGGCTAAAATGTATCAGACATAATCTACAGTATGCCAGATACCAGGCTAAAATGTTTAATACAGAATCTACAGCACGCCAGATACCAGGCTAAAATGTATAATACAGAATCTACAGTATGCCAGATACCAGGCTAAAATGTATAACACAGAATCTACAGCATGCCAGATACCAGGCTAAAATGTATAATACATAATCTACAGTATGCCAGATACCAGGCTAAAATGTATAATACAGAATCTACAGTATGCCAGATACCAGGCTAAAATGTATAATACAGAATCTACAGTATGCCAGATACCAGGCTAAAATGTATAAGACATAATCTACAGTATGCCAGATACCAGGCTAAAATGTATAATACAGAATCTACAGTATGCCAGATACCAGGCTAAAATGTATAATACAGAATCTACAGTATGCCAGATATCAGGCTAAAATGTATAAGACATAATCTACAGTATGCCAGATACCAGGCTAAAATGTATAATACATAATCTACAGTATGCCAGATATCAGGCTAAAATGTATAAAACAGAATCTACAGTATGCCAGATACCAGGCTAAAATGTATAAAACAGAATCTACAGTATGCCAGATACCAGGCTAAAATGTATAATACAGAATCTACAGCATGCCAGATACCAGGCTAACATGTATAATACATAATCTATAGCATGCCAGATACCAGGCTAAAATGTATAATACAGAATCTACAGTATACCAGATACCAGGCTAAAATGTATAATACAGAATCTACAACATGCCAGATACCAGGCTAAAATGTATTATACATAATCTACAGTATGCCAGATACCAGGCTAAAATGTATAATACATAATCTACAGCATGCCAGATACCAGGCTAAAATGTATTATACAGAATCTACAGTATGCCAGATACCAGGCTAAACTGTATAATACAGAATCTACAGCATGCCAGATACCAGGCTAAAATGTATAATACATAATCTACAGTATGCCAGATACCAGGCTAAAATGTATAATACATAATCTACAGTATGCCAGATACCAGGCTAAAATGTATCAGACATAATCTACAGCACACCAGGTACCAGGCTAAAATGCATAATAAATAATCTACAGTATGCCAGATACCAGGCTAAAATGTACAATACAGAATCTACATTATGCCAGATACCAGGCTAAAATGTATAATACAGAATCTACAGTATGCCAGATACCAGGCTAAAATGTATAATACAGAATCTACAGTATGCCAGATACCAGGCTAAAATGTATAATACAGAATCTACAGTATGCCAGATACCAGGCTAAAATGTATAATACAGAATCTACAGTATGCCAGATATCAGGCTTAAATGTATAAGACATAATCTACAGTATGCCAGATACCAGGCTAAAATGTATAATATAGAATCTACAGTATGCCAGATACCAGGCTAAAATGTATAATACAGAATCTACAGTATGCCAGATATCAGGCTAAAATGTATAAGACATAATCTACAGTATGCCAGATACCAGGCTAAAATGTATAAAACAGAATCTACAGTATGCCAGATACCAGGCTAAAATGTATAATACAGAATCTACAGCATGCCAGATACCAGGCTAAAATGTATAATACAGAATCTACAGTATGCCAGATACCAGGCTAAAATGTATAATACATAATCTATAGCATGCCAGATACCAGGCTAAAATGTATAATACAGAATCTACAGTATGCCAGATACCAGGCTAAAATGTATAATACATAATCTACAGCATGTCAGAAACCAGGCTAAAATGTATAATACAGAATCTACAGTATGCCAGATACCAGGCTAAAATGTATAATACAGAATCTACAGCACGCCAGATACCAGGCTAAAATGTATAATACAGAATCTACAGCACGCAAGATACCAGGCTAAAATGTATAATACATAATCTATAGTATGCCAGAAACCAGGCTAAAATGTATAATACAGAATCTACAGTATGCCAGATACCAGGCTAAAATGTATAATACATAATCTACAGCATGTCAGATACCAGGCTAAAATGTATAATACAGAATCTACAGTATGCCAGATACCAGGCTAAAATGTATAATACAGAATCTACAGCACACCAGATACCAGGCTAAAATGTATAATACAGAATCTACAGCACGCAAGATACCAGGCTAAAATGTATAATACAGAATCTACAGTATGCCAGATACCAGGCTAAAATGTATAATACAGAATCTACAGCATGCCAGATACCAGGCTAAAATGTATAATACAGAATCTACAGCACGCAAGATACCAGGCTAAAATGTATAATACATAATCTATAGTATGCCAGATACCAGGCTAACATGTATAATACATAATCTACAGCACATCAGATACCTGGCTAAAATGTATAATTGCAATAATTTATGATACATAATAACTGAAATTGATAAAAGTAACAAGAAGCATCACCAAACTATTATATCAATGTGAGGAAATTGACGTAATCAGAATTTATTAAAAACACAATTTATTAATTCCATGAAATAAATGCACTACTGACATTAGTCTGATTATATTTCTGATGAACTCTGGATGTATGCAAGGATCATAACCTACCATGAATTCCAATATTCTGGCACGTATGTGCTTGGGTAAGTTATCATTTTGCAGAATATACTGAAGACAATCTAAACCATCCTATGGTATACAAAAGTATTAAAATTTTAGAATATAACAAAAAACGGAATGATTATAATTGTGAAAAGATTAACAGTTCTCAGACATTAACTTGATGACATAGTTTTACATGTAATAATGTCCAAAAACCATTATGTCAACATTTCTGTACAATGCTTCCTCACTATAGTACCTTTGGTGCTTTGATTCGGTTATTTTTCTTTTGTAAAATATGAAAAAGAACCAATTTGAAATGTCTTCTGTGTTTGCTTCAAGAACAAAATTAAAAGAACACTGTTCATACTATAAAAGTAATGGCTCATTCATGATTGTACAATAACATGAATTATGACCAGTTTAAAACAATGAAGAATAAATAATGTAGATAATTCGGTATTAACATTCTTAGCCACATAGGAAATGTTGACACTACTTTCGTAAGACATTCAAAGAATAAAGACCAGTAAATAAATCAGACACTTATAAATTATTAGTATGTTTCAAGTCAATTAAAACCCAAAAAAGCTCACCATGTTTTTCAAGCAGCTGTCTGAGCCACATCTTAGAAATGCTATAACTAAATCATCAAATAGATAATCACAACTTTTAAAATAATTCAGTAGTGCAATATTTCCATCCTGTAATATAGAGACAATAAATTGAATTAATACTTACGAACAATACAGGAATTTATATACAGTCAAACCTGTGAACAAAAGAAACCCTTTGGAAAGACAAAATGTGGACTTTATTGACAGGTGGCCTTTAATCTGAGGACATTTTGTTCAAAATAATCAATGATAATTTTTAAAAGAACGGCTTTTACTCACAGGGTGACCTTTATTTTGAGGAGGCTGCTAACACAGGTTTGACTGAAGGTTCAAAATTGGTAAACATCCCTATCAAGATCTGTCTGAAACTCAGAGATTTATAAGAACTCAATCTGTCTTGTAATAACATCAAAACAAATAACATTTCTTCTGGTCTTGTCTGGTTGATAGCTTGATGGTATGTTCATTTGGTTTTCAATTATTTTCACTCCAATCAAACAGGTAAAATGTAACATATCTCACAGATGCTTAACATTGATTAAAATTTGAAGTGCCATAATAAGTTCAAGACAGGTAAAAAAAAGATGCAAGCATTCAGCAAATTAGCATTACTTATACAACTAAATAGTTTCAAACAAACATTTTATTTCAGTAAACAGTTTTAATTATACACTAGAATTTTTTTATCTACAATAAAAGACTACAGATCAAATATATGCCTAGTTCAGTACAAACAATGGAAGCATTACCATTTATAAACAAGAAGCTGTAAGAAGTACAGTAGCTTTATTAAAAGTACATTCACCTTATCTTGCACGTTGGTATCAAATCCATTAAGTGATAATGTATACACAATCTTTGTTGCTGTGTGATGACATTTATAATACTCATCTCTATCACTGAAAACTTTTCTGGACAAAGCCTCAACCAGTTTATGGTATATTGGACTGCTCTGAAAATACAAGTGAACAATATCATAGTAAACATGAGAAGTATGCGCACCTTTAGAATCAAAGTTTCAAACAACATGATCTTACTACAGATGAGGTCCCACTAACAGTTACTATAGTACTGAGGTGATTTTACTATATTTAATTGGGCAAACCACTGTCACTTTATAATAAATATAATTAAGAGTCATTTATACTGAATAAATATAAACAGTAACTATTAATTACAATTAAGTTTATTTTTTGCTTCATACATTAATTGTACAGGACAAAGTAAAAGCTAATGCATTTTAGTATTTCATATTGCATCCATACAATTAATAAACCTTTGAAATACAAATTACAATATATTTTTTCTGTAAGTGTATTAAAGGGGCATGCCTAGGAACTGCTGTGTCTTTTTTTTCGTACACCAAAAATGCGTTTATCACTTGTAAAAACAATTATTACCGAAAAGTCAAAGAAGAATGTGCCTTCAAAAATGGCCCTATAACGCACGCGTGGGTATTTGTATGTCGGTTTAAATAAAAGGCTTACAAGCCTTTTATTGACGACAACGATATTTCCGATTAGTCTGAGAATTTAACTTAGCGTGCGCGCTGCCTTTCAAGCAGCAAAACAATGATATTTACCTATAATTGATCGATAGATAAGCTTTATGTCGCAAACAATGAACATGACATGAGCAATACTTACCATTTCACAGTTTGCTGACATTTTTTTCCGCTTTTGACAGATCCCGAAAGGGTCGAGTTATGAAAATGACGAATATTTTCTAAGGCGTAATCGGCAGGTTTGGTAAATCTTGAAATGTGTATTTTGAGTCAAATAGCGGGACATTTCGTAAATATTTACAGGACTTTCATTAATTGATTTAGGCATTCAAATGATACCAATTTGATTTATATTCGACACTTCAGTTCCAGGGCATGCCCTTTTAATATAATTTTAACAAATTTTTTCAATTGATAAATTTATCTCATACATACCTTTGATCTAGCTTGGTTCTGAGCACTTGACAAATAATCAACTAAACGTAATAAGGATACACTTGTCACAGATTGTATTATGTCATCTTCTTCACTAAACTCATTCATTGTCAGGTTTAATCTACCATACAACTGAAAATACATACATTTGAGAGTTTTGGTGATCATTGCAGTGTTCCTGGTGTTATTCATGTTTATCCTTTAGTACAGTACCGAATGTCTTGGTATTTTCTGCAATATTAATTTATTGAACATTAACTTATTAATTAATTTAAGTCATCAGTTATCACACTTGTAAGTAAAATACCAACATAAATATGATGATAAAAAGACTTACCAAGCCAGGCAGTTTAAATTTATTGACTTTTATTATTTCAATAAAAAAAACTACCTAACCAGACATTGTATTATATTCAATATTAAACATTTGTTTGAAATTGTAAGAATATTACCAATAAACAAGCACATAATACACTTCATGGTTTCAAATCATCACATGTCACATCGCAACATGAGCCTCTAACAAGGTAAGTGAACATTCTTTGCGTCATGACGGCAGATTGTAAATACAAAGTCAACGAAAACATTCAATTTTCTAAGTATCATAATTAACATTTTCTATTTTCCAGCTTCGGCAACAATTAGTAGGGATCAACAATTATATTAGATAAAATCAAAAACATATATTTGTAGATAAGCCTAAAATTAGAACAATTATTACATAATCTTATGTATAAAACATAAATAAATAGATGGTAATAAGATATACGTTCAGGACAAAGTAGAAACAACATAAACAACAATTCGTGTATTTAAGCTAGCCCCTGCACAAAATTATTACACCGAAGAGACACAAGAAACGAAAAGGTTTTAGGATGATATTTCTAATGCTCTTTTTGTAGATAATTCTTTTCGTTGTTTACTTCGAGCATGTATCTGGATAAATTGTAAGTTGCATTTGGTCCTTTCTTTTAATCTGTCATAGATCTTGTGCTCCCTTCGAAGTTGCCTTTGGAAAATAATATGCTTTGGAAATGTATTATTTACTCATAAGTGCCGAACGAATCGCAATTTTAGAACAGTAACTTGTTTACAATAGTGTATGCATTTTGGATAAAACATATTCGGATATTTTGATCTGAAGAACAGTTTTTATATTAATTGGTTATTTCTGACAAATTAATGATAGTAATATCAGGTTATAATAAGATTCTGTTATTGGCTGTCTTTGAAGTCAGACCCCTGATACTATGTTCCAACTTGTTGCCTAATTTATGTATCTAGCCCTGCGTCCAGTAAGGAAAATGTTTGCTGCACACCGATCGTGACTCAGCGGTAACGAGGGTTTGTACCACCGTGTACTGTTGTGTACAACGATTATTATGATAGTGGGTTCTGTCTACTGGATGGTGGTTGATATATAAATGACTGAAACAACAATGTCAAAGACATTAATTATTTTATTACATTATGATGGTCAAATAAACCAATACGGCTATTATACAAAGTATACGTCCGTAGGGCGTGATACTATATCTAGAATGCACAGAAGCATACAACATAGATAGCCACATCGGTTTAAAGGTTAGAGATGTATAAAAGGTTATATGGTCAAACACTCTATATAGGACTGGATATAGTGGGCATATCGGGAAAATATGGGGTTATATAGTATGTGAAATAGAGATGTTATTATAATTTATATTCTTATTTATTTATTTATTTATTTATTTATGTAGTAAGTTTGTTTATAGTTTATAAGGTGGTTGTAATGGTATATATTTAGTTTATCTTATGATGAATTGGTATTTTAAAGCATAGTATGTATATATTAAGAGAATCAAAGGCATTGTATATTTATAGTCTATGACACAGTCATACTGAACACTTTGTTATGTTTTAAGATGGTGTCTGGCCAGGTGTAAAACATGGATCCGGCCGTACATAAAGCTGCAATATTCAGCTTTAATTTAGTGACAAATTGATCTTATTTTGCTAACTAATAAAGAAATATGAATTGATCCGTAACGCCCATTCATTTCTCTTATACATTCTATTTGGGACTCAGATCTGGATCTGTGGAACCGCATTTTGCAATTTGCCCATACCCTTTTCTTTCGCACACTAACTAGTGGAATCAGCAACCGGTGTCTGGAAATAAACTCATTCATTAAGAAACATTAGATGAGTGTATACTATAACTGAACACATGGCTATACTATACTCATTATTGTGAAACAACTGCAGTAGAGATGTCTTTCAGCTATTTACTAATACCCGGCGTGCACCCTGCCCGTAATACTTGTGAGAGGTATGAGGCAGTATTCTAAGATAGATATTTTGTTTGTTTTGTTTGTTTAACACCATTTTCAACATTATTTCAGTCATATTGTGGCAGGCAGTTATCCTAACCAGCTTCCCTGGACTTCATATAGGCCTTAAACAGTACTAACTACATTCTGTCTGTAAGCTTCTGCGATCTAGTAGCTACCCCACATAATTCAGAGGTTGAGGACAATTTAACATGGGATGTAATATCTTCAGTCAAATTTGTCACGGACAGAGTGAGCCTCGCTCGGGGTTCGAACACACAACCTCTCGATCAGTAGACTAACGCTATAACCACT
This sequence comes from Lutraria lutraria, assembly GCA_964023205.1. NCBI lineage: Eukaryota > Metazoa > Mollusca > Bivalvia > Venerida > Mactridae > Lutraria > Lutraria lutraria. Next base: position 39,598,689 of record OZ026839.1, read on the forward strand.
GAGCTAACTGGGCGGGCTCTAAGATTGATATATAACATAATGCAGTTATTTAACTGTTTCTGATGTTTTATTAAAATCAATTATTTATTTTCATGTTGTAGTGAATCGAATCAATAATTTGAGTAATATAGAATGGAAGGTGATTTGGAAAAGGCTTCAGCCTTAATGAGAGAAGTCCGTGCCAAGTGTGAGGACACAAAAGTACACATTGACCGTATGGTTACAAAGGCTGAAAATGGAGACTTCAGTACATCAAAGGTATGAATATGTACTTTTTATACTGTTTGCAACTTTAAAAATTTGATTGTGGTGAAAAAGTGTTTATATTTGAATCAGTCTTTTTCTTGAAAAAAAAACCCAGCTAGTTGTTACTCTCAGAAATATGTGAGTTTGAACTGTGGGGATGCAGACAAGCTCTAAATGAGGGGCTTATTACCTTAACCTGCACTTCAGTATCTGATACTTTCTCTTTTCTGTTAATGTTTTCTTGTCATTTGATTGACGATTATGAAGAAATATTTTAGTATTATCTGTAATAAGGATATAAGTATAAAATTAGCATGCAACTGTTCACATTCATCTCAACTCAAATTCAGAATACTTAAAATTATTTTGTATCATAAAACAAAAAAGTCTTTGTTTTGACTTACAGTTTTCATGCATGTCAGTACTATTATAGGTCATATGATTAATACTTCATTATTTGTCCATTATATAATTTTGAGAGGATAATTTAAAGTGTTAACAGAAGAAAGTTGTGATGATAGTTAATTTGTTTGTTTTATCAGGGAATCAGTTTTCTTGAAGTTAAATATCAGCTGTTGCTAAGTTACCTGACCAATCTTACATACTTGATGCTGAGGAAGACAAGTGGTGGCACTATAGAAGGTGATGAGGCTGTTGAAAGATTGGTTGAAATCAGAACAGTAAGTGATTATTCTCTGTGACAATTTTCTTACTAGTGACATTGTTTTAAGTATTCATGTTTTCTCTACTGTTCTAGCTCCCTTTTGGATGATCTGCTTTTTAAGGTTTTATTTAACCAGGACTGGTAAATTTCTGCTAGCGAAAGTGTGACATTCGCCAAAACTCTAGCAGCTTCAGATTGGTGTTCTCTTAAACCATTCTGCTGATTTTGTTTGAACTTTCATTCACTTTATAAACTTAATGAGGTCGATAATTAAAATGAATTGTATTATTTATATCTCCAGATGCCAATAAAATTTCTCTTTTAACCAATGTCTGTGAAGTTGATGTGCATAGTTGCATTGTATTGTAGATATTTGTATTTTTTACATTTTATTCATTTGATCAGGTTTTGGAGAAGATAAGACCTATAGACCAGAAGTTGAAATATCAAGTTGATAAAGTTGTACGAATGGCTGTATCTGGTGGTGGAGGTAAGACATCTGTTTCTTATTGCTGTCTGTGTTTGATTGTACTGTGTTCCTTCCCTAAACCTCTTTTCTCATGAATGGTTTCTGTTGAAACCACATTTCATTTTTCTTCTAGTTCTAAGCAATATCAACATATTTTTCCCTCTGGAATGACATCTCATAAAAAAACAATTGGCAGACAAAAATCATTACCTAAATGGCAGAACTCCTCTCATTAGTGACCTGGAAAGTTTGTTAATTTGTTTCATTTTACCCCAGGCCAAGATTGTTTTTGAAAAATAAATGTGTCACATACCACTTGAACACTTGTTAGACTATTCTTGTTATGTTTTCTGAATTATGTTTATTTATCTTTGTACAACAGATTCAGCTGATCCTATGAGATTTAAGGCTAATCCAGACAGCTTAGAAAGCAAGGTAATTTATTCCTATGTTTGATTCTTTTAGCATCTGCATGCCTCGTTAATTGTTGGTTGGAAAATATATGTTGATTTTAATGACTGATGTGTTCAGTAAAGGAATCTACTTGTTTGTGATATTGAAAAAGAAATTAGATAAATATAGGTAACATCTGAACACATTTCTTAATTAATTCATAAAAAAAAATTGGTTTTGTCAAAAAGATACCATCGGGAAGTCTGAGAAACATCAAATCAATATTCAGTCGCCTTATTTTGAATGGATATATGGATATTTATATGATTTTTTAGATTGAGAGTGAAGACTCAGACAGTAGTGATGATTCTGATGGTGACAAGGAAGAGAAATCATCCAAAGTTTACAAACCACCAAAACTGGCTGCTGTTCATTATGGTAAACCATTCTTGATAAAGGCTTAATGCACAAACATAGTTATATAATTGTGTGCCTTATGTAAATTTCACATTTTGAGTCCTTAAAAAATATTTTGTTGCAGTAACACTACCTTGTTGCAGTAACACTACCTTGCACACTAAAAAGGCCCTACCCAACGTTTTTGGTCTTTAAGTAAAATTTGTTTTCAATAAAAAACACAATTCTATTATTTTAACTTGTAGTTTGGGTTCAACGTAAAAAATAAATTGTAAAAAAAACTTATTTCCTACCTACCTACCCACTGAAAATTCTCCAGGTAGGGTTACCCCAAACAAACATAGTAAAACTATCATTAGCTTTCCAATTAAGAGTCAACCTAAATGTTAGAACCATACAGCAAAATGTAGATGTTGTTATAGTGTTATGTATAGAATTGATTAAATGTGATACTTGTAATCATAAATACAGGAATAGTCGCTGACTATGTGATCCTGATCTTGTTACAGTAATACAGAATCAGCCCTTTCCTGTGTCATTTTGATCCTTAATTAACTAGATTAGTTATAAGCTTAGTCAGGACTGGTTTGTAATTGATGGGTTACCTCAGTTTTATTCCACAACTTTATATAAGGTCATATGGATAAACATATTGCCATATTTTTGCATCCAATTATCTTGATTTTTCTATTCAGATGGTGATGAGAGTAATATTAGTAAGAAGCAAAAACAGGTCGAAAATCTAAGGAAGAGAGCATTAAACAGTGATATATTACAAGACTTGAAAGATCAATATCATGATGGACCAGTCGAAATCAGGGTAAAATAACCAGTCTAACCTTGCTTAATGACCACCTGTATAAATGAAGGCCACCTGTTTACTATAGTGGCATTCTAGCACACAATTATTGATCATATTTTCCTTCACTTTGCTGGCTGTTGTTCATGATCATGACTGTACATGTATTCATTTCATGTCGAAATATTTTTCATATTACATAGTTTCTTTTTTTTTTAATTTTAAATGTGAATGATGTTAATTAGCTCAGAAATCTCATAAACGTGAATATTTAGCCCACCATACAGTAGTATGTAAAAATTTGTATAAGATATTGGCTAATTTCTCCCTATTGGATCCAATGTGTGATTATAGTTCTTTTCTCTTCCAGGAAAACACAGATCTGCACAGATTTAAAGAAGACAGAAGATCGAAGGACAGGACTAGGTACAAGAATTCACTGATTTATTGTATAGATTATTGTAACCTGCCCAGTATGCTCTGACATTAGTGTACTGGAATACTGATAAACATGACTTGAAAAATGACCGTGTTAGGCAATCTTGAAACATATGCTTGTTTGTGGTTATAAAAACCTAGATTTTAACATAGTGTATGTAGTTGGGTATTTTCATTTGTTAACATTACACTGATACAGTTCTCATTTACTCCAATGTTCATCTAGCCATTACACTGATACAGTTCTCATTAACTCCAATGTTCATCTAGCCATTACACTGATACAGTTCTCATTTACTCCAATGTTCATCTAGCCATTACACTGATACAGTTCTCATTTACTCTAATGTTCATCTAGCCATTACACTGATACAGTTCTCATTTACTGCAATGTTCATGTAACCATTACACTGATACAGTTCTCATTTACTAGCCATTACACTGATACAGTTCTCATTTACTGCAATGTTCATCTAGCCATTACACTGATACAGTTCTCATTTACTCTAATGTTCATCTAGCCATTACACTGATACAGTTCTCATTTACTCCAATGTTCATCTAGCCATTACACTGATACAGTTCTCATTTACTGCAATGTTCATCTAGCCATTACACTGATACAGTTCTCATTTACTAGCCATTACACTGATACAGTTCTCATTAACTCTAATGTTCATCTAGCCATTACACTGATACAGTTCTCATTTACTCTAATGTTCATCTAGCCATTACACTGATACAGTTCTCATTTACTGCAATGTTCATCTAGCCATTACACTGATACAGTTCTCATTTACTAGCCATTACACTGATACAGTTCTCATTTACTCCAATGTTCATCTAGCCATTACACTGATACAGTTCTCATTTACTCTAATGTTCATCTAGCCATTACACTGATACAGTTCTCATTTACTGCAATGTTCATCTAGCCATTACACTGATACAGTTCTCATTTACTAGCCATTACACTGATTCAGTTCTCATTTACTCCAATGTTCATCTAGCCATTACACTGATACAGTTCTCATTTACTCCAATGTTCATCTAGCCATTACACTGATACAGTTCTCATTTACTCCAATGTTCATCTAGCCATTACACTGATACAGTTCTCATTTACTCCAATGTTCATCTAGCCATTACACTGATACAGTTCCAATTTACTCAAATGTTCATCTAGCCATTACACTGATACAGTTCTCATTTACTCCAATGTTCATCTAGCCTTTACACTGATACAGTTCTCATTTACTCCAATGTTCATCTAGCCATTACACTGATACAATTCTCATTTACTCCAATGTTCGTCTAGCCATTACACTGATACAGTTCTCATTTACTCCAATGTTCATCTAGCCATTACACTGATACAGTTCTCATGTTCTTGGTTCTTTGTTTCAGGTATGAAGAAGACAATTTTGTGAGATTGACAGTGTCGAAAAAAGACAAGGTAAGATATAACAATATCCTACTTGTAGAAACATATAAATTCAGTGTAACAATATCCTACTTGTAGAAACATATAAATTCAGTGTAACAATATCCTACTTGTAGAAACATATAAATTCAGTAGAACCTCTATTATCTAAAGTTGACTGGACTGAAATATTATTTCTGATAACACAGGGTTAAGGAAATCTCGACTGTGTTGTATGAAAAAAAAGGGAGATTACTCCCGAATGAATTACGACTGTCGTCATACATGTAGTCACATCAACAGTAAACTGTAAGGGTTATAATTTATGATTTATTTACTATAAACAATACATTTTAAGATAAATATGCATATGGCTATGTATAATGTAAGTAGTATGTAATTAAGAAGTCCCATAGATACTGATTTGAATCCCCCCCCTCATTGCTGGGTCATTTACTAAAGTCCTCAGCTATGGCATCTTGGATATTTGTGTTTGTATTCATTTTCCAAAGTGGAATAATTTTGAACTCAAGTGTCTGTAATTTATAATGGTCATGTGTGTTGTTTTTAGCATTTTGTCTGACATGATAAAAAATCTTTCAGGGGACAAGTCATTTTGTATCAGAATTAATTGTCGACTTTGGAGTACAGGCGTGAAAATATGCATTAGAATGATTTTGGGAGCATATTTGTCACTTCTGATAAGCTATGATATTTGGATTTCTGCACCTATGATCACAGTTTCTTGTTTATATGTCAACAAAAACATGTATCAATGTCATTTTTAAAAAGTTTACTGTTGACTTCAGTGTTAAGTGATTCCTCATTTTGTTATACAATGCTGTATTTATCTTGTTTTATAGCAATCCCAACAGAAGATGGCCACGGTGTCTTCATTAAACAATCTTACACATTTTAACAGTATATCAGCATTGGACTTAGATGACGGACAATTAGAGGTATATATCAATTACTGTATTTATGTTATGACAAAAATAGCTTTGTTTAGGCTATATGTCAGGTTACTTTGATGTTAGTGTATTACATGGTGTGTCTGACACAGATATCGGAACCCTAAGCTGTAGTTAAAGTTATACATGTATATTCTTCTCTTTGAGATTTCTAGTATGTTTCTTATGTTTAGCAAAATTTTTTTATCAGAAACTGACCAGGTTTTTTTATTCAGATTTTTCAATTTTTGATGTTTTTTATTTCATTTCTTTTTCAGAATTTTTCAGCCAAGAAAAGGAAAGTTGAGAAGGTATATAGTTTTTCTTTTACACCATTATATTTCAAGTTTATAAGTTGATTATTAGCTTGTCTGTTTTGCAAGAAAAGTCAAGCTATTGTGATCACTGGAGCGTCTACATGCAAAAACTTTAATGTAGCTCCTAACTAAAAAACTATGATAGGTAGCAACATGAAACTTGACTTGTGGATAGATCTCACTGAGGCATGAACAGACAAGTGTTGGTACTGCTCAGGGCACTCACTGAGGCATGAACAGACCAGTGTTGGTACTGCTCAGGGCACTCACTGAGGCGTGAACAGACCAGTGTTGGTACTGCTCAGGGCACTCACTGAGGTGTGAACAGACCAGTGTTGGTACTGCTCAGGGCACTCACTGAGGCGTGAACAGACCAGTGTTGGTACTGCTCAGGGCACTCACTGAGGCGTGAACAGACCAGTGTTGGTACTGCTCAGGGCACTCACTGAGGCGTGAACAGACCAGTGTTGGTACTGCTCAGGGCACTCACTGAGGCGTGAACAGACCAGTGTTGGCACCGCTCAGGGCACTCACTGAGGCGTGAACAGACCAGTGTTGGTACTGCTCAGGGCACTCTTGTTTTATCTGTTTAGTTTTAGTGTTTCAAATGGAACGATGTGTATGTTAAGTTTAATTTGTTGAAGTGTCCCAGTTAACCTTGCAGTTCTGATAACCCAGTCCTTAGAGTAGAGCACAAGTTGACCAATGAACAGTAGTACATGTACTGTCAGGACTCTGATGAGGTGTGACTGACTTCTGCCATGTTTGAATAGCTGAAACAATGAAAATGTCATTTAATCCAAACAGCAATAGAAACTGGCTGTAATACATACATGATTATGTGTAAATGTGTAGAAGTGTCAAGGAAGATATAAAATTTGTCTTTCTTTTTTCATCATAGAAAACTGTTCATCAAATCATTAATTTTGTATAATTCTAGGGTAAAGGCAAGAACAAGAAAGGAAAGAAAGGTAAAACATTCTTAAATGATGATTAATTTCACTATACCTAAAGTGGTATAGATATAGTAATGTCTGTGTGTTCTACAGTATGATGTTCTGTAGTACTGTAGGCTTGTAATGCTAGGTCATCAGATACCCAAATAAAGTTTACCTGTCAGTAAAGGCCACATGTCATCTTTCCATCATACATCAGATTTTTCCTGTTTTAAGTGTCCGAAGTGTATTTGTATGAGGAAAAAACTTCACTTTTTGTAAGATCTGATCTTTATGAGATTTGTTGCTAATGTACTATTTTATATTTATTGTATAAATAATTCCTGTATTTACACAAAAATGCAGAATTCAAGAAAGGTTTATGCAATACTAAATTACATGATACATGTATGTATAATATGTAATATACAGATAAACATGTGTTAGCGGCCACCTCTGAATAAAGGCCACCCTGTAAATTAAGGTCATTCTTTTGAAAATCATTGATGATTTAGAACAAAAGGACCTTAAAAAAGTCCACCTGTCAATAACGGCCTCATTATGTCTTTCCCAAGGGTGGCCTTTATTCACAGGTTTGACTGCACAATCAAATGATGATAATTTGATTATTTACCAAGCCATCTCTGGGTTAATCTATTTGCTATCTTTAAGATGCTGTCTTAAGTACAAGTTGATGTGTCATGAACATACCTGTGTAGCAGGAAAATATTGTTACATGTTCATCCATGTCCATTTACATCCTTTTTGCTGTCTCATTTAATGTTTGTAATTTTGAGGGACCTGAAACTAACTTTACATAATTTTAAGTGATTTGAAGTATTTTGTCCTGGTTCAAGTAGACACTATACAATAACTTTGATATCAACAATTATTTATTGTTACATATTTGCTTAATTTTCTGACAAGTATCTTACATTGTCTCTGTTGTTGTTGTTTTATTTTGTTGTTAATTTCCTTACATTTTATTTCCAGTACAATAGTATTGTTTTATTTTCATGACTAGACATTTTTTATTCTAATACAGATATGTGTTGTCACCTGTATATAATGTTTAGAACTAATTAGTATGGAACAATATAGTCATGGGTTGAATAATCTTTTTTACCTGTCTATCAGATAATATCAGTTTTTATACCCCCAGATATGAAATATATGGGGGCTATATTGGATTCACGCTTGACGGTCGGTCGGTCGGTCGGTCCGTGCGTCTGTAGACACAATTTGTCCGGAGAATTTCTCAGCAACTACTTATGGGATTTCAATGAAACTTCACAGAAGTGATCAGTAGTAAGCCTAGTTGTGCTAGCTTAAAGCATTTTTTGTTCGGATTAATTTTCACTGAGTTATGCCCCATTGTTGTTTTTATTCAGTATATACAATAGGCAAATTTTGTCCGGACAATTTCTCAGCAATTACTCACAGGATCTCAATGAAACTTCACAGAAGTGATCAGTAGTAAGCCTAGTTGTGCATGCTTAAAGTATTTTTCGTTCGGATTAATTTTCACTGAGTTATAGCCCTTTGTTGTTTTCATACAGTATATACAATAGGCAAATTTTGTCCGGACAATTTCTCAGCAATTACTCACAGGATCTCAATGAAACTTCACAGAAGTGATAAGTAGTTAGCCTAGTTGTGCATGCTTAAATCTTTTTGTATTTGGATTGATTTTCACTGAGTTACAGCCCTTTGTTTTTTCTACAGTATATACAATAGGCAAATTTTGTCCTGACTAATTCTCATTGACTACTGCCAGGAATTCTATAAAACTTCTCAGAAGTGATAAGTAGTTAGCCTAGTTGTGCATGCATTAAGCTTGTCTTGGTTGGTTAAATTTTCACTGAGTTATGGCCCTTTGTTGTTTTTTATACAGTGTATATACAATATCTCAGTAACTACTCATAGGAATTCAATGAAACTTCACAGAAGTTATAAAAAGTAAGCCAAGTTGTGTATGCAATAACCAGGTTTTGTTTGGATTAATTTTCACTGAGTTATGGCCCTTTGTTTTATACAATTAGGTAAATTTTGCCCGTACCATTTCTCAGCAACTACATGCAGGAATTCAGTGAAACTTCTTAGAAGTGATAAGTAGTTTGCCAAGTTGCGCATGTCCTCAATAGGTTTTGTCCAAGTAAATTTTAATGAGTTATGGCCCTTTGTTATTTTTTATATAATGTATATTTTGAAACTGGTCAGGATATATCTAAGCAACAATTTGCAGGTATTAAAAAATGAAAACGCATTATATTTCCCTCTGTAAAATGTAACAACTGTGTCAAGGCCACATCTGGGGGTATTCATCACCTTTAGTGATAGTTCTAGTTTCTAATTGAATAAATGAAAGACACTCCCCCCCCCCCCCCCCCCCCCCCGAAGTTAGCTTTCTACTTGTTTGTCTTTGTTGCTTCATAATGAAAGCATGATTCACTTGATTAAATCTTTGTTTGTTTTGAAATAAACAATATGGATGTCATAATTAACCCGAGATGAGATCTTGATCATTGTTGATTTCAATCTCTCAACAGATAGCATTTAGTCACCATAATTCCATATACATTGGAGGAGTGGTTTTGAAATAAATATGATTCTACTGAATACTAATTAATATTCAATACTAGACAATATTGAAAATTAGGCAATATTGATTAATTGACAGTATTCAGTACCAGTAGTAAGTCTCTAAGTCAGGGTTTTCAATTAAGTTTTCCTTTAGTTGGCCAAACCTTGATTGGAGGAGACTTTTCGCACTCATTTTAATGACATAAATGATATTTTTGGGCCTCTGACTGCATCTTATTGGAAACACTGCTTGTAATATTCAGAGCTTTATCCTTTACATATGTTTAAACTTTATGATATTTTTTTTATCTATTTCAGGTTTTAAGAAGAAAAAGAGACATTGAAGCATTTTGTTATGTGAATGAAATGATTGTTTTGAATAAATTGATGCAAGTATTTTTTTGTTCGTTATTCTTGCATGGTCTGAAATTTTTTTTTTTTATATTAATCAGCAGAACTAAAAAAAAGCACATAGTATTTCTGGTAAAAATTGAATGTTTATTGTACACGGTGCTGAAGTATTGTTACCTCGGCTTTTCAGCTTAAATAAGACCACAAACTCTGGCAAGCTTTGATTTATATACTTATCAAACAAAAACATTTTCTAATATTCTAATTCATGTTCAGACAATCAAACGCAACATTTTAAGTTCACAAATCAAAAAGCAAGGGAAATAAAAACTTGGCTTAAAGCCACTGCCATTGATGTAAAAAACAATGAACAGATTCATTAAAAATCAATCAACTAATTAGTCACACCAAGTATCATTCTTAGTACATAAGTACATACATTGTAGTTGTACATTAGTGTAAATTCAATCATTAACTCTGTACAGACTATAAAGTTCAATTACACATGTACTTACTTCACTACATACATGACTTGGTTATACATGATGTATCTTATTTGTTACAATGTTCAGTAGTTCCCTGTATGTGTAAATATAATACAGTCAAACCTGTTATAGTGGCCACCTCCAAATAAAGGCCACCCTGTGAATAAAGGATATTCTTATAAATACCATCATTGACTATTTATAACAAAATGACTTCCAAATAAAGACCACCTGTCAATAAAGGTCACATCTTGTCTTTCCCAAGGGTGGCCTATGTTCACAGATTTGACTGTATTAGTAAGATGTATAATAAAAGTATATGTTATATATCAATTATATCCTCCTTCCAAATTTGTACCCCCCCCCCCCCCCCTTCTCTATACCCCAGAAAATAACCTGGCTTTACCTATACCGTACCCTAGAAAAATCCTCTGCATTAATTTTATATACATGTACCCACAAATTTATAGCTATACATGAACATGTATTAGTGCAGTTGGTGACATTTCTCATGAACTGATATACCCTAAATTTCCTATTAAAGGCCCCCCAGGGCTGGACATTTTCCAAAAGGAGGCACATATTAAGATGAGTTTGTCCTAAAGCATAAATCAGCGAGAACGATATAAATGGAGCTATGCTGTGTTTATTAAGGTTTACAGCATCAATAAATGGCCTACATGACCTAAGAATGTGTTCATCTATTAAAGTTTGTTGTTTATTTTAAAAGGATTTCGAAGAATCTGGACTTTAATTTTGAATTTACTCTTGTCTTTAGGACCGGGTGAGTAGATTTTTTGTTTTAAAAAAATGGGGGGGGGGGGGGCTTTATAAGGGGACGGGCTTTTAATAGGAATTTTATGGTATCTGAAATAGCTCTTTGTGAATCAGGATGTAACAATTATGTTATAAAGTATCATTACTTCTAACTTCAAGAGCTAACTTCATACACAATTGAAGGTTTAAACATTTTAATGTCATTACAACTGTTACTTAACAAAAAATCAGTTTAAATGTCTGTTTAGTTTTCAAATAATAAAAACAATGTACCTATACTTCCAGGTTGATAGAAGAGGGCCATACTTGACAAATACTTTGGCTTTCTTTCAGACTAGATTTCCTAATTGGCTTGTTTTTGTTGATAGATTTATACTGAATTAGGACTGACTGTCTTTTAAACTGTTGAACTGTCAATTAGATTCTATCCTATTAATTAGCACTGTAAGTTGTGACAACCTTTGTAATAGATTCATGTTGTAACACAATAATTTATTCAAAGTTATGTCAATATCCAGACTGTGTGCTTTTCATACAAACTATTTTGATACCATTTGTTACTATACTGTAGTATTTACTAACACATCTTGCATATTCGTTGGACTTTTTGTAAGTTAAGTTTGCTAGTTACCGGTACACAAATATGTATCATTCCATATTAGTATTCAATACATGTATGTGAACGTACGTGGAACAGGACGATGGGAACAATCCCTAAGAACGAATCATGAACTGATATCAATCCCTTGCGTTGATATCATAAATAACATTGTGTCACTTTATTTGCACAAAAAGATAATAAATTTTGAACTTGACAACAACAAAAAATCTGCATTACAATGTGAATATGCAATACATGTTCCTGTTTGTATTGATTTAGTCCTGAAGTTATTGATTTGGTAGTGTATAACTACTTTAAAATTCCCTGGTGTATCACGTGACTGCAATTTTTCAAATATATGCATAAGTAAATGTAATGAACTTTTAAAATAGATAAGTTATCATAACCTTAGCTTTCTACCTAATCAGCTGTAAGGATAGAGATATGTTATGTTTACACATAACCACAACTTTCTAACTCAAGTTTTGTTTACACACAACCACAACTTTCTACCTTTGTAATAAACTGTAAGGATAGAGATATGTTATGTTTACACATAACCACAACTTTCTAACTCATGTTTTGTTTACACACAACCACAACTTTCTACCTTTGTAATAAGCTGTCAGGATAGAGATATGTATTGTTTACACATAACCACAACTTTCTAACAACTTTCTACCTTTGTAATAAGCTGTAAGGGTAGAGATATATCTTGTTTACACATTAACTACAACTTCCTACCTTTGTAATAAGCTGAAAGGATAGAGATATGTCTTGTTTACACATTAACCACAACTTTCTGCCTTTGTAATAAGCTGAAAGGATAGAGATATGTATTGTTTACACATAACCACAACTTTCTAACAACTTTCTACCTTTGTAATAAGCTGTAAGGGTAGAGATATATCTTGTTTACACATTAACCACAACTTCCTACCTTTGTAATAAGCTGAAAGGATAGAGATATGTCTTGTTTACACATTAACCACAACTTTCTGCCTTTGTAATAAGCTGTAAGGATAGAGATATGTCTTGTTTACACATTAACCACAACTTCTTACCCCATGTCTTGTTTACACATTAACCACAACGTTCTACCTCATGTCTTGTTTACACATTAACCACAACTTTCTACCTTTGTAATAAGCTGTAAGGATAGAGATATATGTTTTGTTTATACATTAACTCAGCTTTCTAGAACAATGTCTCGAATGAGAGACGATTTTATTTCATTATGCTTGACAGTGTCTTCAAATATTAGTTTATAGTTGACACGTACTTATAGTCTGTTTAATTAAGCTTCGAGCAATGATATATTGTGCAATATTTAATTAATAATGAACAGCTAAATCTAATTTACCACTTTCATCAATTCTAAAACCACCATTTTGAAAATGTGTGATTCTGGGAACTCTAGAGTCGAAAGACTTCCATTAACACGTTTCAAGTCGACTGAGGTTATGTGTCAAACCTATATCGCTACAAAAGGACTTTTCATGTAAGCAGGGTTAATTTGTACAACGTTTTTAGTATCAGAAGTCTTACAACAGACACGTTCTGAGCACGAAATGTCGTGCACGCAATACCAACTCTTAACTCCGGGAAACCACAAGATCAACGTACCAATAAACTAAACTTGTTTGAGGTTTTTGGATTTTTATTACAAAAAGGCTGCTTGTTATTACTCATAGCTATTAATCATTAGACGTATTTATCGCTACTAAAGATTATATCTGACCCACCAGGGGTAAACAACCGGATGTTAGATATATGTTCCATCCGTTGTTGTCAATTGTTTTCAAGTTGTTCTCATTTCTGGTCGAGCACGAATTAAGGCTACACGAATATTTAACAGAGTCATGGACCTGTCTAATGAATGCCACTTTAATATGTATTCCCCAGGATAGGAACACTTGAACAGGTGATGTTTGATGGAGTCTATATAAACTACACAAAAGGTTCTGAAAATGGTCTTTTAGTGTCACCATTATGAGAGCCTGTGATACTTTCTGGCCATTGAACATAGATTTATGATTTCGTGTTCTTCCTTTTTACAGTTCAAATACACCGACTTTAATACCTGCGGCCCCGATATAGTGTTCAGCGCACGTTCTCACTTTTCGTTAAAATGAGAATGACAAATACAAGTATGTGGACAGCGGCCTTCAAAGCACGGAATAATTGTCTTAATGCCCAATTGACCTTAATTCAGAGGTTATATTTTGTCTATCACTTTAATTAATGTGTGCTTACGGATGACTGTTATTAAGAAGAGGTTGTTATTAATAGGAGACTGTCACCTCCGATATATCTGAACACTTTTATTTCTAACCCATCCTGAAATACAATTAACTTTAACCAAGCATAATACAGTATCACACGAAAACTTAATTTTAAAGTTATATATCATAAAAGACTTTGTATAAAAAGTATAAAAGTAGTGTAATGAAGACAAAGCGAAACATTTGTTACAAGATCATTTTGTTATCAATAAAAAAAATTCAGATGAATTTATTCATTAATTGTACATAAAATAACCCCCCTTGCACATTCCGATATAACTACGTAAAATAAAAATGGCGAGTCATAATATATTAAACAAATGATGACATCTAATAGTGTGATTTTCTAGAATCAGAGAATTGTTCATATATAGAGGCAGAATATGACAAGAAAGTTGATGTCCGTTAGAGAAAGGACTACACATAATTATACACAAACAAAATTCGTGTAAAACTGAAACCTGTCTTATACTACACTATTTTCATACATGTCCGTGTTGTTACATTATTTTCTCTTTAATATAACCTTACATTAACAGTATAACCTTACATTAACAGTATAACCTTACATATACAGTATAACTTTACATTAACAGTATAACCTTACATTAACAGTATAACCTTACATTAACAGTATAACCTTACATATACAGTATAACCTTACATTAACAGTATAACCTTACATTAACAGTATAACCTTACATTAACAGTATAACCTTACATTAACAGTATAACCTTACATTAACAATATAACCTTACATATACAGTATAACCTTACATATACAGTATAACCTTACATTAACAGTATAACCTTACATATACAGTATAACCTTACAGTATAACTTTACATTAACAGTATAACCTTACATATACAGTATAACCTTACATATACAGTATAACCTTAGATATACAGTATAACCTTACATATACAGTATAACCTTACATATACAGTATAACCTTAGATATACAGTATAACCTTACATATACAGTATAACCTTACATATACAGTATAACCTTACATATACAGTATAACCTTACATATACAGTATAACCTTACATATACAGTATAACCTTACGTGTACAGTATAACCTTACATATACAGTATAACCTTAGATATACAGTATAACCTTACATATACAGTATAACCTTACATATACAGTATAACCTTACATTAACAGTATAACCTTACATATACAGTATAACCTTACAGTATAACTTTACATTAACAGTATAACCTTACATATACAGTATAACCTTACATTAACAGTATAACCTTACATATACAGTATAACTTTACATTAACAGTATAACCTTAGATATACAGTATAACCTTACATTAACAGTATAACCTTACATATACAGTATAACCTTACATTAACAGTATAACCTTACATATACAGTATAACCTTACAGTATAACTTTACATTAACAGTATAACCTTACATATACAGTATAACCTTACATATACAGTATAACCTTAGATATACAGTATAACCTTACATATACAGTATAACCTTACATATACAGTATAACCTTAGATATACAGTATAACCTTACGTGTACAGTATAACCTTACATATACAGTATAACCTTACATATACAGTATAACCTTACATATACAGTATAACCTTACATATACAGTATAACCTTACGTGTACAGTATAACCTTACATATACAGTATAACCTTAGATATACAGTATAACCTTACATATACAGTATAACCTTACATATACAGTATAACCTTACATTAACAGTATAACCTTACATATACAGTATAACCTTACAGTATAACTTTACATTAACAGTATAACCTTACATATACAGTATAACCTTACATTAACAGTATAACCTTACATATACAGTATAACTTTACATTAACAGTATAACCTTAGATATACAGTATAACCTTACATTAACAGTATAACCTTACATATACAGTATAACCTTACATTAACAGTATAACCTTACATATACAGTATAACCTTACAGTATAACTTTACATTAACAGTATAACCTTACATATACAGTATAACCTTACATATACAGTATAACCTTAGATATACAGTATAACCTTACATATACAGTATAACCTTACATATACAGTATAACCTTAGATATACAGTATAACCTTACGTGTACAGTATAACCTTACATATACAGTATAACCTTACATTAACAGTATAACCTTACATTAACAGTATAACCTTACATATACAGTATAACCTTACATATACAGTATAACCTTACATATACAGTATAACCTTACATATACAGTATAACCTTACATTAACAGTATAACCTTACATATACAGTATAACCTTACATATACAGTATAACTTTACATTAACAGTATAACCTTACATATACAGTATAACCTTACATATACAGTATAACTTTACATTAACAGTATAACCTTACATTAACATTATAACCTTACATATACAGTATAACCTTAGATATACAGTATAACCTTACATATACAGTATAACCTTAGATATACAGTATAACCTTACATATACAGTATAACCTTACATATACAGTATAACCTTACAGTATAACTTTACATTAACAGTATAACCTTACATATACAGTATAACCTTACATATACAGTATAACCTTAGATATACAGTATAACCTTACATATACAGTATAACCTTACATATACAGTATAACCTTACATATACAGTATAACCTTACAGTATAACTTTACATTAACAGTATAACCTTACATATACAGTATAACCTTACATATACAGTATAACCTTACATATACAGTATAACCTTACATATACAGTATAACCTTACATTAACAGTATAACCTTACATATACAGTATAACCTTACATATACAGTATAACTTTACATTAACAGTATAACCTTACATATACAGTATAACCTTACATATACAGTATAACTTTACATTAACAGTATAACCTTACATTAACATTATAACCTTACATATACAGTATAACCTTACATATACAGTATAACCTTACATTAACAGTATAACCTTACATATACAGTATAACCTTACATATACAGTATAACCTTACATATACAGTATAACCTTACATTAACAGTATAACCTTACATTAACAGTATAACCTTACATATACAGTATAACTTTACATATACATTATAACTTTACATTAACAGTATAACCTTACATATACAGTATAACTTTACATTAACAGTATAACCTTACATTAACAGTATAACCTTACATTAACAGTATAACCTTACATATACAGTATAACCTTACATATACAGTATAACCTTACATATACAGTATAAACTTACATATACAGTATAACCTTACATTAACAGTATAACCTTACGTATACAGTATAACCTTACGTATACAGTATAACCTTACGTATACAGTATAACCTTACGTATACAGTATAACCTTACATATACAGTATAACCTTACATATACAGTATAACCTTACATATACAGTATAACCTTACGTATACAGTATAACCTTACATATACAGTATAACCTTACATATACAGTATAACCTTACATATACAGTATAACCTTACATTAACAGTATAACCTTACATATACAGTATAACCTTACATATACAGTATAACTTTACATTAACAGTATAACCTTACATATACAGTATAACCTTACATATACAGTATAACTTTACATTAACAGTATAACTTTACATTAACAGTATAACCTTACATATACAGTATAACCTTACATATACAGTATAACTTTACATTAACAGTATAACCTTACATTAACATTATAACCTTACATATACAGTATAACCTTACATATACAGTATAACCTTACATTAACAGTATAACCTTACATATACAGTATAACCTTACATATACAGTATAACCTTACATATACAGTATAACCTTACATTAACAGTATAACCTTACATTAACAGTATAACCTTACATATACAGTATAACTTTACATATACATTATAACTTTACATTAACAGTATAACCTTACATATACAGTATAACTTTACATTAACAGTATAACCTTACATTAACAGTATAACCTTACATTAACAGTATAACCTTACATATACAGTATAACCTTACATATACAGTATAACCTTACATATACAGTATAACCTTACATATACAGTATAACCTTACATATACAGTATAACCTTACATTAACAGTATAACCTTACGTATACAGTATAACCTTACGTATACAGTATAACCTTACGTATACAGTATAACCTTACGTATACAGTATAACCTTACATATACAGTATAACCTTACGTATACAGTATAACCTTACGTATACAGTATAACCTTACATATACAGTATAACCTTACATATACAGTATAACCTTACATATACAGTATAACCTTACATATACAGTATAACCTTACGTATACAGTATAACCTTACGTATACAGTATAACCTTACATATACAGTATAACCTTACATATACAGTATAACCTTACATATACAGTATAACCTTACATATACAGTATAACCTTACATATACAGTATAACCTTACATATACAGTATAACCTTACATATACAGTATAACCTTACATTAACAGTATAACCTTACATATACAGTATAACCTTACGTATACAGTATAACCTTACATATACAGTATAACCTTACGTATACAGTATAACCTTACATATACAGTATAACCTTACATATACAGTATAACCTTACATATACAGTATAACCTTACATATACAGTATAACCTTACATTAACAGTATAACCTTACATATACAGTATAACCTTACATATACAGTATAACCTTACATTAACAGTATAACCTTACATATACAGTATAACCTTACATATACAGTATAACCTTACATTAACAGTATAACCTTACATATACAGTATAACCTTACATATACAGTATAACCTTATATATACAGTATAACCTTACATATACAGTATAACCTTATATATACAGTATAACCTTACATATACAGTATAACCTTATATATACAGTATAACCTTACATATACAGTATAACCTTATATATACAGTATAACCTTACATATACAGTATAACCTTATATATACAGTATAACCTTACATTAACAGTATAACCTTACATATACAGTATAACCTTATATATACAGTATAACCTTACATATACAGTATAACCTTACATATACAGTATAACCTTACATTAACAGTATAACCTTACATATACAGTATAACCTTACATATACAGTATAACCTTACATTAACAGTATAACCTTACATATACAGTATAACCTTACATATACAGTATAACCTTACATATACAGTATAACCTTACGTATACAGTATAACCTTACGTATACAGTATAACCTTACATATACAGTATAACCTTACATATACAGTATAACCTTACATATACAGTATAACCTTACATTAACAGTATAACCTTACATTAACAGTATAACCTTACATATACAGTATAACCTTACATATACAGTATAACCTTACATATACAGTATAACCTTACATATACAGTATAACCTCACATTAACAGTATAACCTTACATATACAGTATAACCTTACGTATACAGTATAACCTTACATATACAGTATAACCTTACATATACAGTATAACCTTACATATACAGTATAACCTTACGTATACAGTATAACCTTACGTATACAGTATAACCTTACGTATACAGTATAACCTTACGTATACAGTATAACCTTACGTATACAGTATAACCTTACATATACAGTATAACATTACTCAATGACCACTTCAATATTAAGTTCACATCAATTATAACAAACTTATATTTGGACTGGTTTTCAATATTTCCGTATACAGTAAAACCCCTAAAAACCGGACTTCCTTTGAAAACCGGAGTCATTGAAAACCTGACAATTTTTGAAGTCCTGTTTTTCGGATTGCTTATCAAAAACTTTGTCAAAACCAGAATCATCAGAAAAAGGTGGATTTACTGCACATGTACATTGTATTTCAGCATGACAAATAAACTACATGTACTTCAATATTATAATCGAGTTCTTTTATCCCAAACTTGGTCTTATTATTAATGATTTACTTTGTTAAGGGTAGGTTTGGTAAATAGTTATATTTCTTATGAAATAACATTTAACAAGAGTTTCAGCAACAAATAATTTTAACAATTTTAAACATTATTAGTTCTGTGAAATCATGTCCCAAATCCAGTGTAACGCGACTGTATGAATAGTAAATAATGTCCATATATTCATGACCATAATTAATCCTTCAATTTTTTTATGATTTTGTATACGACCACTGCCTTGATTTTTACAGATGTAATTCCACGGACAGTTAGTTAAAGAAATGTACATAAAGATACAATACAACCTCTCCAAAGCAAAACCCTTGTGAGAAGCAATAGTATATTGTTGTTGAAAGGTTGTTGCTATAGAAAGTTTTAATTGATAGTTAAATCGTATCGTAGGAAAAATCATGCTGTTGTTGAAGGGAGGCTGTTGCTCGAGAGTATGAGAGATTTATATTTTGTACAAATTAATTGTTGACAAAATGTGGACGTACAACAATAAATTATTCTTTATTCCAGCTAGGCCTTAAACAGTTGGTTACATTATATTCAAGTGGTGACGTTTATATATGAAGTTAGATTACTTCACGTAATCTGAATAAAAGAAAATGTTCATTTATTTTAATGGGAAATGTTTAAGCAATTTGACTACGGTATGTGGGACTTTTTGTTAGGGGAAAAACCCCTACCTGATCCAAGATAACATATCTGTGTAGATGTCTTGGTTGGTAATAATACTGCATAGTTAAATATTGACACTCGAACAATTTTGCAATCTTTTGTAAACGGTTTTATGATACAGCGGTTTATAAGGGAGAGCAGGAGGAAGCTTTTGCATGATTTGTACCGATTTTGAATACTTGTACTGAATTTATCTGAAACTTGACTCTGCCTATAATCGTACTTCATGACTTCGTAATAAGGAAGAGAAATGACTGAACATTCAAATCATTCTCGTCCTGAAACTTAACTTTATTTTAGATGTAGCAGCATGATATTGAACTAGTAATTAATACGCGACGTGACAAACTTCATGATGTTTGATTCTACAGTATGATTGTGGAACATAGCTTGCCGACTATCATGGCTTTGGAATTACACTTGTGTGTGACATTTTCTGGTGTCACATTACAAAACTTTTTTCTAGTTCATGCAACTTGTGGAAATTGACTACTTGAGACTAAGAGTGCCACTTTGAAGTGTACTGAAAACTGTTTAATGAATATTGTTCCTAAACAAAGGATTTCACGGTGCGTTATATCTTGTATATGAGTTCATGAACCATTAGACGGTACTTTTCTATCGAATATACATATTTTAAACGCGAGGAAAACCGTTTGGATATGAATTGGGTGTATTCATCTACCAAATTTAATTGTGTTTCATTTTTTTACGCAAAAAAACTGCGTGACTTGCTATTAATAATTTCATGATTAAAAAAGTAATTCTTTCCGGACTATTCAATGAAGGTAGTTTTTCGGCATTTTTCGATACGCAAAACAATGTGAGTGTTTTGCATAGAAACTTGAAAGAAATAAAGAATTTTTGTTCATGGACATAATTAAAGTACATAATGTCTTCATGTATTTGAGTGTTATTACAATCAGGTCAAGCGTATCAGTTGACGAACTTATATTCACACAAAATGAACTACTATTGTTTATCTAAAGTGTTGTCATAGTGTGTTTAGATAAGTGTTACACAGTGAAGTACTTCTATAGTTTCAACACTATCTTATATTTCATGTATACACTTAAGAAAGTATGCAATGTTTTGCTCTGATATTCTACCGGACTGGAATTTTGGATGATGGTATTTTCTTTTTGTGTGAATCGAACCCTCGGATGAATTACAGATACAGTATTCAAACTTGATGGAGTAACTTGTGGACGTCCAACGTAGAAAGTTAGTCGACGATATACTAAAATTCTGAAAATGGAATTTAATGAATCCGTCAGCAATGAGAGTGATGTGATAGCAGCTCTCACAGAGTTAGAGATAGCAAAGTCCATACCAGTTTTATGTTTTATTTCTCTCACAATGCTTGTTGGGACAGTTGGAAATATTCTTGTCATTCTAACTTATGTAAAACGTGTAGAAAAATCAACAACGAATTTATTCATCTTTTGTCTCGCTTTGTTTGATGTGTTGAATTGTTGCCTTGGGTTACCATTTGAGATGTATGATATTCTCAACCCGTATACAAACGACCAAGCTCATCTCTGCTCAGTGCACAAATTTATTGCTCTCTTTGCTGATCTGTCGTCTGGATATGTAATCGTTTCAATATCGTTCGACAGATATTTTAGAATCACTACTCCACATCAAGGATTAAGTGTTAAAAGTTCCAGAATTGCGATTGGTATAATATGCGTTGTGGCGATTGCCATTTCGTCATTGACTTTATTCGTATATGGAACGGAGCAAGTGACTTTTAAATCTTACCCGGGATATACCGGACTGAGGTGTGGTACCGCCGAGAGTGCAAAAGAGGACAGCATCATTCCGCTGTTTTTCAATACTCTGGTTCTTGTCTGCTTCGGAATAGGCGTGATTATATTAATAGTTGTTTATACACTTCTAGGCATAAAAGTCCGTAAATGGAATAAAGATAGAAAATCGAAACAAACAAATAGCAGACGATCGGAGACGTTCTTCCAATCCGTTGTTGTATCAGACGATACTGAAAGTCGGGAATCACAAACTGAACCATCTAAACCGCTTGAAACATTTTCTTTTCTTCCGAAGACTAATGAGGATGGACTAACGGACGTGGAAAAAATAACCACTGGGGAAAGATCTTTTAACAGACCAGCTTACGTTCGTGAACTGTCCCGGTCTTTAGAAGGAAGTCATTTTCTTAAATTGGACAATACACACATGAACGGCACGAAAACTTTACCCATACGAAAATCCGAATCGTTCCGAAAACGACAAGCTGCCAATCTCGGACGTAAAACTTCCATGGCAACGCTGATGGATTTAAAAAGACGC
Source organism: Lutraria lutraria (assembly GCA_964023205.1). NCBI lineage: Eukaryota > Metazoa > Mollusca > Bivalvia > Venerida > Mactridae > Lutraria > Lutraria lutraria. The sequence goes on from OZ026839.1 coordinate 39,621,856, forward strand.
ATAAAACTCAGCAGAACGACTGTTATGTTTATCTCGGCGACAATAGCATTTGTTGCTAGTCATTTGCCGTTCGCTTGCGTCAAAATTGCAATGACTTTGAATCCAGCGTTGACGTCATCTATGTCAAATGTTGGATATTCATTTTTCTTATTCGCAAAATATTCTTATGTGTTCAGCTATGGTGCTAACCCTGTCATTTACGGTTTTCTGAATCCAAGATATCGCCGAGAATGTAAAAATCTTTTACTCGATGTCTCTATGTCAATCAAGTGTAAATCCAAAAGATTCTACCTTCGTTAATTGTTACTTGAAACGTCACATGTCATTATTTTTATCATATCTTGGATGAATTATGCTTTAAAAAGGTGGATTACCTTTTTATTCATCCTACAATTTTGTTATCATCTATTCTGAACGTGCTGCTGTTTGCACCTGTAACTGTATGTGTTAAACATGTATATGCAACTATATATGTGTTTTAATATTTACAAATTTAATATTAGCGATTGTTCATTGGCTTCTCCATTGACTTCAGACATATAATTTTTTTAATGTCTCAAAATGTACTTTAACTATTCCTAGTCTAACAACAAAACTAGTCAAGACCTAGTTAATGATGTTTAACATTACAATGCCATATAAAATATTCTCTGATTATTTGAACATCAACAAATCTGAATATTTAGGTTAAACAAATACATGACAGTTGAGACTCACGTTATGCATCATGATATTTGTTTAAGATGTCTTTAGACCCATATGTTCTTTGTGACTGATCAGTTGAAGACATTTAAATGTTTATGATATACCTCTCCCACCACTGGTCATTCAAGATAAGTGTTTAAGTTCAGTTGTGAACTGTCCGCCGGTTAAAACTTGAGCGGAAATTTTGTTAAAAACAGGAGTTAAACACGAAGAAATCTAAAATCAAATGAATCCGTATTTAACTTATTCCAGCAGTTGACTACATTCATTAAGTATTTTGACAGAACGCTGTGTGCTATTTAAATGACAAATGTGAGTCTCTAGTTTTATGACTATAATTATATGTGATCTCAACTAACTAACTGGACGTGACCTGTATTTTGAAACTTGACAACCATTATTGTATGTATTATTACTGTATGTATTATTATGTATAATTTATGATCACATGTATTTCATTACGATTTATCGTTGTATGTGTGTATCATATTTTTATGTGCAATATGTCTCGTATAACACGAGGATTGCTGATTGCTGTATAATATAAGCTGGATCTTACATTATCAGCCGTTGTTTTACTTCTTGCTTGTAGAAAGTCTGTTCAATACTCGCATATAAATACATGTCAGTGGTGTAGCTTGCTCAAAACTAGGTGTACTGTAGTGTACTGCCTAACAATTTGTTTTTAAATGTGTCCATGCATTTATATTGAACATGCTATATTTGGAAAATATTTATCATGAAACCAAATTTAAATCATAAATATTCACACAAGATTATCTTTCGCTTCCCCTCCCAAAAAAATCTAGGACATGCCGTACGAGTATCCTTTTGAAGCTACGCCCCTGTACACTGTATGTCCAATCACTCTGCATAATACTAACATATTGAAACTTTGATGTACTTCGCTCGTTTATTAGAAATAAAATTAGAGCTGACTTTGTTTTCACCACGTTATGTCTTCTTTTGACTTGCTATATCAAACAGGAGATCAGACGTGAATTACTACAATAATTTACAAGTTTTATTTCCTAGATACAAGTGGGCAATAAGTCCCATGACTACACAGTGATAATTTGACTTAAAATATACAGTCAAGCTTGTGAATAAAGGCCATCCTCGGGAAAGACAAAATGTGATATTTATTGACAGGTGACCGTTATTAGATCGGTGATTGTTCTCAATAATCAATGACACTTTTTAAAAGAATGACCTTTCCTCGCCGGATTGCCCTTTTTCGGAGATGGCCGCTAACACTGGTTTGACTTTTGTCTGTAAGTGTACAAAAAATGAAAAGATGATCAAACATATTTTCCCATTTCTTGCCATTGATTGTTTCTCTGGTGAGCGGCTCCAAACAGCAAGACCATCTTGTTACAGCCAATATTTTGATGTATATATATAAGAAAAAGATTTCCTGTATGAAACAAAATGTGTTTTAGAAGAATAATGCCCCTCAGAGTGACCTTGACCTTTGACATGCTGACCTGAAAATGCACATATCCTGTAGAGGTTGTCATGAGGAACCAACATATGCATCAAGCATGATGATTGTAGATGGAAGCGTTTTGATTTTACAATCACGGCTATAGTTTGATACAAACAGACAGACAGGCGAAAAACAATATGCCCCCGAAATATCGATATAGTCCATAAACTACTAATAGATCCCACCTACCCCAAAGCTAACCAATCCTTAACACAGACATCGATCAAGTTCAAATCAATAGCATTTACATTAATCGAACTTTCTTGCTGACTAATAAAGGACGCATTATATTTACATATATACATGTATGTATAAATCAAACAGTTCAGTATTATTTAGTACCCATACTTCATTTGTATACAATCGTTAATAATTATGATACATGTATATATGCATGTAAACTAATATAAATGATATCATGTAAGATTTTATTTACATAGATAAGCGAGTTTCTGTTCAAATGAACCTACTGGTAAACACCTTAATACAAAGCGTATATACTGGCGAGTTCAATATACTGTCACGTGCCGAGCGGTGTCCTTAATATTGTAGCGGGTTGGCCATCATAATAATGTGTAAGTTGTTCATGTGTGGTGGGTGTAAGTGTAAGAAGAAATGAAATAATATGGACTCTGGATAAATAATGCAACTGCAAACAAAATGTGTATCAATTCACAGTAACCTTAAATAAACTAAGTATAAACAACTAAGTCTGAGTAAAATTTCTATTGTTCAATTTAATATAATCTTTTAACTTCTCATATATACCTATTAATCATTCAGATAATCTATAAAAACATTCAGAGATTCATTAAATACAAGACAAATCAAACAGATAATTATCATTATCAACAAGTATTTACTGAAAGGATTGAAATGGATCTAACAATTAAATAGTTACAATGCATAAATCATCTAATTCTTTACCAAATCAATAAAATGCTTTAAAAAATTTAAATGCTTCTTAATCAACTTAAATAATGTGTTATTAATGTAGTATTATTAGTTTCAATGAAAAGACAAAAAAAAATACTTTACACACCTTAAAAGATCAAAACCAAAAATCAGAGTCCTAGAATTTACCTATGTTTTCGCTTTTATACTGCACAAAAAAAACGCACATAAAAATGTGTGCGGTTATGCGTGCACAAGAAAATATGCGTAACTTTAAGGATAAAATGCACATAAAAAGGTGTGCAGATTCCAACATAAAACGCCCAAATAAAACTGTGCGGTTTTCAACGTAAAGTGCACAAAAAAGACTGTGCGCTTTCGAACACTAGCGCGTTCCTGAACCATGAACGCTAGCATTGACATTTAGTGAAAAAAATAGACTACCTAGTCCCAAAGAAACAAAGATTATGCAATAAAAATGACTTAAAAGTACATGAAAACTATGCTTAATTAAAACTAGAGGCATTAAATGACTAGACTGTACTCTACGACTAACAATCAAAGTTAGAACTTACTTAATAAATTAAAGTTTCTTGCAATAATCGCCGCAAAAATGCTCAACGTCACTAAGATAAACAACCCAGAATGCACCGCGCATGTTTAAAAATAGACGTCCGCCATAATGGCTAACCTAGTGTACACTAAGTTACAGTGAGGACTAAAGAAATGATTCTTAACATGTAGATCAGGACATTCAAAGGTAAACATAGTTTGCAATAGGTTAAAATGCTATGATTTAACAATCGAGTGAAATAAATAGCGATGACAATGTTTCATATTCGAAAAAAATGTTACCAAAAACGAAAGTAAACAAACATGTAAGTTTGACATAGATATTAAATAGCACATGAAAACCGGGGCATGACATTACCCCCTCCTTAACATTAAAGGTCCTCCTTTAACCAAAGAGGTTTCAAAATTAACATCAACTATGAAATCATTAACACTTAATAAACATCTCAGTATTAACACTAAAACAATATATATACATATGTAAGATAGTCAACCGAATGATCAAGTAACGATACCTTAAGTATAGCAAAATTGCACCAAATTTAAAGACAAGTGCCAACAAATTCGCTTTTTACAATTTTCAGTTGCAACATATATAAAAATCTTACATGAATGAATTTAACAATGTCATTACATTATAAGCACTGTTTGAAACAATCACAAATCAATAACCATAAAAATAAATAATAATAATAAAAATAGAAACTGCTTTTAATCGCTAGACAAATTTCTTGCTATGATAACCTTACTGAAGTCAGAATAAATGTGAAAGTGTGTTACATAAGAGTAGGTTCAAAACCTAATTTACTTTAAGCAATTAAAAAAAATGTACAAGATGCTGACATGATTTCTAAAATAACTACCTCTAATGTTAGCATTCAAGGGATAATGATAAAATCTAACAGTGATGATGGTGGCCCCATCTGTCTCTTCCTCTGTATGGCGATCTGGGCCTACCGTCCTGATTCTCTCTCCCTCTTCTGTAAGAACCTCTCCTTAAAGGTGATCTTTCTCTGTAGTTATGTTGTCGAGTGGATGAATGTTCTGAAGTTGGTTGCTGTTGAGCATTATTGTCTGTCTGTTGAGTTTTGGTGGGTTGAGGTTCGGTAGTAGATGGTTGTTGAGCCACTAATGCTGACAGTTGTAGCAGACATTGCGCCATATGTTCTGTGCTTCGATATTGTTTGACATATTGTTCATTCAGAGACTGTATTGAGGATTGAAGATGGTTGATAGCAGACAAAATTTCGTTGTGTCTGGTCACGGAGCTGTCTGTACTAGAGTTACTGGAGGCTGAAGAAATAGAGGGGGAGGCAGACTTTCTCAGTGCTCGGCACTCCTCTCTTGTTGGCAGTGTTGAAAGTACGTCCACCTTCTCTGGACAGTCCTGCGGTATCCGGATTGGTGTTTTCAAAATAGTGTTGTTTAAGCAGATGGGCATATTTACTGGTGTTGATAAAAATGCTGGTTCAGTCGAAGTAATTTCTTTCGTTGGTGTTGGCAGGCCAATATTAAAAGCATCTGCGGTTGGTCCTGCTGTATGTGTTGCTAAACCGGGTAAAGGGTGTGATACAGTGCTGATAAGGCTTACTAGTTCTTGTAGTGGTGCCATATACTGGGAAATATTTGAAATGGGTGGCATTGTCGGGCTGATGGCTGCAAGGCTGAAGTTTGTGACGTGGGCGGACTCAGGTGTGGCTGGAATGGTCTGGGTAGAGGTCTGTGGCTGGCAGTAGATAGATTGTGGCTCTTGGTCCAAGTATGTCGCCTCCAATGTTTCCTTTATGAGGTCCCCTCTTCTGCTTGTTTTTCTTGTGCTCTCCCAGTGCTCGATACTCTCTTCCGGCGACAGGGCTAACACATCTTTGTTTGTAATCACATACGGGGACCTGTAGGTTAAACCGGTTAAAAGTTACCGCAAGAATCTGGAATTATTGTTTGAACAACTGCATGATAAAAAAAATACATCTTGATCTTTGTGTCAAAGTTTAGTGAGCATTTATTATAAACTTGATATCATTTTTCGGGGCTCATTTATCACCTCTGTAATAAATTACCAAAAACTCAACTTGACGACCTATAAATATTTGTTTAAAGGACACCTCTACTAAAAAAACAACTTAACATGCTGTCTTCATCTTTTCCTTTTTTTTTTAAAAAAATACCTGTTCTCCACAAGGTAATCCGCTTCCTCACTCATTCCCCTCTCCCTTAGTACTGCTCTGTGACGAGGATAGCTGTGTACGTGCTTCTCCAAGTCTTCCTTCTTAAAGGCAACAAACAAACACCACCTACAGTAGAATGGGACTGCGTCTAGGCTGACATGTTTCTTCATGAAGTGGTTGTAGACTCTATACCTAGCTTCTACATATGTCTTGTTGTCTCTGTGCAGACATTTAAGGCACTGGTATACTTTCCTCTTCCGTGTTGAGGATGAAACTACAGACATAATATTTGATATTTCTTGTAGATAACTGAAAATACACAAAGGGAAACCACATTCAGTCCACTGAACAAAATTGGCTTTTAATCAATTAATGCTTATGTCCGGTGCTTCTAACCACTGAAGAAATTCTGTAATGTGAAAAATAACATGCTAGAAAAAATATTAAATGAAGTCCATTATCGTCATTGTGCTAACATCTGGCTTCTTTCTTCATTCTTCTCAATTATTAGTTTTCTTAAGTCAGGCATCCCATATCATTTCGTCAGTCCGTACACTCTCTCTAAACTGTAGCCCATTCTTCTTCTTACTCATATCGTCATTTTCTATGACATCACACCCGACCACTTCTGTGGACTAACCTTGCTCTTTCCTTGCAAAACAACCATTCCTTATTCGTTCGCTCCCTCTGAACTGTCAATCTTCTCCTTTCTCTATCTTTAATACCAACCGTCCCTGATAACCTGCTAAGAAAATATATAAAAAAAACCTCATCTTGCCAAATTCCACGCTTTTTGGTAAGACATAAACTCAATTTTTATCTCACACATTGCATGTTAGACTGTTTATTACTCCTTTTGGAGCAATTTACATACCTGTAGAACGGGGGAAAAATCATAAAATGATGCAACCGAAAAATAACTGTAGATACAGTAAATAGCACAATGCTTATTTGTAAATTAATTTTTGCTTTGCCTGATTTATCCATTTAGGAGGCTTGATGCCTTCATATGGTTTGAGCTTGTTATGATGAACTAATTTTTCTTTGCCATTCTTTTCAAGTTGAAGGACAAAATTTACATCTGAGATGACTTGGCTGACCATAAACGGTCCATCATATATTCTTTCTAGCTTTGGAGCGGTACCAAGTTTCCTAACCTCATTTAGACACCAAACCACGTCACCAGCTTTGTACTTATACACTGCTGACTTTGCATCATATATAGCCTTGTGTCTCTTTGCTGCTACTGCCAGGTGATCTTGAGCAACTCGATGGGCGTGCTGCATTCTAGAACGCAGGTGGTCGACATAATCACCATAAGATGTAACATCTTGCTCATTGACGGTTGTGGAACTTCCAAACACCATTTCCGAAGGTAGTCTCACTTCTCTGCCCATTGTGATAAGATTTGGGGTCAGTCCTGTTGACTCGTGTGGTGAAGCACGGTAAGCGCCTGCGAGACATCCAAGATTAAGGTCCCATTGGTCTTGTTCTCCACACAAAAATGCCTTTATCATCCGAATGAGTGTCTTGTTGAAGCGTTCTGATTGGCCATTGCATTTTGGGTTTCGAGCACTGGTTCGGCATTTGCGAATTTCCAGCATTCTACACAGTTCTTTGAATACCTTACTCTCATAATTTCGACCTTGGTCACTAAGTATTGAAAGTGGGCATCCCCATCTGCCTATAAATTCGTTAAGAATTTTCGAAGCACATGTCTCTGCAGTCTGGTCTGGCACTGCCAACACTTCAACATATTTACTAAAATGGTCAGTTAGTACAAGAATGTACCGGTTGCCTTGTTGTGTCACGGGTAATGGCCCAAGATAATCAGTTGCTACCACGTCAAATGGAGCTCCTGTAGTAATAGTACCCATAGGTGCCCTTGGGATCTTCATTGGTTTCTTGTTAGCTGCACATTTATCACACTGTTTAATGTACAGATTAATGTCACCCTTCATCGCGTACCAGTAATACCTTTGGCGTATTTTCTCTACAGTCTTCTTGCACCCAAAGTGACCTGAAATGATGGAATCATGATTCTCAAATAACACTTCTTTCTTTAAACTTTGAGGGACAACAAACTGCCAATGTTCTCCTGTCTTATTCAGTTTTAAGAATTTCTTGAAAAGAACGCCATGTTTAACTTCTAAAACTTCCCACATGACCCAGTAGTGCCTTGACGCTGGACTTGATGAAAGCATGTCAGTATTAGTTGGTTTTGTACCCTTCAATTTTGCCTTCAGTATGGGACCGATATCAATGTCCTGTAATTGCAACTTCTGCAAATCACCTAGACTATTGTATCCAGCCCAAGGTAGGAAATTGAGAACACTTTCTTGCTGAGGTTTACATGGATAGTCTTTTGAAGTACTTGGTTGTTCTGTGCATTCTGTCACCCTAATTATTTGCTTGTCATTGCTTTGTAAATTGGTAATTGGTGGCTCCGTTTCATTGTTCCAACCTTGTAGAAGCATATCTTGAGCTCTTTTGGTACATTTCTTACATGGACCACACTTAAGGGGTTCACTAGTATCCATTGATGGGCAGTCACAATCTCGAGGATTTTTACATCTCGACAGAGCATCACAATGCCCTTGCTTGCGCCCTGGTCTATATTCTACTGAAAAATCATAATGTGACAATATCTCTATCCACCTGGCTATTTTCCCTCTTGGTTCTTTTAACTTGAAAAGCCACGTGAGCGCCTGGTGATCACTTCGCACCAAGAACTTCCTTCCTAGTAAATACTGTCTGAAATACTCCACAAAATAACGGATAGCAAGTAGCTCTTTTTCTGTTACGCAGTAGTTGCCTTCAGCTTTATTGAGAGCTCTACTGGCGTAAGCTATTACCTTTTCAGGCCCCTCTTGCACTTGATGGAGTACAGCACCGATCCCTGCATCGCAGGCGTCTACGTCTAAAATAAATTCTCCTCCATTTTGCAGCGGATATCCCATTATCTCAGGACTTACTAAAATACTCTTTAATCTATCAAAAGCTCCTTGGCAGGCTTCACTCCACTTGAATTCTCTACCTTTTTTCGTAAGTTCTAACATAGGTCGTGCAATTTTTGCGAAATCTTTGACAAACCTTCTATAATAAGAACCCATCGCTACAAACTGCCTCACTTGTTTAACATTAGACGGCACCGGCCACTGTATTATCTTGGAAATATTCACGGGATTTGGTTTGATACCACCTGCTGATACTACATGACCTAAAAATACTACTTCTTCTTGCAGTAACTCGCATTTTTCAGGTTTAAGTTTCATTCCTGCGGCTTCTATCCTCTCTAGGACTTCTCTGACTCTGTCCATGTGTTGTGTAAAATTAGTTCCAAATATGACAATATCGTCAATGTAGATAAGACAAGTTTCCCACTGTAAACCCTGTAAAGCTATTTCCATTGTCCTCTGAAAAGTAGCTGCCGCGTTATTCAATCCAAACGGCAATCTTAACATCTCAAAATGCCCAAATTTACAAACGAAAGCACTCTTTGGAATATCATCTTCCTTCAATGGGATCTGGAAATAACCGCTAGTCAAGTCAAATGTTGTAAAAAGTGTTGACCCCGCTACTGCGTCCAAGCAATCTTGCACCCGTGGCAACGGAAACCCATCAGGTTTGACAAGTGCATTTACCTTACGATAGTCAATACATGGACGGACCTGTCCATTCTTTTTAGTCACCAAAACTATGGGGCTTGCCCATGGAGAAGTACTTTTCCTAACCACCCCTTTTGCTAACAGCTCCTCCACAGCCTTCTTTTCTGCCTCAGCATATGCCATTGGGACCCGTCTTGGAGTCTGTTTTATTGGTTTGGCTTCTCCAGTGTTAATTGAATGCTCTGCTAAGGTGGTAAGTCCAAGGTCTAGATCATTGATTGAAAAGCTATTCTTAAATCTCATTAGTAGTTTCCCAATTACTTGTCTTTCTTGTTGGCTGCGTCCCTTAATTGCTGATTTGTACAATGTTTGTAGATGTTCAGGTACATGTATTTCATCATTCTTGACGGACTGATCTTCTAATATCTCTTCTTCTTTTCTAGTACTTTTATTACCATTCAATGTGACTCTGCGTACGTATGCATCATTTGTATTTTCTTCGGGATGTTCTTGAGTTTTCAGAGTACCCTTAATTACATTTATTTCGTCCGCTTGGCCTAGTATTGCATCTTGATTTACGGATACAGATGTTGGAAATGGATTCAATACTCTTATTTTGCTGGTGGGGCTCCTGTTGATATCAACTAAAACTGATGCCATTTGTAAAGGATATGTTGTCTTGAAATGTTCTGTTGGCTCGATCAGAAACTCGGAATTACTGAATCTGTCATCTTCTTCTTTTCTATCTACAAGTACATCTAACACCATTTCACAGTACCCAGGTATAGTATAGTGATCTGCTGCCCTTACTTTCCTAATTTCATTTTTCATCCCTATTTGTATGCATGGAATTTCTTTACCATTCAGTAGTAATAACCCTTTGGACAATAGTAAGTCTGCTGGGCCGCCATCATCATTCTGTAATAAATCTATTCCTAAGAGACCCTCATCTTCAATTTCTGCTACTATTAACTCTTTCTTTAAATTAAGTGGCCCTAGTTGAATTTCAAACACTGCTTTGCCCAGTTCTTTCAGTGGTACTCCGCTAGCACCTGTAAGACAAGCTGTTTTCTGTAGTAGTGGTCTATGATTGATGTCCAATTTGTTGTAAACCCTGTCTGATATGATAGTTCTGGTTGCCCCGGTGTCAGCTGTAAATGTTATAGGTATATTCTGCACTGCCCCTTTTATGTAGACACCACTACTGTAAGGTCTTTTACGCCTGATGATATCATCACCCATTGATAGGTTTACTACTTCGTGACCGTTTTCACTGTCTAGGACCTCCCCTCGGCCTGGTGGTTTGGTCCATTCATGTTTAAAGTATTCCTATAAGTTGAATTTTGGGTATTAAACTGTTGATTACTACCATTGTTTCTGAATGCTTGACCATAATTTCCCCTATTTTGTGGCTTATTATTCTTCAATGGACAATCTCTCGCATAATGATTCTCTTGGTTACAAGCATAGCATCTAACTACCCTTGTTTGTGTGAGCTGGTTAAGTTTATGTAGGACCTGTTGGAGCAACTCTGTTTCTTTATTTGATGTTTTCTCTACACCAGTGTTATTTGCAATTTCTTCAATTTTTGTTGCAGTTTGAGTTAGGCCTATTTTATCTTCCTGTTTTTGTTTGCCTTGAATTTTCTTAGTTGGGATTCTGTATATATGTTCGTTTTCTTCTATGTCGCTGTCACTAGCTTCACCATTTTGTTCGTCATCATCTTGATCTTTTGCCCTCCGTATAAATCTTTTCTTCTGCACAGAACTATTCATATGTCTTCTCCTTGTCTGAATGTTGTTCACTACATGGTAGACTGCTTCATCAATATCATTTGGTTGTTTTATGTATTCTACCTCCCACCTCACTTCTTCATCACGCAAGCCATCAAGGAATCTGCGTACTAAGTCTTCGTTCCTTGTTTTAATGTCGCGTTCATTGTGCGCCTTGTTATACAAACGTTTCAATTCAGCCGCATATTCTTCAGCTGTCTCTTTAATGTTCTGATCTCTCCTGCTAAATTTTGCTGCAAATGTTCTGGGTGTCTCTATAACACGGTATCTGTTATTTAATTCACATATTAGTTGTGTATAATTCCTTAGTGTATCTGGTTTAAGCTGGGCAAACACAAAGTCGCCAGCACTACCCTGTAATTTTGGAAGTAAGTTGTCTAGCTTCTGGTCATTACTCCAATGTTGTCTTTCAGCTATTGTTTCAAATCGGTTTATCCAAACTTTCCACTCATCTTTTCCAGTGAAAGCTGGTAATTTAATGTTAGAGCTACATTGATGGCTATTTTTATTAAAATTAGGTCTTTGATTGGTTCTTGTGTAGGGACTTTGGTCTACGTAATCATTTTGTTGCGGGGAAACATGTTGATTATGGGGGTTGTTTCTGTAGCCTGAGTTATAATCACCTTGGTTTCTGACTGTGTTGTTATAATTATCATTTATTTCATGGTGTTGAGAATCTGCTGTAGTTTGGTCTTTGTTACATAAGGTTGTAAGTATTGATGTCATGCTTTGTAGGGCCTGTGACATTTGACCTTGCATATTGGTCATACTTTCAAGAGTGTTTTTCACCCATATTGGAGAATCATTTTGGACTTGATTTTCAATTTCTGCGAATTTCCCCTGGGATGAAGCTGGTTCTATTTCTACAGGGCTTTGCCCTTCAATCTCTTGTTGTAAAGGAGTTGATCTAAAGAATACCTCTCTCTCTTCATCTGAATCATAATCTGCCATCTTCACTGAGGCTGAGTGTCGATCACTGAATCTAAGTTGAAAAGATCAAAGATTCCACTGCGCTGCCACCATAAATATGTCACGTGTCGAGCGGTGTCCTTAATATTGTAGCGGGTTGGCCATCATAATAATGTGTAAGTTGTTCATGTGTGGTGGGTGTAAGTGTAAGAAGAAATGAAATAATATGGACTCTGGATAAATAATGCAACTGCAAACAAAATGTGTATCAATTCACAGTAACCTTAAATAAACTAAGTATAAACAACTAAGTCTGAGTAAAATTTCTATTGTTCAATTTAATATAATCTTTTAACTTCTCATATATACCTATTAATCATTCAGATAATCTATAAAAACATTCAGAGATTCATTAAATACAAGACAAATCAAACAGATAATTATCATTATCAACAAGTATTTACTGAAAGGATTGAAATGGATCTAACAATTAAATAGTTACAATGCATAAATCATCTAATTCTTTACCAAATCAATAAAATGCTTTAAAAAATTTAAATGCTTCTTAATCAACTTAAATAATGTGTTATTAATGTAGTATTATTAGTTTCAATGAAAAGACAAAAAAAAATACTTTACACACCTTAAAAGATCAAAACCAAAAATCAGAGTCCTAGAATTTACCTATGTTTTCGCTTTTATACTGCACAAAAAAAACGCACATAAAAATGTGTGCGGTTATGCGTGCACAAGAAAATATGCGTAACTTTAAGGATAAAATGCACATAAAAAGGTGTGCAGATTCCAACATAAAACGCCCAAATAAAACTGTGCGGTTTTCAACGTAAAGTGCACAAAAAAGACTGTGCGCTTTCGAACACTAGCGCGTTCCTGAACCATGAACGCTAGCATTGACATTTAGTGAAAAAAATAGACTACCTAGTCCCAAAGAAACAAAGATTATGCAATAAAAATGACTTAAAAGTACATGAAAACTATGCTTAATTAAAACTAGAGGCATTAAATGACTAGACTGTACTCTACGACTAACAATCAAAGTTAGAACTTACTTAATAAATTAAAGTTTCTTGCAATAATCGCCGCAAAAATGCTCAACGTCACTAAGATAAACAACCCAGAATGCACCGCGCATGTTTAAAAATAGACGTCCGCCATAATGGCTAACCTAGTGTACACTAAGTTACAGTGAGGACTAAAGAAATGATTCTTAACATGTAGATCAGGACATTCAAAGGTAAACATAGTTTGCAATAGGTTAAAATGCTATGATTTAACAATCGAGTGAAATAAATAGCGATGACAATGTTTCATATTCGAAAAAAATGTTACCAAAAACGAAAGTAAACAAACATGTAAGTTTGACATAGATATTAAATAGCACATGAAAACCGGGGCATGACATTACGGTACATTTCAGATGATAATCAAACCCTTTTTTAAGTTTGATCTAACCGGAACATTAAGTTTAACCTTCTGCCCACGTATGCCAGTCTTCAGACTTGAAAATTTTCTTAGGATTTAAGGACTTGAAAGGATGATACACTTACTGCAACATGTAGACACTTTCGTCAAACTATCCTTGACATTTATATAAAAGGGCCAGTTCCCCAACTTGTATGTGACTTTCATTATAAGATTGTTTGAGTTGTCTCCCATAATACCTCATGATAATTTTTATCACATGCATATGGATCATAATACGAGTGGTCAGTGGTTTTCTTTATGTTTTTGGGAAGGGGCCCTAGCTAGCTCTTATAATATAGAGAATAAATAGCGGGTTGAAGTCTCTTTGGGGGGAAATTTTCGCCTGAAACCAATTTGGGAATGAAATTTCAAGGAGTAAATTGGAAAATTGCATGATTTCGAAGAACTTTTCAGATGGAAAGGCGTCTTTTACAGGCTACTAACTTGTCATAAAGAAAACCCCTAGTGATGATTCATATTTACATCTTGTGTGAGTGTCACGTGACAAGGGTTCAGAATATCAGAGGTTCCAAATTGGTCTCTATTTGGAATATTTGTATAATTTATTAATTACCAAGAAAAATTAATTATCATGGTTAGATTAACATACTAAAATAAGCGACCTATTTATGATAAGTATGTAAGTTCGAACTTCCGTCAACTATTAGTAATTGCAATTAAAACTGTTCATAATATAGACATAATAATGAAAAATAGAATTAATCTTGTTTCCTGTAAGCGATTAATTATATAGTACCGCAGATGTTCCAATATGTCTACGACTAATGAATAGCTAGTGACTTTTATAACAGCTATTTATACACGTATAGGTACCAACCCAATTAAGTAACTTTGAAAATGATAATCAATGATTTTATACCAAACGTTATCAAAAGTCGGTTATTTGAGACAACTGTCATATATACGCGCAGACTCAATATGACACATTACATGTATATACATTTGAATTGTATTTTGGCATACACGTATATGTAATGTATTTTCTTGGTCTAAATATAATGTTATAATTATGTACTTGTTTGTTAGCTTTGTCAGTAACAGAACGTAACTAGACCACCGGACTCCGATCCCCAGACCACTGGACTCTAGTCCCTGGACCACTGGACTCTAGTCCCTAGACATCTGGACTCTAGTCCCTAGACCTCTGGACTCTAGTCCCTGGACCACTGGACTCCGATTCCTAGAACACCGGACTCTGACCCCTAGACCTCTGGACTCTAGTCCCTAGACCACTTGACTCTAGTCCCTAGACATCTGGACTCTAGTCCCTAGACCACTGGACTCTAGTCCCTAGGCCTCTGGACTCTAGTCCCTGGACCACTGGACTCCGATCCCTAGAACACCGGACTCTGACCCCTAGACCTCTGGACTCTAGTTCCTAGACCACTTGACTCTAGTCCCTAGACATCTGGACTCTAGTCCCTAGACCACTGGACTCTAGTCCCTGGACATCTGGACTCCGATCCCTAGAACACCGGACTCTGACCCCTAGACCTCTGGACTCTAGTCCCTAGACCACTTGACTCTAGTCCCTAGACATCTGGACTCTAGTCCCTAGACCACTGGACTCTAGTCCCTGGACATCTGGACTCCGATCCCTAGAACACCGGACTCTGACCCCTAGACCTCTGGACTCTAGTCCCTAGACCACTTGACTCTAGTCCCTAGACATCTGGACTCTAGTCCCTAGACCTCTGGACTCTAGTCCCTAGGCCTCTGGACTCTAGTCCCTGGACCACTGGACTCCGATCCCTAGAACACCGGACTCTGACCCCTAGACCTCTGGACTCTAGTCCCTAGACCACTTGACTCTAGTCCCTAGACATCTGGACTCTAGTCCCTGGACCACTGGACTCTAGTCCCTAGACATCTGGACTCTAGTCCCTAGACATCTGGACTCTAGTCCCTAGACCACTTGACTCTAGTCCCTAGACCTCTGGACTCTAGTCCCTAGACCTCTGGACTCTAGTCCCTAGACATCTGGACTCTAGTCCCTAGACATCTGGACTCTAGTCCCTGGACCACTGGACTCTAGTCCCTAGACATCTGGACTCTAGTCCCTAGACCATTTGACTCTAGTCCCTGGACCACTGGACTCCGATCCCTAGAACACCGGACTCTGACCCCTAGACCTCTGGACTCTAGTCCCTAGACCACTTGACTCTAGTCCCTAGACATCTGGACTCTAGTCCCTAGACCACTGGACTCTAGTCCCTAGACCTCTGGACTCTAGTCCCTGGACCACTGGACTCCGATCCCTAGAACACCGGACTCTGACCCCTAGACCTCTGGACTCTAGTCCCTAGACCACTTGACTCTAGTCCCTAGACATCTGGACTCTAGTCCCTAGACCACTGGACTCTAGTCCCTAGACCACTGGACTCCGATCCCTAGACCACCGGATTCCGATCCCTATACCTTTGCACTCTAGTCCCAAGACCACTGGACTCTATAGTCCCTAGACCACCGGATTCCGATCCCTATACCTCTGGACTCTATAGTCCCTAGACTACTGGACTCTATAGTCCCTAGACCTCTGGACTCTAGTCCCAAGACCACTGGACTCTATAGTCCCTAGACCACTGGACTCTATAGTCCCTAGACTACTGGACTCTATAGTCCCTAGACCTCTGGACTCTAGTCCCAAGACAACTGGACTCTATAGTCCCTAGACCACTGGACTCTATAGTCTCTAGACCTCTGGACTCTAGTCCCTAGACCACTGGACTCTAGTCCCTAGAACACCGGACTCCGATCCCTAGACCTCTGGACTCTAGTCCCTAGAACACTGTACTCCGATCCCTGGACCACTGGACTCCGATCCCTAGACCACCGGATTCCGATCCCTATACCTCTGTACTCTAGTCCCAAGACCACTGGACTCTAGTCCCTAGACCACCGGATTCCGATCCCTAGACCACCGGACTCCGATCCGACTTGACAACATGTTCACTAACCATGAGGACAAAGAAGAAGTCTTGACATTGGATAAGTAACATGAAGTGATAATTCTACATTATATAATTATATACATGCGTGTTTTATGTCCGTCTGATAAATAACAATAACAAGTAACGTTGTCGATGATTTTCCCTTCTTCCGTTCAGTAATGGTCCGGAAGAATAACTTGAACTTCTCAAACTGAAGTTCCGTAAACCATACGGTGTATAAAGGGCAACAATTCATATCAGGTTGTAGTTTTCCTTTTATAAACATTAAAATCAACTTCTCTCCCTTCTTGTTTAAGCGAAAAGTACATGAACTAGAAAAGGAAATACAAATGTACAATGTAATATTGAAATACATTCAAAACAGACAACGAAAAAGTGAAAACGCAAACTTTTTATATGTTAGTCTGTTTAAAAATGATTTATCTTTTAGAAGAATATACAATAATGTACCAAATAATATACAAGACCTTTGGAATAAGTTCAAAGATTGCATAATGACATATATACACGGCAGCGCTTCTACCTCGTCGACACAAAGGTATCACAATTCATTTACAATCCTCATCAATTTTAGCATTAAATGCGACGGATTGGGAGGATCGGTGGTCTAGTGGTGACGCGCTGGACTAGTGGTGACGTGCTGGTCTAGTGGTGACGCACTGGACTAGTGGTGACGCGCTGGACTACTGAACGAAAGGCCTTTGGTTCGAATCTTGGCTCCGCCTTCGAAATTTCTCAGGGCCGCCTTTTCAGTGTCCCTTGTCTAACTATTGAGCTAAGTACTGTTTTCTAGAAAATCACAAGAGAAAAATGTCGAGGTGTGTATCAGTGCTTTACACCCGGAACGATAAAGAACAATTCAGGAAAAAGCTATTCAGGAGTAGGGATACAAATGCTGGTTTCTCCTTTATCTTCTCCCCCCCCCCCTCCTTCCTCTGGGACGTCCCTGACATGACCATAGCTGTCGAGTGTGTCATTAAACAACAGATAATAAATAAACGTTTGTCTCAAATAAGTATGCTCTTTTCCTTAAACTGAACTACAAATGTACGTACATACCACGTACATGCATATGTAGTTCCAATGTTTGATCTACTCTAGTCTGTTTTGTCACACGTGGGCCTACTATTTTTGTTACATTAACATGGTCTGTTTAATGTTTCTGTTTGGTACATTGTCTGTTCTATGTTTGAATATGTTTTTTTTTCATATTATAATTTGCTGTGAATGGTGAAGTTTTAAGTAGCCTACTTTGATATGGATATGTTCTGCCATACACTGGTCAGAAATTATTCGTTAAGTCAGAAGAAATCCTATGATTTGTGTTATTTATATTGTACGAATAGATACGTTATGTTGTTGATAATTAGCACGTATTTTTTAGGGGATTTTTTCTTTCTGCAACTAATTATAGTCACTGGTTATTCGTGTGTTTCGAGTTTTATTTTTGGTACTGATAATGCAATGTGAGCGAATTTTTAATTGGCTGAAGTGGAATATGTTCCGGTGTAGGCTAAATGTAAGTGTTTCGTAGGTGTCTTATCAAATCTCGTAATAAAACAACGTACGTTCGCTTTTATAGGATTTTAATGTATAATAATGTACCATAAAATGAATAATTTCCAATTAGTCATTTAGTCGGTGCCCAATCACAACTGGAAACTATAGTATTATGGCGGGGAAACTATGGAGCGTTCGTCTAAAAACGGAAAAGAACGCACAAACAGATATTCAAGGTCGATCCCTACTTAGCTAGTGTAGTTATCTCCCCGACATCTATCATGAGAAATGATCATGATTGTAAGATCGGTCTGATATATGTTAACACTTGAAGTTCACGTGTAGTTACACACCTCTTAATGTTCAAGTTTGTACGTACGTTGCATTACCCTATCATCGTTTTTGCTGGAATAGATTAATATACATGTATATTCACCAAATTATAACTATGATTCAATAGTGTCTAATTTGGTGCTTTTATCAATAATGTTTCTATTATGTGAGGCAGTCATTGGATATAATGGTCTCTGACTAGTAATCATGCACTAGCCCCTCACCACTGTATAAGTTCGAATCTCACCCAGATCAGAATTTCACATGTGAGGAAGCTGTCAAGCTAGCTTACGTAAGGTAAATGATTCTACACAGATTTAAATTTAGCCTGAGATTTTCCTCCACCTTTAATCTGGGAAGGTTGGACTATGGCTGTTGATGCGACGTGGTGAACATGTACTAAACCATCATTAGCCCACATTGACCCTAGACAACGAATTTGACTTAATGCATGACAAAGAAAACATGCTCCAGTTTCACTTGTACATAGCAGTAATGTTAACTATATTGTCTGATTGTCATCACTGAATGAAGGACTATTCGAAATAAGAGAAGAGATATAAATGCCCGGTTCTCTTTTATCTTCTCTCCCCTCTCACTCACGGTGCGAATACCACGTGACTTTTTGCTAAGGATGGGTGTTCCAACAATGGCGGATTCCGTCGATTCAGGTAAGATTTTTCATCCTTGTAGTCTTATATGTACTATATATTAAAAAAGCTCTTCGCTAGAGCCCGGACATTTCAAAAACTCACCCTCGGTTATAGATTATTTAGCGTAATATCCCCTAGTTAAATCGTAAAGTGTCACCGCGCATTTTTCATATACACAATGTAAGTAGCTAATGTGGGGTGAATTTTTTATATTTTAAGGAATTATATCCCCTTTGGGCGAATTTACATGATTGTTAATTTGGCGCATGATAACAAAACGCCTTTCTAACACGTTACAATCAAATATTGTCGGTTAATTCTCCAATTTGAGATGTTATAGTCAGGGAGATGACAATGCTAATGATGGGTGACAAAAATATTATGCTAATGTTGGGTGAAAATGCTAAGGATGGGTGTCATAAAAATGTAAGAACTTTCATCCTTGTTGACTGGCTCCAGATATGCTTTTTTCACAAATTTTAGTTTTATCGGTCAGCACTTAACAAGAAGCCATTATCGAAGAATATTGACATCTTGTTTATAACATACAGTGATCTGCGATTATTTGCAATGTATGTTTTCTGATTCCAGGTGTAAAGTGTGTCAAAAAGAGGTAAACTTGTCACTGTACGCTGCGAACAGGCTCCAAAAGAGACTTTCAATGCAAAAATACTTTGATATTTCCACCAACTGACAATGCCAGCAACAAAAAAGAAAAACATAAGAAGTATACTTATGCGCGCAGTCATCAGCGCACCGGAAAAGACTTAAAATCACATCGCATTTCTCTACACAGTCCAAGGGTATCCATTCCTTAAACACAACGACTAAGCTATTGAAAAGTAAGAGGATGTGAAAGACTTGCGGAGTTTGCAGTGACAAAGATACAGGAACATACGGTTAAACATGCCGAAAAGCTCGATAGTGACTTAAGATGTATCCATGAGGATGGCGAAACAAGTGTAAACCTTGTAATAGCTGATGCGAAAAATGCTGCAGAAATAGTAGCTTAGTGTCAAAGAAAGCAACATGAACGAAGTATGAAAGAAAACGACGAAGTTCTTGCGTATCAACAATTCGTTCCATGACACTTGACACTGTGGCTTAATCCATAGCAAGTGGAGATATGTATTGTAACACTTAGGTAAAATGATATCTTCACAAAAACGAAGCAACTTTGTTGTTTTATTATTTTGTTGACGTCGTTTTAGAATTTGAGCCCAGAATGACCGCTATGTGTTGGAAATCGCACGGGCTGGCTCATTTGTGAATTTTATATATACAGTGACAGAAATATCCGGAACATGTTGCTTCCTGTAGACCGGAAGTAGATTCGAGTGTATTGTATTACCAAGGTAAAGAAGAACTATACAACTCAGTGTTAAGTGGTGGATGAACATTTTCCTCGATAATAACAATGACTATCACGTTAAAAAATGACATTCTTCTACATTCGCTATTTCTGTTTGCCTGTTTCCGTAATGAATTACATATTCATACTCACCATCATTATTTAACTGAGATGTTACTTGCAAACTGAATTTAATAGAGAAGCAATCTGTTCTAATCGTATTTCTAAATCAATATATTATTAAGATTTTCAAATTTTATATGTCAAAATAGCATTTTCTTGCTAAATAAAGCATTCCGGGTTCTGGGTATAAGTATAATGTATTCAGAGTATTGCTCTATTTTCTGTAATATTCAATGATAAGATCTACCAATGGAAAATTATAACATTTATCAGTATGACATTATTTTAGTCCCCTACTGGTTTCATCGGAGCAAAGGGGTTCGGCAATTAAATTTTGACTAAAGAATCACCTTACACTGTATATAACCTCTTTGAATCGGAGGGGACTATACGTTTACCTTCCGTCTGTACAGTGTGATTACTCGAACAAATATGTAGGCTATATTTATGCTAACTTAGGGTGTAGTTACTATAGTTGAGCAAAATATATAGATTAGAAATCCTTTTATTTTTTTGGTCAGACTAAAAGATGAACATACATCGGTCCGGCAGGGACTGATGTATTTGTTGCAATAACCCGTCACTTGTTACAAAACCCTAATAGTGACATTCGCTTTTCTTTTTTTTTTCATGACTAATTCGTCATCCCGAACTGTTAATTCGTTTTAAAACTGTGGTTAACAAAAATGATGAGAATATTTATTGTACCCGATGTTGTAAACATTCTATTAAATTGTGTATTATATAGGTCTGTTTTAACTACTCCAAGCCATACATGTGTGTATTTATTCGATTTAATACCAATCGTCTCCAGTGTTTAAAAGTGCATACCGTGCCAGCTGCTATGAAAAGCTAAGGTGAATGAACCATAACGTTTCATTGTCACGAAATGCCAATATAAACAACACAATTACACATTGGATTATGCTCTTTATTGTCATTATGATTAATCTCTGATTCTAAACGTGCTTAGATCATTAAAATTACTTCGAATGATATTTACTTGTTTTCAATTTGCATGGTGCACACAACATATGCGTTACATAAACCAAAGACAATGGTACACAAATATGAAATTTTAATTAAATAAACAACATGTATACATCTCTTTTGGAGAGTGTTGACATTGTTGCATATATCAGTACTGTCATTGAAGGAACTCAATTAAACCTAGTCTCCCAGTTTTCAATGATCCGTTCATATCAAAACATGTTTTAACTTTATTATGACAACTTTATATGAGAGTGTCACTAAACGAATTGATCTCGTTTTGTTGACGAGCAATAACTTCATTTTCTTCCATACTTCGTTATGTTCGCTTTCTTGCAGACCAACTGTTGACATTCTGCTATTATAGGGTTCTGTGACTGTGTAGATGACGTTATCAGTTTTTTTTGTACTGAAAGTCTTTTTCGAGTCGGTTCGCAGCGTGAAGTGACAAATTTACCTCTTTTTGACACACTTTACACCTGAAATCAGATAACATTGCAAATAATCACTGATCACTGTATGTTATAAACAAGATATCCGTATTCTTCGACAATGACTTCTGGTTAAGTGCTGACCGATAAAACTAAAATTTGTGGAAAAGGCATACCTGGAGCCAGTTAACAAGGATGAAAGTTCTTACATTTTTATGACACCCATCCTTAGCATTTTCACCCAACATTAGCATAATATTTTTGTCACCCATCATTAGCATTGTCATCTCCCTGACTATAACATCTCAAATTGGAGAATTAACCGACAATATTTGATTGTAACGTGTTAGAAAGGCGTTTTGTTATCATGCGCCAAATTAACAATCATGTAAATTCGCCCAAAGGGGATATAATTCCTTAAAATATAAAAAATTCACCCCACATTAGCTACTTACATTGTGTATATGAAAAATGCGCGGTGACACTTTACGATTTAACTAGGGGATATTACGCTAAATAATCTATAACCGAGGGTGAGTTTTTGAAATGTCCGGGCTCTAGCGAAGAGCTTTTTTAATATATAGTACATATAAGACTACAAGGATGAAAAATCTTACCTGAATCGACGGAATCCGCCATTGTTGGAACACCCATCCTTAGCAAAAAGTCACGTGGTATTCGCACCGTGTCACTGGGAGGCCCAGAAATTACCATGGCTGTCTAATGGGTAGTTAAACAACAGATAAACTAATGATTGTCGTTGTTTTGTGTTGTATATGAAGCTTTGAGGTAAGTGAAAACAGTTCATGTGAATTAAGGTAAGAGGGCCAAGATGGCCCTATACCGCTCACATGTCAATCACTGCTCACTCATTTAAACATTGTTTTGAACCGGTGACCTAGTTTTTGACCCAAGATTACCCATGTTAGAACGTATCCTACATATGAATTAGACAAACATTCTGACAAAATTTAGTGAAGATCCAATCAAAACCATGAAAACTACAGCATAGACAAGGTTTTCCTAAGATTTGACCTCGTGACCTAGTTTTTGAATTCAGATGACCTATATTCGAATTTGTCTTACATATCATTAAGACAAACATTCTGACAAGGTTTGGTGAAGATACAATCAAAATTACAGTGTTAATAAGATTTTCCTAAGATTTGACATTGTGATCTGGTTTTTTACCCTAGGTGACCCATATTTAAACTTGTCCTTAATATCATTAAGACAAACAATCTGACAAGGTTTGGCCAAGATCCAATTAAAACCATGACATTTAGAGCTTTTACAAGATTTTTACCTAAGATTTGACCTTATGACCCAGTTTTTTACCCCAGCTGACCCATGTTCAACCTTGGCCACATATCATTAAGGCAAACATTCTGACAAGGTTTGGTGAAGATCCAATCAAAACTGACATCTACAGTGTTAACAAAGTTTTCCTAAGATTTGACATGGTGACCTAGTTATTGACCCCATATGACCCATATTTGTACTTGACCGATATATCATTAAAACAAACAATTTGACAAAGTTTGGTGAAGATCCAATTGTAACTGTGAAATCTATAGTGTTAACATGTTTTTTCATAAGATTTGACCTAGCGACCTAGTTTTTGACCCAAGATGACCCATGTTCAAACTCGTCCAAGATATTATGAAGACAAACATTCAGACAAGGTTTCATGATCATCCAATCAAAACAGTGACTTCTAGAGTGTTCACAAGGTTTTCCAGCAATTTGCCCTAGTGACCTAGTTTTACTACGGAAATGACCCGTTATCAAACTTGACCTACATATTATTGAAATAAACATTCTGACAAAGTTTCATAAAGATCCAATCAAAACAGTGATTTCTAGTGTTCACAAGGTTTTCCCTTATTTGGCCCTGGTGACCTAGTTTTTGGCCCCAAATGGGCCCAATATCGTTCTCGTCCGAAATTTTGTCTATAACACAACATAAAGTTTGATGACACACAACACCGGACGCCAGACTGAGACTGATCCTAAAAGCTCACCTTATCACTTTGTGACATGTGAGCTAAAAATTGTTCTCCAGAACTTGATTCTTGAAACACCAAAAAGTACATTTTTGTTCATTGGCTTAACCGAGTCAATGTTCCAGGGATATGCACCCTTGGTTGTAATCGTGTATATCATATATCAGGTTATTAATGTATACATTTGTAATTCAAAACAAACACTAAATATAACTCTATTGTTTTATATCCAATTAAAAAAACACAAGGTTATGTTAGATTCAAACCTTAAATAAATATAAACAATAAATCAAATTCACAATTTTTATGTATTGATATAAACAATTCAATGCATATATAATATAAATTTACATAAAAAATAAAATTTAATCACTCCTAAATGTAGTTAAAAATATCTACAAATAAAATACCATTTTGAACAAATTGAAAGTGTAGAAATAATATTAAAACATTTAATTCTACACATTATATGTATTTTGTATAATAATTTGTAAGAAATTTAAACAGGGGTTTTACTGTATCATTATGAACATTATAATTATGTAACTGACGAGTTTGATAAATGTACAGATAAATAATGTGACACACCATTCTTTAAAAAAAAAAAAAATGGATACAAAATGGACTTATTCTATTTTCTCCATGTGGAATTGAAGGTTTTAAATTTGAAGAGCAAAATCACTGAACAAAAATTTGTAGGAGTTAATTCTAAATTAATCATATTTTTATTATCAAGGTTTTTATGAATAAATATTAAATAAAAATTGGTTTATTACATGGTGCGTTAAATTTCTCATGACTATATGTTTAAATAAAACAAGTAGAGAATGTTGACCCTTGTGAAAGCCGTTTTGGCGCATAAGCCGGGTGTGTGACATTATTAGCTCTTTTGTTTTTACAACACAAAGTCTGTTTGAAATGTTTAAAAAATCGGCGATTAAAAAATCCATAAATACAAGGATTAAAAATAAAGCATAAAATGTAGGAATGCCCCAAACAGCTAATGAGGATATAAAGATAACCACTGTCTGAAGGATACACACTATCAACATTTGTATGATAAATATTAATGATATGTAAAATAAAATGACTTAAATAAAATGTAAACAAAATTATAGCTGAAATTATCAAAATAACATATTTCTTAGTCTTTGTTACAGACTTTTGCCCTATGGTTGCTATGCTTGATTTCCGCCTAGCAACATTGTTCATCACTCTGGTACATTGCTTACTTTCAATATTTCCATTACTATCATAAAGTGTAGAATTCGAAGAGTTGTTTAAATTGTTTCCAAGCCTCTTTACCTCTGCAAAATCATTGTCAGAATAATTTGCCATTTCACAGGAAAATTCTGTTCTTTTTGAACAGTCTGATGACATCAATAAATTAGTACGTCTGGTGGACGATATTTTGTTAAGTTGATATGACATTTTTACGTAGACTATAACATTGATTATGAACGCCGCAAGTAACCAAGCAAGGATTACACCATTATAACTGATCATAAAGTATGAAATATTGTTCAATCCATTTTTGTCATTTTCAGAAAATTTTCTGTCAAATTCCATCCCGCAAAAATGTTGTTTGTATTCACCATCATTGTGTATAATGCAACTAGTCACCAAAAACGGAAGTGTTACCACAACAGAGCAGACGACAATGCCTGCCACAAGATGAAAACATGATCTTCTTGGTAGTCTCGCAGTTTTGTATCTTGATAGTAAATATCTATCTAATGCAATGCATACCACAAGATTGGCAGACACAAGACACCCAGTGTCAGCAATGAGAGATTGAATCCGGCACAATGTTGGTGTAATTGTTCCTGGAAACACAGCATGGTCAAGCAGCAGTTCCAGTACAGAGTTCAAAATGTTCAATTCATCACAAACTGCTAAGCAGAACACAAAAATATAAGTAGACTTTGTAAGTTTGTGACAGTATGTAACCATAACAACAGCATTGAAGAGAAAACCAAGCCCAATGACAACACAGTAAATGATAAACTGTATGTTTACTATACTCCTCTCTCCAATGTCCAAAGAGTTTTCTAGCAGTTCTGAAGAGTTTAGAACGCCAGATGAGTTTGTGTTTAAGTCCATTGCGACAACCAGCGGTCCTTTCACAGCTGTATAAACAAATACAGTACGTGTATTACCCTTTGTATAATAGCGCTGCTGTTATATTAGAATATATATTTGTCTTATTTAAAAGTGAATTCCTTTTTATAAGTTTATATGTATACAATATCTATAGTCTACCAGTCTTTGTCAGACCAGTTGGCTTTCTTATTTAAGAATGATTCGTCATGTGCATGTCTTATATTTTATATACTGGAGATAATCAAGGAATTTCCAATGAAGATTTTATTCTAAATAAAGAAACATGTAATGCGTGGTATGCCGTAGATGCAAAAACGTTGTATGAACTACAAGGATGTTTATTAAGTTACAACACTTTCGAGAGTGTTAATTGCAATCAAGTGCTTGGAATGACGTCACAAGTGGGTCACAATTAAATGTCTATTTATAAAACAATACTGTCCTTCATCAATTATGAATGACTCATTCTATCATACCACATCACATGCATTTTTATCGAATCATCACCGCCAACGTAAATTAACTTCATGTATGCATTTTGTGCATGTTTAAATTGGAATTTGATATTTCATTACAGCATTATCTTCCTTGAAAATTAAAATCACATTGTTTTTGCTGAACACTCAAGATCAATCAGTGGCTAAATAATGAGGACAAAAAACTTGATAAAATGTTAGGATATAGAATGATGTTTGTCTTCCATATCATCATTTGTACAAAGATAACAAAATCCAATTCTTTCATACATCAAAAACTCTCCTATCATCACATACTATTTGTATTATCTATGACATCTGAATATTTGTATACATTAAAGCATTTCAACCTGCAATTGTGCACTGTGACTTCATGAGTGGATTCGAAAAATACTTTTTATGAATATACCATAGAAATAGCAATAAACAATCCAAGGGCCTTAAATTTTGCAGAAGATATTGTTTTTATTCAATTGCAATTTTTAATAAACACAGTTTGTAGTAAAAATAAACTATACATAGTATATATACAATAATTGACTGTGTTTATTCAACTCAGTGCCATCTTACTGGCAAGTAAAACTTTAAGTTTTCAGGAGAGTCATAGAAAATACAAAAAATACTATATATTAGATTTGTAATTTTTACTTGCCAATTATACAATTTTTAAATATGTGTAAGCAGGTATTATTATATATCAATGTACAATTTTTTAAATATCCCCATCCCTAATAAACACTCTCATCTCCCCATCAGAAAATGTCAATTAAAAATACAATATATTATATATCATATCATCACTGAGAGTGGTACTGATAGACAATCTGACAGTCATCACTACCCCATTAATACAGTGAGCTCATCCCACCTGGGTCCAATTTCCACAAGTAAGAAATCTGTCCAGTTAACTAAAGGAAGATTGGTAGTACTACTCTGAAGCATGTCTGGGTTTAGCTCCAAATGACCCTGACTGTTTATTTTTAAGTCATGTAATATGACAAGCGTATATATAAGTAACATAGCTTAATAAATAATAATAATAAATGTAGATGAGTCTACAAATGACCATTTATTCTGTAATCTTATTAATTCACATAGCAAGTAATTAACAATCTCATTATGCATTAACTGACACAAAGATTTACATCAATATACATACCCGGTATACTGGGTAAGTATACATAATAATTTTATTATATTCATAATAAATTAATAAATTGTAATATTCAACAAAATAAAAGACCAAAGTCAAGATAAACCTGTCAGTACAATGTATATAGATTTTGGTTGAATACTTAGTACATAATGATTATGTAAAAATTTTAAACGGGGCAATGACCAATGCAGACATGCATGCTTTTAACAGTAAACACATGATGTACCAATTTAGTGCATAATGTACAATTTTATTATTATACACAATAATATATACAATTGTGGACATTTAGATATCTAACTTCTGGGCAATGACTATTTCATAAATAATAATACTAAATAAAAAATATACTAATTAGGCCTTCTTGATAAAAATTGCTGTTTACCAGTTTTGCAACCCAAATTAGTCATCGCAAAAAGGTAGGTAGCCATTAAAAGTATGTTGAACATTTAAATATGCTTGTACATGAATTAAAACATTGGAATAAAGAATAATAAAGAATAAACTGTTTTCGTCAAAATCACTAAAAACAATTTTTAAGTGAGGGGGGGGGGGGTTCAATGAGTAAGTCACATAACTGCAAACTAATAATTTTCTAACAAATCCAAGAAGTTCCTGAAATATTAATCATATAACAAGCTATTGGAAAGCTTCATATCTAATAAGTTTAGTAAATTATAGGCATGCATTATTTTATAACCAAGAATTCATTACAGTAGAAGCAATGAAACACAATAATCAATAAGTTATATAGATACCACTAGGGTTAAAATGACAATCACAGACTAAAAGTAGAAATGTAAAATACTGACTAATGATAAAACAATTAGGGTAAAATCGGAAAAATACAAGGATAATACAAAAACATTTTTTTATAAATAAATACATGCATTCAGAGTATGAGAAATTAATAAATTAAAGAGAAACATGTATTTCATTTCAAATGTCAAACATAAGGTTAATGTAAGCTAATTTATGCTTTATGCAATAAAATATACAAAAAAATATGATTAGTATATCAGCAATAAAAATAAATTACAGAGTTAGTTCATTTTAAATGTCAAACATCCTTTAACATCAGATTTTAAATTAAGTTAAAACACTAACATGGAAAACAGTACATGCATGTACACAAAGTTCAATTCAATAAAACAATTTAGAATATACAAAATGTACATACAGACACATTATGATTGGTTATAAGAGGAATTTAAGGTAATTTCAAACATATGGAACTTGATAATATGTCGTCCATGTCCAATTTTCAATACTAAATAAGTTTTAAAAAAAATATATATTGGCAAACCAATAAATTAAGTGAAATTCAATATATATACCAAAATTACTGACTAATCTATAACATAAAATTTAATTTCCCAAACTATTTGACAAAGAAATTAAATACAAAATTCAATTTCCTGAAACTATCTGACAGACCAATCATACAAAATTAAATAAGATATGGCCATATTACTGACAGTCATTAGAATGAAGTTAGTGTTATAAATAGTATATATAATCATTAATGTAACTATTGCTAAATAGTGTAGAAATAGTAGTTCTTCATGAAAACCTGAATTTTGGAATGTTCACTGTTACAGTTATAAATCAGTGTGCAACAGAACCTGAATATAGTGAAATTTTAATGATGCTGGTGGCAATTAATGGAAAAACTGATGACAAATAACCAAACCAGCACATTAAATTCAAATAGATATTGCTTAGACTATAACTTAACAAATAAATTAATATAAATAAATAAATAAATTAATATAGATAAATAAATAAATACAAATTTAAGACTTGTCTAGAAACTTGTTGAATATCCATGCTATTCCATATAAAAGAAGGCAAAATGTCAATAAATAGATTAAATATGTTCACTAGCATTTTTAGTGGACAGAGAAAAAATATAGATAAGAACTGGATGGATTCATTCAGTAGTCACTAGATGTATTTGGTGCAAATTTTATGATTACATATTTTATAGGCAATCAATTTTACATGAAGCCATGTTGATTACTAATCATAACAAACTTCAACAAAATTCAATCCTCAATTTCATCACATAAATTTACCATAAAAATATGGAACAACAGTTTATAATGGACTATGGAGTAAAAAACTGAAGTCCAAAGGATAAAACTAATTAACCACATGACTTGATATAAAAATTGATATATATAG
The DNA here is from genome assembly GCA_964023205.1 of Lutraria lutraria. Classification (NCBI taxonomy): domain Eukaryota; kingdom Metazoa; phylum Mollusca; class Bivalvia; order Venerida; family Mactridae; genus Lutraria; species Lutraria lutraria. The sequence continues at coordinate 39,651,758 of OZ026839.1, forward strand.
CTATTCACATTCTAATACATGTATTATATCCTTCAATAAATAATTAAAAGAGAGACAAGATATACATGCAGAGATCATCTTGATAAATAAAACACTAATTGCAGGGCTCGACACTAACACTGGTCCGAGACCAGTGGTTTTTGTGCAGGACCATTAACTCCTGGAAATTGAATGGTCCAATGGACCACTGAAAATTCAAGTAAGAATATCAATATTTTAATGTAAATAAACAAATAATGTCATATTAATAAGTGGAAGGACCACCTAAAATTCTGTTGAATCAGCAGGTTTCAAAAGCTGGTGGTACTCTGGTCCACCTAGGAAGATAAGTTAGTGTCGAGCCCTGAATTGCATGCATAGTAAATCACAAAATAGACAATTTTGCAATGAGATATAATTTAGTTAATTTAAAATTAATGTATCCCACAGAGATCATAAAAAATCTTAAATTCTTAGATAAAATATTGAAAAAGGTAGTAAAATTACATCAATCTATCAAGAGATACATGTCTCTAAATCTAACATCTACCAGGTATATACAATGTGACTTCATCACATATATATTCTTAAAAAACATATAGTTCTCATGTCTTATAGTATAAATTAACTATAGGTCTCAGGACAAAGTAAGTAATGCTTTAAGCATTCAAGAATATATAACTGATTACATCTGAATTCTGATAGTGAACAAGTAATATTAAATAACCCCATAACCTTCAGAACAATCAAACTATGACATTTACTGATTCTGTATTTCAAATAGAGAAATATCTTAGTACATGCACATATAGTATTTCAGTCTGACTGCAAGTCCAGATACTGTTTTAGTGAAGATGGTAATGGTAATAGACTGATTCCTTTAAGAATACTCCACTGCCTGGATCTGTTTATATTGAGCTGGTTTCTTATTGAGCAACGACAAAGATGTCTTAAAGATACAGTCGGCTTAAAGAAATCAAAGTTGATATTTTCAGCGATGCCTGGATGGACGCCGTATGTCTGTTTCACCATAATTCTGTCATCTTCGTACTGGCTGTATATGTCCCCTTCTTCAACATGTGTTGTAACAATATGATTAGTACTTGATAATGGAATCTCAGGTACTGCTCTACGGAAATATTTAAGGCACTCCCAAACCTTCTCTTCCTCAGCTTTAAGTTTAGCACGAGTTTCTTCACTGAAACCAGTGTTTTTAAAGAGGAACAGTCCATTCAAGTCATCAATAAGTTGCTCTGTTGGATTTTGTACACGATCCTCAATGCTTGAATCTTGAAATTCAAAAAATGGGTCCGCACCATATCTCAGTAGTAGGAGAACTAAAGCTGGATCCCTTTTTTGAACAGCAGCAGAAAGTGGGGTAAGTGTGCTGGAATAATGTCCAATGTCCAGGTTAAGGAAATCAAGAGGTTCCCCATGTCTTATAAAGCTACTAATATGTTGTAAGTAATATTCAAAAGCTAGTTTCTTTTCTTCTGGTGATGTTGAGGGATACAAAAGGTTGACTTCTGTGTTTGTCAAATGTGACACTGTTGACATGTGACCATCAAACAGAATGCTAAATATAGCACAAGAATTCCCCAAACAAAGAAAAAGTTCTAAAAATAGATCACCAACAGGGAAGAGTTTACTCTCACATATTTTGCATTCATAACACAAACGAATCGCCTTAAGAAGTGCCTTGTGAATATGGATTGAACATATGGTCCTTCTAGATTTATTGTTTTCCCTCTGAGTTTTATGAACATCCAATAAATGATGAATCTTAGACATTAAAGTCGGTCTATCCATATTCGTTTTAGTGTTGACGTTTCGTGACCTTTGCCCCGAGTGATATTTCTTCTCTTTCACGAATGAACGAGGCGACAATAACTTACCGTATTCATAAACAACAATACGTTCTAGAACCGGTTCGCCCATTTTCCTTACAATGTAAACATACACTTAAATTCCGAAGACTTGTGAGATTTCTTAGAAGAGTCAAACGCTTCCGGCTAAGTCCGTCAATTCACGTTATCTATCGCGATAACTATACATCAATCAAAAGAAAACATGCTCAAACAACTAGTACATTATAAACTATTCACGATGGCTTTGATATCGACGAATCAAATGTAAATAATGCATGTTTCTGCACGTACATTTGTAGTTTTCATTTTCGTGTGACGTCATTCGACAAAATGTTATCATTTAAAGGGAAGTAACTCTTAATTTTAAATGAGAAGTGTCATCTGGATTATCTTTCTTATCAGTATATTTTATCTGTAGGTAATGAAAAAGAAAACTACATGTTCATTTCTCCAAGGACTTATATACATACATGTATGTATATAAGTCCTTGATTTCTCACTGGAAATAATCTATGTGAAGGAAATAAATAAGCACCAAAATTGCTTGCTGTTTGAGGCATGCATAGATCTTCATGTAATAGGATGAAAATAATGTACCCAATACGTGACCTCTTGCTTGCGAGTCAAATGCTCTACCAACAGAGTAGATACTTGGAGTTATACTTTTGGGAGTTACATAGCTAATTCTTTGCTTAATCAGGGGTAATAAATCTGCTGATATCAAACCATTTTGCGTTAGAAAAACAGTTAACCTTTCATAAGCTTGCTAGGACAGCTTACTCACTTGTGAAATTTGGTCCCAGGTAGGGTTTGAACTCAAGTAGTGGAAAATCAGAGACAATAACCCTACGACCACAGAGACCCTAAAGAAAATGTTATATTTTTCAAAAGGACTTATGTACTCAAAATTGATACAGATCTAAGCTGTTAACAGGACTGCATTTAACAGCTTTAACAATGGAAAAACTACTGGTATATGTTCATTCCAAGGACAGATATAAGTCCTTGGTTCATACACATTCCTAAACATAAGAACATAAGACAAAACTATATTCAGATTTTTATTCATCATTTTATATTCAAGTCAAATAACAGTTTTACAACCCTCATATATTTTATCACATTATTGAGGAAATGTGAACTATATAGTGTACAGTTTATAGTAACAGTATATACATGGTTTTATTATAGCCCTCAAGAGTATTCACAATGATGCAGATACTTGAATAAATAAATATAGAAATTAAAAATAATGTATGGATCTCATCAATGTACACACTTATGTAAAACTGTAACATGAAAAAAGCCAGCAACAGTCACACAGCAGAAAGTTTGTGAAATAACTTTATCTAAAACTGAGTTATTTTCAAACTGAGCAGATCTATTTTACAGTTGTACAAATTGTTAACAGAAGAATAAGCAGACATCATATCTGATTGGGACAGAAACATGTCAGCCTATCAATAAGTTTAATTATATAAATCAGGACAAAGAATTCTACCTTCAGACATTGAGTATAGATTAATTAGTGTGAATTCTGGAGAAAAAATAAAAACTATCATAATCAATGTTACATTAGATTTTTGTTTAGAAATTACCTAGAAATCCCCAAATAAAGATCATGTGTTAAATCAAGAGTTTAAGATACTTTAAGTTGCTGGTGTTATTTAATATATCATTTTACATACATGATTAACAACACAATTTTCTGTATTTTATTCAGTATTTCTCTACTTGCATACAGTTTCAAAGAATAAAACACACAAACCATTCGGCACAGAGCACATGTAGACCATTGGATTCTGCTGACAATTACCTCATATTTTTATACAAGTAGATTACATCTCATGTACACACACTTCATCCAATGTCAACAAGGACTGTAACTCCCACAGGTAGTATAGTATAATAGTAATGGACCCATGATGGTAAAATTGTAATATATTCTATTTAACATCAACAATTATTTAACCCTAAATAAAATCAAAGTACTGAAATTACTCATGGAAACTGAACTTGCAGACTTGCACAGCAACATGAAATGGGAACTAGTTTAACCATTGCATCGCAGATGTAGAAAAACTTAGTATTTAGGTACACATAAAAATTAATGTTAGCAGTGCAAATTACCACTATGGAAAGCTGAACTATCGCTCAGTTTCCAAAAATTGTCAGAGAATACAGGTATGACCACGTTCAGAGAATACAGGTATGACCACGTTCAGAGAATACAGGTATGACCACGTTCAGAGAATACAGGTATGACCACGTTCAACTGACATATTCTTCATCAATGATATAAATTTGGAAGTTTCAAATAGAATTTATTACAATTTTCCCATCACTGTTTGGGTCAACTACCTGCATTAACTCCCACAATCTTACATTCAGGACATTGTATACTTATAGTACACAACTAGGAACCATGTTAGCAGGATATGGTGGATGTGTTAGTACTGTCAATACATGATTCTGGTGTCATAACTTCAGTCTTTTTATTTCTTCAGTCCTAAAATCATTCCTGAAAAACATCAGAAAGTCATGATGAACACTTACAATGTGGTGTTTGAACTAACCCACTAACTGAAAGCCCTGAGTCAGTGAATGTCTATCAGAGATAGTGAATGTTCTTTGAATTGTTTATTTCTGCTAGTGGTTAATTGTTTACTTTCATCAGCTCACTCGTTAAGGCAAGTGTTTAAAACACCTTGTTCACTTTAAAAAAAATGTTCAAACACAAAATATCATTTATCAATGAACTATTAAAAAAAAATCAAATAAAATTATTTCAACAAAAGACAGTATAAATGTATAGTGTATTTTAATGGGAAATGCATTTTAGTCATCAAATTGTACACAGTCATTAACTTATGATTAGACAACAGGTGACATTTATAGCAAAACACATTTTATAAATATTTGAAAAAATATAAAATAGTTCCTTTTTGCATCACAAATACATGAGAGAAATAGCTTGGTTAAAATACTGTTAGTACAGTTTATAACACAAAAGACAGTCAAAGGTAAAACTGTTGAACTTTTGATTGCTGTACAAAAACCTAACCAACATTCTGTACTCACATATGAACTAGTATATCAACAAGAAATTTATATTACATTAATGAATAGTAGCAAGATATTCGTTTCATTTTATTGACATTAATAACGACACCTAGCACTCTTTACAGCACATATACAGAATATGTTATAATACTTCAGACACACTCACCTTAAGGCAAGGATAAGTCGAACCTCATTAGGGGTCAATCTCCAGGTGAGAGGACCTGAGTTAGGTCCCCAGTAATCCAACAGTTCATCCACCTAGAGAATATAAATGTATGCATACATTCAATATAACAAGGCTTGTTCATCAAAAATAATATAAAATACAAGAATGGATTTATTGTTTTTCTACCCAACCCAAAGTAATTTCATTCAATTCTTAGTTCAATAATATTTTGGGTTTTCAAAAGATTAACAAAATATAATGTAACCATACTTGGATATTGTCATTACATGTAATACTTTTTTATGATGAAACAAAGAACATCATAATAAAAAATGAAATTCATCTCCTTAATAGCAACTCTTACATAATTGGCATAAATGTACATTTACTTACCTTCTCTAAATTCAGAATGGTTGCCATTTGTGTGAGTCTAGCAAATTTATCTCTAATAGTCCATGTAGTGACTGATGTTAAATAACCGACCAAGGCTCTTAATTCTTTGTCAAACTGAAGACCACCAAGCTGTAATACAAGACATAACTTAAATATCTTAGCACAGACTAATAGACACACAATGAAGTCATTTATTTCTGTGTTATAATCATAAATATCATTGTTTCTGGTATAAATATCTTTTCCCCTTCTTAATCTTTACAGAAGTAGGATGTGGATTCAGAGTAAATAACCAAAAGCTAAATATTAAGGATAATTAAGGAGTTACATAATACATAAGCAGTGGGAAAATTTGTTTCAAAACTTACTTGCAATACACATGTTTAATTACTGGTAATCATCTGTTCATACACCTGAACATTAAAAACTAAACAACACCACAGATTTTTTAGACAAAAATGAAGAAGAAATCTTACCCTGTTAAATGTAGATTTTTGAACAGATTTCTCAAGTTGTAAGGTGATCTCCCCTGTGACCAAACTAACAAACAATTCATAATTGTTACCAGTCAAAGATTCCTGAAACATTGAACATAGCAGACATACAACACCACATTACAAACATTATATAAACAGGAAACTGGTCCATTCTCTCATTATAACTAAAATTATTTAATCATTACACCTTAATATTTTTCTGCTGAATACAAATAAATTAATCTAGAGAGGGAGATCAATGATAATGGTATAACATAAACAAGAGCTGTCCATAAGAAAGCATGCTCGACTATTCTCAATAATTGATATAGTAAACAAACTTTTGTCAATCAGACAATACCAATATCTATGTAGTATTTTAGAGTTAGAAAGAGCTGTCTGTAAAACAGTGCATCAGACAAAGAAATGTTATCATGAAATTTCATATATTCATAATAAGTCCAGAAAGGGCCAAAATTCAGCTAAAATCCAACTCAATCAAAATCATTTAGTACACAAGACAATACTATACTAGTACAAATATAAATAATTAAATATACATTATACATACTTTAAAACTTCCAAGCATATTATCTAATGAAACTATGAAATTTTGGACCCATGGATCATTTGCTTCAAAATTGGTGTAGTCATCCTGAAATGGACGAAACATTTACATCAATAAAACATCATACAGGTGACAAGTCTATGATTCCAAACATTTAAAGAATATTTTCTTGTTTTAATGTACAGTGCAACCTCTCCAGAGTGGTCCTCTCTTTAGCAACAACCTCCCTTCAACAGCTAACTCAGGTCTAACCATACAACCCTTCTATGTAACATCAACCAATCAAACAGTGAGGAAAGTAACATTTTAAGATCATAAGGTCATAACCAAAACTAGAACTATCACTAAAGGTGATGAATACCCCCAGATGCGGCCTTGACACAGTTATTGTTATATTTTACAGAGGGAAATATAATGCATTTTCATTTTTCAATACCTGCAAATTGTTGCTTAGATATATCCTGACCAGTTTCTAAATAGACATTATATAAAAAATAACAAAGGGCCATAACTCATTAAAATTTACTTGGACAAAACCTTTTGTGGACATGCACAACTTGGCAAACTACTTATCACTTCTAAGAAGTTTCACTGAATTCCTGCATGTAGTTGCTGAGAAATGGTACGGGCAAGATTAACCTAATTGTATAGAACAAAGGGCCATAACTCAGTGAAAATTAATCCAAATAAAACCTGGTTATTGCATGCACAACTTGGCTAACTATTTATAACTTCTGTGAAGTTTCATTGAATTCCTATGAGTAGTTACTGAGATATTGTATATACACTGTATAAAAAACAACAAAGGGCCATAACTCAGTGAAAATTTAACCAACAAAGAGAAGCTTAATGCATGCACAACTAGGCTAACTACTTATCACTTCTGAGAAGTTTTATAGAATTCCTGGCAGTAGTCAATGAGAAATAGTCAGGACAAAATTTGCCTATTGTATACACTGTAGAAAAAAACAAAGGGCTATAACTCAGTGAAAATCAATCCAAATGAAAAATGATTTGAGCATGCACAACTAGGCTAACTACTGATCACTTCTGTGAAGTTTCGTTGAAATCCTGTGAGTAGTTGCTGAGAAATTGTCCGGACAAAATTTGCCTATTGTATATACTGTATAAAAACAACAAAGGGCTATAACTCAGTGAAAATGAATCCGAACGAAAAATGATTTAAGCATGCACAGCTAGGCTTACTACTGATCACTTCTGTGAAGTTTCATTGAGATCCTGTAAGTAGTTGCTGAGAAATTGTCCGGAGAAATATTGCCTATTGTATATACTGTATAAAAACATTAAAGGGGTATAACTCAGTGATAATTAATCCGAACGAAAATTGCTTTAAGCATGCACAACTAGGCTTACTACTGATCACTTCTGTGAAGTTTCATTGAGATCCTGTGAGTAATTGCTGAGAAATTGTCCGGACAAAATTTGCCTATTATATATACTGTATAAAAACAACAAAGGGGTATAACTCAGTGAAAATTAATCCGAACGAAAAATGCTTTAAGCTAGCACAACTAGGCTTACTACTGATCACTTCTGTGAAGTTTCATTGAAATCCTGTAAGTAGTTGCTGAGAAATTCTCCGGACAAATTGTGTCTACAGACGCACGGACCGACCGACCGACCGACCAGCCATAACTCATTAAAATTTACTTGGACAAAACCTTTTGTGGACATGCACAACTTGGCAAACCGACCGACCGACCGTCAAGCGTGAATCCAATATAGCCCCCATAGATTTCATATCTGGGGGTATAATGATAGGATAGTATTATCTAAATGACTCTAATACACATGTAGTACATCTTTACCTCAGAAATATTGTGTGAGGTGGACAGAAATATGTCAATCTGGGGTTTTAATCTTGGTTTTATCACAGACTGTGTCATTTGTGAGAATCCAAACTCCACAACATCTTTAAACTTCATTGCACAGGCACCAATATCTGTTAAACAACTCTGGAAACATACAAACATCAGTATTATATAACCAAAAGGCCATCAGTATGTTATTTAGCCAAAGATATAAAAACACTTCTCAGTATAAATATTTCATCAAAAGTTATAATAGCAGAGATAGCAATAACCTGTGATTTTACCAACTAGTTAATTATTATTTTCTTCTACTGGATACTGGTTCAAAGTTCAGCATAATAAACAAATAATTTAACAAACATTCAAGAAGTATTCTTCTTTACACACTTTTTAACTGAACATGAACTGGTTAACTGTGGCTATCCCTAATAATTAGGTATAAGAAGCTGAAAGATACAACACTGTAGATTATATATTCAGCATTGTAAGATACACAGATGACAAGTTTACCTCTAATTTTGCTTTACTTTGTTCTGAGCACTGTGTATATAATTTAGAGACTTCATCCTGAAAATCACAAAGAGACAAAAATAATTATGAATTTTTACGATGCAGAAAGTTAATTTTTACCAGGACAAGGCCCATAACTCAGTTCTTACTGATCTATGCTGTATAGGAATACCTTTGCTTCAACTTAAACTCAATCTTACCTTTAGTCATGTAGTTGTATGTATCATTTATAGATGCATATTTTTCATGCTATCTACTGAGTATATACATCATATTTTTATCCTAAAAGTGAGCTTAATACGAAGCTCAATTCTATGATACATGTGTAGTTGGCACATCAAAGTTACTTTATGCTGCATGAAAGTAACAAGATTTTCGGGCACAAAAAATGTAAAACAAGTAAACCAAAATATCAGCTAATTAAAAAAAGACTTTTTACTTATGTTTTGTAGAAGAACAAAATTCTCAGTGATAAGGTCAAAGGTCATTAACTTACTTCAAGATTTGTCTTTAACTGCTTGCAGTAATCACAACTCACTTCAGCATTGTTGAGGGTAGCCTGAAACAAACACACTGAACTATACAATGTGAACTATACAATGTGAACTATACAATGTGAACTATACAATCTATGAACAGTTTTCTCTGATTACAAATATATAGATCTGATTACTGTGGAATCATTAATTTTTTGAGGATTTAATTTCGTGGATTTCGTGGGTGGGCTCATTCGCGAAATCAAATCCCCATGAACTTAACTGCAGAGATAAGGCATTTCTTTTCAAAAATCAAAATCCACGAAATGTCCCCATGAAATAGCCATTTTAGTAAAAACCACGAAAATTGAGCCCAACGAAAATAAATAAAAATACAGTATCTGTATGTAAATTATGTACTTTTTCATACAGTAAAACTCTAATACTAAGACAACCTTGGGACCTGAAAAAGTTAATATTAAGATGGTCATATCAAATAAATGTTTGTTGTTATTAAGGTGGTTGCTAAGTTAGGTTTTATTTTATGTGGAAAACAAGAGCACCGTGAGTGATACCAATGCTTGCCTGTAAACTGCCTCAGTGAGATCTATCCATATTTGAATTTCATGTTGCTACCTCTCATGGTTTCTGAGTTATGAACTACATTAAAGTTTTACACAATGCAGACGCTGACACAGATGGATAATGGAGAACTTAATAATTCAAATACTTACAATAAACTGTGCCTTTGCTTTCTCAGTGTCTGAAGATTTTCCTTGCTGGATGACCATATTATAAGCTTGTGTTAGATCAAAGCCTGATGGAAAACCTGCTCTAACCCGAGCATACAACACCTCACGAAAGTCCTGTTCTAGAATCGTACATGCATGATTCAACATTGCACACACACCATCAACACTTGAACTTGACATTGCACGTCTGAAAATATTCAATGTAAGTTTTTTAGGAAACAAAGATTTTATCCTAGGACAGACATCCCTAAACATGTATAAGTGAATAGGAAGGTAGGCATTCTTTATTTTTATGAACTTTATATGCTTGTCATGAAAACGAAAAAGCTAGAATAAAGCATGAAAATTTTTTTAGGTCAAACATTTTTGAATCAGGGGAATTTTGGATGAGTTGATCGCACAACTGCAGACTTACATTTATTTAGGATGGCCTTATCTAAATATTCTCCATGATTCACTATGAAACATGTTTTTTAAGCAAAATGTACCAAGAATTTTCTATTTGTCCTTGAAATATAAGTGCAAAACCAACATTAACTTGACAGTAGACTACATGTATATCATATTTCATGTATCTTTAAGGATGGAATCCTACCATTACTTATATAAGATACTGCATTTTTTTTACCTGACACATTTTTTGACAATGAAGAAAGAATCATCCACCATACTTGAAGTAGGTGTTCCTGTATCTATACTATCCATGGCAACAGCCTGTAAACATATCAATTATTATAATCCAAAACTCACAATTAGAGATATTATCCCTTATTGCTTCCCACTACTGAGCTCGACCTACAGTCCTGCTGAGTATATTCACCAGTTTCAACCTTGTTTTCTGTTTACAATAACTTGACAACAGTACATAATCCATACAAACAAACAAGTAATTTCCATTTTACGATACTCATGATTAGAATAACGTCCAATTGTATCTTAAATTAAATGTTAACATCAGAAACAATGATGGCTGATTTAATACAATCTGTCAATGGCCAATGTATTTATATATTTACATTCTGTGTACAATGCACTTTTCAAAAAGTAAGGTTTGATGAGTTATTTTGTGATTTATGCTGATTATAACTACTGGTAGATAAAAAAATATCAATACAAGCCAAATTAATTCAACAGTAGGTCAAGTTTTTCAGCTCATTTGCTCTAAATCAATATTTACATAGTGCCTTTCTTTAGCAACATCTTGTATGTTAGTTTAAACATCCAAAAAGCAAATGGGGCTTTAAATATAAACAATATTTCTGTAAGACAAGTACAATATACAACAAATTGATGAAAACAAATAATCATCCATATAATCCTAGCATACCTTGAGTACCATCTCTCTCATGAAATATTCTTCCATCATAATGTAGTATCCAATCAATTCCTGCATTAGTCTACTTGTATCACAGATTTGGATAAATTTATCAACTTCAGATGCTTTTTCTGAAAGTAATGATGAAAGTTTACATAAGTTTTTCACTTCATAAATTAAGTTTAGAGCACATGTATAGGATCATCTGAGTCCCTGTCAGATGTTGAATACTGTCAGATGTTGAATGCTGTCAGATGTTGAATGCTGTCAGATGTTGAATGCTGTCAGATGTTGAATGCTGTCAGATGTTGTCAGATGTTGAATACTGTCAGATGTTGAATATAAGTATCATCTAAGTCCATGGTCATATATGTGGGTTTAGGGACCCATATAAACTAATATTTAGTTGAAAACTAAGCTCAGAAACAATCAGAGTCTGGGTTTTGAGATTTCTCAAATTCAGTTTCAGACTAACTAGGTTCGGTCAGAGACAGTAATTTTACCTGGACAAGAGGCTCACAATGCATTGTGTTGTTGAGACAGTACTTACTGATGCAATAAAAACCAAATTTAAACATGACATTTAAACTTTACAAAACAATATAATACAAAACAAAAACTTTGAAGAGAAAAAATATTTATATCAAACCATTTCTTTTTTCTTCATCCTGATAAGCATTCTCATAATCTCCCTAAAAATGATACAATTTACAAAATGAACATGAATTACATACAGCCTGAATAGAAATAATGTGTACAATTGTTTACATAACTGTCTATTTCATTTGACCCGTTTTTTACCTATTCATAGGAAATCAGTAGCAATAATACAAATGAATTTATGTAATCAAATCATAAAATCAAATGTGATACATATTAATTCTATGTACATGTATATTCTTGGATCAAATCATGTATGACAATTGTGTAAATATGGCAAAGTAACATAACAAGAAACTGTAATTTCTTAACGGATATTTGCAGCAAATATCTAAGAGTTCTAACATGACCAATGATATAAACAGTAAATCATCCAGTATCTACAGCACAAGTAACAACTTAAAACAAGAATGCTGCGAGCGATGACAATGCTCGTCTGTTCACCAACTCAGTGAGATCTATCAACCTATGAAGTTTCAAGTTGAAACCTCTTTATAGTTTCTGAGTTATGAGCTAGTTTTCTCAGAAAGCTTTTGCATGCAGATGCCTCAGTAAGCACAACAGCTTGACTTTTTCTTCAAATCACACAAGTTAAAAAAGACGATGTGAGCTCATTAAGTAAAAATTTTTCAAGTACATAGCTCAGTCTTAACATATTACACCAAATAAAAAATAATACATGTAGCCTACCATAAGCCTTCTTTTTACAAAACGTAGATACAGCTCAGCTCTAGTGTTGAGTAAAACAACTTCTGACAAGAGAACATCTAAGTCTTTGGAATCAGGTCTGTAATTATAAATGCCTGACTTTAGTTTTACAGACATATCTTAGCTAAGATGATTTTAAACATAAAAAATCTTACAGACTGTTACATGTATGAGGAAAATGTTTTATTTTGTTGCTTTTTATGCCTGTTTGAATTCCAGCTGGGACTGGACAAATTTCAGATGTAAGGCAGCGGGTTTAGTATACAGAAGGCTGGTGATTCTACCAAAGTGGATCATCTTCTGTTAAAGCTGGAAAAGTTACTAAATAACCCTTGTTGGTGATGCGACATTAAACCGCAGTAATTAAAGTACAACACTCAACTGTAATCAAATTTCATAACTTGTGAATACAAAATAAACTTCTACGTTTGTATTTATTCAACAGTCATTTTAATCACAACAGAAATCATTGTACATGCATTATATGGCTATGGACTTTACTCTTAAATGAATATGAGCAAGGCTTGTATAAATAAATGAAACTTAGGCAATTTTCATTAAAAACATTCAAGTTTCTATTTTTATACTATACAAATTTGAGGAAACTAACTTGAAAATGAAATAGTATTACAAGAACATGTAAGCCAGGATTTTACATCCAAAATACATCTCAAACATGTATTTCAAACAATATACATGGGGGCTGGGGCAGTATTATGTGTAGGTCAAGAACTACAGTAGGGTTGGGAATAGATTGATATATACAAAGAATTTTTTGCAGGTAATGTTGCACAATGTCAGGATAAAAGAGGTTTCAGTAGTGTGTGATAATCATAACTGATTGGTAAGTGAGGACTTATTGTGAACAAGAAAGACTGGATGGCTATGTAAGTTTTTGCAAGTTATGTCCTTACATGTACCTATTACATTGTTGTTTTTGTTGCTGTTGTTTTTGTAGTTTTTCCTTTTTTGGTTTTCTCCTGAACGAAAACAAAGTATCATAGAACGATGAACTAATACATGTTTATCTCTACTACTATTTTCATGCTTAGTGCATTACTCATCCTTAGGAATCTGATGTAAAAACAGACTTGGGTCTGGGAACAACAGATCACAAACAAATATCTCTGTTCACATAAAGTCACTTATTTAGAAAATAATATTGTTACATTATGTCAATGATTTTATTTAAAGCAAGAAACCGACATTACATAATTAGTAAAGTTAGAAACACACAAAGTTAGAAACAGACACAATAACTTACTTTTCTGTAGCAGGTTGTTTGTGAAACATTAAACTTTGTTGTACCTGCTGCACCTAAAACATCATTGGAATATATAATCATATCTCGATTAATGTAAAATATCTGTTTTTAAACATGCTGGTTACACTTGTTCATATTTTCTATAGTGATTTTATTAATGAAGGAATGTCTAACAATAAAAATAAATGATCTATTTATGTATCCAAGCAAAATTTCTTACTAATAACAAATATCTTCTATAAACTGCAAATTATCAAATTATTAAAATGATTTATAATAGTTATGGAGATTTTCCCGATGCTTTAATTAGGGTTAGATCAGAAACTGCATAAGAATAAAAAACTTTATTTCTTGAAGGTAACATAATTTAAGAACCATGTATCAATATAACATATTTTTTTCGTAGAAAAAAACATATATAAAAAGATACAAAACTTATTTACAATATGGCCTTCATTTAAAATAATTGAATAATATATGATACACTACACCAACATACCAGTACTGGATGACATTTCAGTCCATACAAAATAATGTTATAACATAAAAAACACTCATTAGTTTTAACAAATGTAGATAACTTACCCGCAGATCAAAATCTCTTTTGTTTCTAAATTCTTCCACTAATTTTCTTGTTTGTCTGTCACATTCCTTTTGCAAAATTTGTACTAAAATTAAGAGACGTCCGGCTCCTACAAGTACAGAATTTTAAATGTTCAGAACAAGATTGATCTAAAAATAGTTAATCAAAGAAATTTTAAGGAACTAAATCTGTGAAAATGACTTTTAATAATAATCATAAATATTGCGAGATTTCACTGTGAAAAAAGAGAGAAAAATCACACATTGTTTTGTGATTCATCTTAAATGAGGTAAGATTATTTTTTTGAAACAAAGCAATATTTAACTGTTCACTATGCAGTTTATGCTTCAGTCAATAATGTAAACCAGATTTATACAATACAGTCAATAAGAGAAGGCTATTCTCATCTGTCTTAAGGTTTTCGAAGTCTAATACGAAGTGTTAAGGATCATATTTTAAATATTGTCATTCTTTTGTATATCCATTAAGACATTCACAGGTGAATTTTTAAAAACTTTTACCTTCAGTTAAGAGAGTTACAACCATTTTTGTTCCTCTACCCCTAACGTAAAATAGTACCTCAAAATCAAATGAAGTCACCTTTATGAAAATTGGCCTATCTCTCTAACAGATGATACAATAAATGCAAGAATGTGTATAAGTCTAAGGGTAACCAATGTTTAGTCCATTCAAATTGTTTATACAATGTTTGGAATTACCATGTTGCAAAAAAAGTGAAAAATGTTACCCAGCCCCTTTAAGATTTAGTCAAGATTTTAGCCTTTTACCAAAAAGTAATAAATTGATAAATATCATTAAAATATAAACTAACACAGGGAAACAGCTGAAATTTTCTCAAGATTAACTACTATGTGTGTATAATGTCTACACCAAATTTTTAAAAATTTCACCGTCCAGTTTTGAAAAAAAATTTGTCAGAAATCCATAGTTACTTGATTTTTGTTAATTAACCATGTATAAATTCCAATAAACTAGACAAACAAATTTGGAATAAATATTTTCTTCCATATCACTGTATAAATTCATGTTCTTAGTACGAAATATTACCTAAACACTAAAAAAGAAAGAAAAAAGTATGGGGTTTGAACCCATGATCCTCAGGAATATGTCAATATATCAGTAGAATTCATGAAATTGAGTACTCTTCAAAAAGGAGGTTAAAAATCCTTAATGTAAAGTATATGAAAGAAATACTAAATACAATTGAATCTTGTTATCACAAATTTCTAGGGACCGTGGAAATTAATTTGAGATAACAGAAATTTGAGATAAACAAATATTGTATAATTACACAAGTTTTGAAGTATTTGTGTGCATAGCCTTTATTTAAAAATTACAATGTATAATATGATTATGTTTCGCTTGAATAAAACATGTGCATATGTAGAGAAGAAACAAAATAATTATGAATCTATTCATAATAACTAATATCCCAACGTAAGATACTTACTTATGAAATTTGTTGTATGAATTTGAAAATACGGAGCGTCTAGCTTACATAATTATTTTCAGATGTGTATGCATTCCGTACATAATGTAAGATTAATGCGTTGGTTGCAACGTCGATCATGCTTTTGTAATTACGAGTAATTATTTTTATCAAGCTAAGATCATTTTACTAAAATTGGAATCCAACACTGTCATAGGTGGCAAGTAATCGTACATGATTTTCAAGTTAAACCTACGAGTATGCTAGTATTTGGATACTCGGCACAGCCGAAGTTATACGTGATGCATATTTGTTTACCTTGCCTACCATAATTTTAATTAAGTCAAATACCAGGTATGATTATCACTACAATTGTCCTTTCTGTCTGTCACACGATTGTAAATCTCCCGGAGCCGTTAAATTGTTCAATTAACAAAATGTCATGAAAGGTGTGAAAGCGTCCATTGTTCGCCGATCAGCTTCAACTTTGTGATGAACAACTCAAACTACATGCTAATTAGAGTCATGGGGACAAAAATTTAGTTTGACATAAACAGAATTTGGAGATAAGTGAATTTGAGGTAAGTGGATTAATTTCATATAAATAAAGAGAAAAAAATCGGGACCCAAAGAAACAGTTTAACATAATCGAAATTTTGATATAAGCGAGTGTGACATAACGAGAATCAACTGTAGAGTATAAATCCTACCATAATATGTCTCCACTAGAGGTTGGTGAATCTCTATGATTTTAGCAATATCTTCAAACAGTTTTGTGATCGTATCAGCAAATATGACACTAGATCTCCTGTCATCTGGATCTGTGCCATGAAGTGATAATTTCAAATTCTTATCAGCTTCTTCAGAAAGCTAAAATAAAAAAGATTTTTCTTAAGTCACTTGATCCATAACAAATCTGATTATATTGTCAATATGAAACTTGACAATTGAGCCAAAACATAAGAAGTTGCAAACAAACATGCCATAAGGGAACATAAGGGACTGTGAATTGTTGTGTATGGGTGTGAATGTGTGCATATTTATGTGTGTGTGTGTGGGGGGGGGTGTAGCTATCATGACAAGGTAAATTTTTGGTCGTGAAAATATGTGACAATTCTAAGGGTAACATTTTTTTAGGGTTAGGTTAGATCTCAATTAGTTATGTATAAGTCATTGCCAGTCAATCCCCCCCCCCCAAAAAGGGAGATTTAGGGGACCTGAGTTACATACCAAGGTATACCTTGGTTTGATTTCTATGTAAATGGCATACAAAGTGAGGTACATTTTATAATGGAAAACCTCCGTTTGATGGTAATTTAAGACTATGTGTGTGTGTGTGTGCATGTGTGTTTGTGAGTGCACCTGTTTGATTAATTTACTAATAACAATTTTTCATTGTCGATTAGTACTGATAAGTTTATATTCATTTTCCCTGTATTTATTGATGTTCATTGAATAGGAAAATATTGTATGTTACATTGATCAAGTAAGTGACCCTCTGAAGATATGGCATGTATGATGTTACATTGAGAAATGGTTGAATTCTATGTCCCAGCAACAAACTTTCACTGACAGGGAGACAACTTGTTGCCTCAAATATCAACTGATCACAAATTATTATTTCTTTCCCATGTAAAGCATTCAAAATAACAATTATACAAGTTATTACAAGTTGAGCTGTTTCTACCTTGATTTATAGATTATCAGTAAAAAGTACAACTTCTAATATGACCCACCTTGGCAGCCAGATATTTTCCAAACTTGGTCAAACCATCTTCATACAACCCTAACAACGGGAAGATCTTGAAGAAACGTTCTATAGAAGCAACATCTCTGGAGTGAACTGATGCATCAAATTTGGTATTTACAATAACTCTTAATTTCTCCTCAGACTCATGAAGCATGCGGAATGATGTATCCAGGGAACTACCTGTAATAACAAGTAAGTGAACTATGTCATAATGAAGATATTTATTCATGCATTACTCAGAAAATAATCTTGAGATGTTTTGTCTTGAGGTCAAGAGTCAGTTTCCACTTTGTGGTCAAAAACACACATATCTTCAATAATTTGATTAAATTAAATCGAAGAACCTATAAACCATTGATTAAATACAATTATATACACAAAACTACATAAATAAAGGTCACAGGTCAATTCAATATTAAACAAGGAAACAAATTTCAATTTAACTCAATCTCAATAGATAGATTATTATACCTTCACTGGCAACTTCACTCATTCTTAATACATTCTCATCCAAACTTCTAAATCTGTGTACGTGACCAGCAGCCTAAAAGATAAATATAGACTTCAAGATCCTAGAAAGCTTATGTACATTAAATACAATAAATATAGTAAAATGAAAACTGAATTAATTGTATATCAATAACAAAAAATAACTGGCAATGCCATATTTTACGTCATTGGAACATTTCAATAATTCAGAACACTGATTTTAGCTACTTTTGTACATACAAAATGAATAATAAAATCAGGCAACAGGTACATATTATCTCATCAAAACATTGAAAAGAGGTTTATATAAAACTATATAATTTGTGATTTATACTAAAAGGTAACCTTTTCATAGTCTTCATTATGCAAGGCTTGCTGGACACCATCTGTACAATACTTCAAATCTAGAATATCTTCAACTCTTTGTATGCAAGACGTAACACGATTCTGACAACAAAAATAAACAAGTGTTACATAGTAAAAACTTACATTTTTCTTCAATTCAACATGTAAATTACATGAATACACAAACAGATCAATTCAATGTAAGCAGGTAATCAATAAACAAAAAATACTACAGAATGTTATGGAGAGCCTTTTATACCAATGATTAGCATGGTTCCACCATTTAGATCATACGTTGTAGCTGTACAATAAGTGACTTATTTTGTTGGCAGACAATATTTTGCTACATCAATATACAATGCACATAATGTTTTTACATCAGACAAGAAGACGTCTATGTTACAGATACAAAATTTGTTTATAGTCAGTATATAAATAACAAAAATTTTGAAACCAATAGTCTCTCAGGCCCACGTGAACAAACATTTCGAGGGCTCAACGCAACAGTGTCGTAACTCATATTGAAATAAGAACAAGTTATGACAGTGTTGCGTTGAGACCTCGATTTACAGACATGACATTACAACAGTCTTCGAATTTAGCACCAGTCCTCGGACCGAGACCACCAAATTATCCATCGGTCCGGTAAATTTGAAACGGTCAGTGGTCCGTTGGTCCAGTAAACTTTTCAGTGATAATTTTACCATTTATCAGAACAAAAAATGAAATATATGAATCACTCTAAAAAAAATATAACATGTAGCCAATTTATATGAAATTCTGTTGTTCTCATTTTGGTCCACTGAAAGTTCATTCGGTCCAGTAAATTTTGCATTTTCACTGGACCGAATGTCCAGTGCTTAAAAAAGTTTTTCGTGAAGACTGTTACAAGGGCATGACATTACAGATACATAACATTACAAAGATGTGACATTACACAGACATGACATTACAGGTACATGATATTACATATCCACAACATTAGAGACATAACATTACACAGACATGACAAATGAACAGTAGAGTAGAAGGTGCATTGATTTGTTTATTTGTCAGTAGGAAAAATTAAACTAAATGAAACAAAATTCATTCAGATACATATTAAGTACCTTAGCTAGATCAAGCTGTCTGACTTTACTGCTGACATTTTCAGCTAATGTAGAAGTAAAAGACACCATACTAGATAACTGCTTTGAATCAGTATGGAGCATCTGAAGATTGGGTCTGAAAACAAAACATGTATAACTTAAGGTACAGAAAAAAATGGTCAAATTTAGCATTGTCTGAATTGTCATTGTTGAAAATTTTCTTTAAACACAGAATCTGATTTTGTTAGAATATAAGTTATGATTCATCACTATATTTTATATATTATTTAATAGTAATAGGCTTGTTTCAAATTAATTGTTTGTCTATGTTCTATGAGGACGTCATTCACAAAAAAATAAAGCAACAATCAAAGCTAGTGATTGATTGTTGAACTAAATTTTCTCTGTTTCTTATAAATTATGTCATTCATGATATTGTCTTTCAAAGAATTTACTTACAAAACATATTCTCAAAGATGAAATAATTTAATTAATTCTGTAATAAATCCAATGTGTAACTATATTAGCCAATATGAACTTACAGACAGCATTAACAAATTCATTGTAAAATTAATACTGAATGAATCCACATAAATACATCCTAAACCTTGATTCCCCCCAAAAAAACTGCAGATTAGTAAGGCTTAAATTAAAATTAAGTTTGTTTGCCCTTTACCGACCGACCCAAAAAAATCATGACGACTCAAAAAATTTTATTGCAAAGTCTGGGAGAACTTTTTTTATACTTAGGAAAATATACATGTTCTCAGTGCTTTTAATAAACATTTAAAGTAATAACAAAGGAAAACAATCATTTGTGTTACGGCACTGAGTACATGTTTAAGGCTTATTAAAGCACAAAATAAATTGTTGTATGGTAGCAGAATACATAAAATGACTACAGAATGCTTCTAGATAGAAGTGTAATAAAATAAAATATTTTTCCTACCTACTGACCCTCTTCTAAAACTCAGGGTCGGTAAAGGGCAAACAAACATATTTTTAATTTAGGCCTAATATATGGAACAAAAGATGCACTTACAATGTTCTATGAAACGTTATCATCTTCTCTTCTAAAGTTGCTTGAGTTTCCAAGAGTGCATCAAGTTCTTTATCAACTTCATTCTGTAAAGTGAATTACATGTTTTAACTTCCACTAAAGACAATCTAAATTGACTTAATCAGTAAATTTTGAATATTGTAAGTACGAATAACTCACAATGATGAAATAGAAATAGATATGTCAAAACTAGTGAATCATTTAATTTTTCAAATGTTCGGTAAAGAAAGAAATTTTGATGAGTATGTGTTCAGGTAACTTGATGATAGGCATAAATTAGTAGGAGATAAATTGTTTTTTTCATGAAACAATAACATCGCATGTATCCCTGTAATAATGCATCATGAAGAGGGACATGCTTACAAGTGACAGAAAATCACAAGTCATGATCATAAATTTTTTTCCAAAACTTTTGTTTTGATACATTGTGTAAACTAACATTTATTTTAATGTTTTCATTCATTTATCTGGTTTTAACACCGTTTTTTTAACAATTTTTCAGTTATATTTGCCGACCGGTTCACTTAAACAGTTTTCCTGGACTATATTCTAACCAGTACTAACTTAATTACCCTTCCACTAGAAACCAGATACTTCTTCACATGTGGAGGTATATCAACATAGCTGTCAAATTTCATGAAAGGATATGACCTCCCCAACTTCAATGAGTCAATGGACAGAAGCCTATCAGAAGCATAGTCAGATGCCCACAGTTACTGACTTCACTCCACTACATACATCAATCGTTGGATTTTTCACCATCGTTTCGCTGTTTTGAGAGAACAGAATAGAATATGCATCAACCACTGAATCGAAACAACGCTTATATGTTTAAGAAACATTTGTGGTTGCCATGTTTATAGTGAAACCGATATAATTTTACTACAAGCAGTCTGACTGGCTGTCAAGCGCAATACAAGATTGTACTGCATCTGATCAGAATATGGCATTGGTTATATATCAATACGGCAATTCAATAGTGAAAAATCCCACAAGTGATGTATGTAGCTGAGTGGAGTCAACGACAGTGGGTATTCGATGAAGTTCAGAAGAGGTGACCATTTTTTTCTGCATGCACCATACTACAGAGGAATGAGTAACCATTTTTTAAAATTATGCATTGTGTTTTCTGCAAAACTTACTTTAATTATGTTAGTTTTTAAAAAACTATCTCAAAATATTTTTTAATAAATTTGCAACATACAGTTTCTAATATTAAGTACTGTGTACCCACAGTGAAACTCAAGAGTTATTTATGTTTAGCATTACAAAGTTAATTATAGAAACTATTCAAATCTATCATTTCGTTATTTCGTCGTACTCTCATTCAGCCATATTTGATAGCCTTCACTTATCAAACTATGATTTCTTTGGTTGGACAATGTATTTTATCTACGTAAATATGATCAATGTAAGGCATTAAATATATGTATAAACTTTGCAATGCAAAGGTAATTTATTGCTTTACTTTTTCCTTTGTCACCTTAAACAGAAACTGATTCTTAGGTGCGTCCGAACTGTGTACGCGAGGAAAATAACAGAAACAAGAACCAGCTGTCAACAAATTTAATAATTTCTATTTACCAACATAATACTGAGATAAAAGATTGTCCGAATATTAGAAAGAAAAAAAAACACAGCTAATGACAACATCTTTGAGGAGAGCCATGACAATAATGTGATCGCATACTACAAAGTAGTGCAATATCCGAGGATATGTTTCATCCGAAATACATCAACTTCAAGAGGTCGGCTTCAGCAAGTAAAATGTACACTGCGACTGTGGAGACAGCACTGCTCTTCAACAAATGACATTACTACTGTTAGATAGTTACCTCATCCTGGTTTAATTTCTCAAGAGCCCTATGCATTTCTGCAACATCAGTAAGGGTCTGCACCTTTTCCAAATCCATTTCGGACGTGGCATCCGACAAGGCGACAGCCATTACAAACAAACGATTAGTATAAATTAAGTTATAACCGTACCCGTCCGGAAAAAAAGCATTTGATCATTCGGAGCAGGAGTCTCTCAAGATTTTGGGACCATCATCTGGGATCAATATACACATGTATTGATCCCAGATATCATGAAGGAAATCAAATAAAACGACCCAATTAAAGATTTATTTCTTGTTTATTATTCATTTTAATCATGTCATATTCTCCGTAAATATCGTGTTTGAAATTGTAAATTATTTATATCAAATAGTTGTTTCCGTAAGTCGGTTTAATGTTTAAAAAACAGTCACAAAATCACTATTTGGTTATATAAATTAACCAAATTTTCGGAAATAACGTATTATTATCATATAAAACAATACATAATAATGATATTTATTTTTTAAGAACGTATATGACATATATCTTCATAATCGTTTGAATAAAAAGTTGTTTCCGTACATAAAAGTTGTTTCCGCGGAAACAACTTGTTTCCGCTTTTCAGGCAAACCCCATATTCTCCAGTACGTGATATACAAAGACAATTAAAAATTCCACAGAAAATAATGAAGTTACATGTATACGTTCGTCGATCGTTTAAACAGGGTTTTCTATTTGAATGACCCTGGTTTAAACAAAGATCTATGATATATACACAACACAATGTCATGTTCTATACAATGTAGGTATTTTGTTTAAATTTGGCGAATTCTAAGTACAATGTGCACTTCAACACGGTAAACTTATGCCATATGGTCTATAATGACAATCCAACAATTGGACAACGCCTGCATCAAATTTATCTGTCACTATCAGTATATGTTGTGACTGTATTTATACTCTCTGTACGTTAACTTTCTGTTCGTGTTAGCGGATTTATTATATAAATATGATAAACATTGAATATAGTTTCTCTGTGTAAATTTAGGATAAAATATAATTAGTATTTAAGCCAACTGCAGAAAATACGTTTTGGAAAGTAAAGTGAATACAATTTTCACAAAACCAATTGATTTTACAATGTCTGTTTTCACACATAAAATTTTGACCCCGTGGAAAACTGACCCAGGGGTAATTTTTCAACGAATTATTGATCAATTTTCAACGTGAAATTTTGACCCTCATTAAAAAATTATCAGCCTATGTAGGGTTATTTTCAGCGTTGAAAACCACCACTTACAGTATATAATTATGTAATGTAAGTCATTCTCATGATTTCTATTTATAAAACTTTGTACATTTGATTTTAATATTTACACGATTCATTCGTTTTCTCTTAAAGGGGCTCTTTCATCGTGTATTCATAGGGTCACATATCGATTTTTTTATTTGAAATGCTGACAAATTGCATGAAACATTGAAAAAAAAAACATCATCCAAAGCTGAAACAAGACTTTTGTGGCATATTGAGTATGCATAAAAATGCATGTAAAAGCGTATCACGATATATCACAATATTTCATGCTGTATCGCGATACGTATCGCGATATATATAAATGGTAAATTTACAGAAAAGCATTAAAAATTAACAGTTATATAATGTATGGGTAATAATACAGACTATGGCTGACAGTGTAGTTTCACACCTCAAATAACTTGTTATTTTTTAGCACTGTTGAAACTATTAATGCATGTATACATATAAATATGTATGCATGCACAGTCAATAATATTACAAGATTGACCAGCATTTAGACATGAATAACCCTTTACCACAATGTATGAACTATTTTTGTTGTTCGGTACGAACAATAAAGTTATTACCGTATTTCAAAAATCGCTCAGTTTTCACTTTTCCTGCATACCGAACAGCTTCCATTAACCTAGCTTCCGCCTAAGAATATAGTTCTGATATTTCAATTCAATGGCTAAATACAAATTCAAATGTTACATGCATTTAAGTCAAAATTATATGGCTATGCAATATCGTAAACGAGCAATACAAATCAGTCGTAAAAAATCTAAACAATCCTCTCCCTTGGGTTACTACAATAATTACTAATCAGTACACACATTTCAAGGAAGGATGACGTCATAATTATCGTGTTTTTTAGTCTGGGTCCTAGATTCTATTGTAAACGTATAGAAGTCATCATAGAATTCATGGACGATGCGATGATAACTGTGAGTCAGCCAGATATTTAAAAAAGTGATTCTTCGGGAAGTTTCAATCGATTAATTTAATGCTTATAACGTTTAACCTTTTCCTTCCAGCATGACTTCGTGTATGATAATTATATTACATTCTGCATAAGTATTCAAAGAGGCAGGTAGTGTAAACTATATATAATATTATGCTAATTGCTTAACTACTTTTGGTGATCAGATGGGAAACATAAATCAAAGTACTGAAAGCACATGGAACGGGAACAACTGTAACAACTGCATAGCGGGTGTAGAAAAGCGTTCGTAGCACTTATGTCTGCCGCGGCATTAAATTCATGCGCGAATTATCGTTCGTTTTCCAAAGCTCACCCTACATAGAAATCAACTTTTGACTGATTTGTAGCTCCGAACAACATCAGAACCTTCAGAGCTTTGATTTACTATAATAAACACAAAGTTCAGTTATTTAAGCTAAACCCGATATATCGGTATGCTGAAAAAATATTGTGATATTTATATTGTCTAGCTGATATCACGATATACCGATAAACCGATAAAACCTCCCAGCTCTAATTATCATTAACTGAATACTTACTGTTTAATTAATAACCAAGCTATAAGTTTAATTATATTTTTTGTCTTTTAACTTTGTTTTAAAATAAAAGCATCTGAAATAACTCACATTTAAAGAAGTTTGAAACAAAATGCAAAAAACCGATGTGGTAGCGCCTATAGGACAGACAAGAGCAAAAGGGCGCATAGGACGACAAAATGTAGAGACTGTGCGTGTAAAACAGTGTTTTACGAGAGCTTATGCACCTGCAGGACTAATTCTCATATTTGTACAGTCGATCTCTGACGTTTTAGAGTTTTAGTTATTGTTAAAAATTGACCCCAGGATTGATCAAAATTTAACATTGATCAATATTCAACGACTTTCTTGATCAAAATTTAACGTTGAAAACATGTCGGGGTCAATTTTCAACGTTGAGAAATGACCCCTGGGGTCATTTTTCAACGGGGTCAAAATTTTATGCTTCACCGGATCACCCCAATATTCTATTGACAGAGTCATCCTAACTCCACTGCAGTACAATCATTCACAGACAGCGTTGTTTAGTAATGATATTACAGCAAAAGTATTTCTTTCTGTATTCATTTACATTTACAATATCTTAATTCTTGTTTGAAATAATAATCTTTCTTTTCTTAAAAACCGATCAAAATTTCGGCAAAGTGTAAAACGCTGGAATTTTTATAAGTAAACCCCGGAAATGTTAAGAGTGGTTTTAAAAGCATAATTTTTCAACAGACCTTAATAAATACAGTAACAATGTTAAAGTTTCACAAAATATCAAAATAATTTATGGCAGTATAAGAATTAAGCAGTAAAGTGCGACTGATACATATATTGATGTATTTTTTTCGAATGTTCCGGAAAATATCACATTGGTGATAAAAAAGCAACATATTTTTCGACTGACCTGAATAAATATGATATCAAAGAGAACATCTAAGATTTAAAGAAAGTGTAAGAAATAATAGAGTGGTGACAATTTATTAAACCGTATTTGCGTCTAAAATATGTATAGCCGTATGTGCGTACGTCAGTCTTCACATCCAAATTATTAGGTTTTCTTATATGATCACTTTAGTGTTGTCTGTTATATCAAAAACATTATTGTGATCACACATATGTGAAACGATTGCATTATTATAACATATCTTTTAAGTTTGTATTGATAAATGTATGTCATTCATGGATATTCATATTGTCTTAATACAGCAGTAATTACGGAGTTTCTCTGACTAAAGGTCGCCATGATGATTATACAGAAACATACATCAACTTTAGACACAATTCACTGTTTAATTCTTTAATGCTGTCATAATTTATTTGTATATTTTCCAGTGACACTATATTACATAATTATATTGTGTTCCTACATATGCCTACAATGAAAATACTACTTCGAAAATTGAATAGAAAAAATAATAAAACTTTGTTCGGAACAAAAATAATGCATTTATCTTTTTTGGCGGAAATTACGGAAATTTGCCGCATTTCCCGTGCTTTTCCGTGGATTACGCCTGCTCGAAATTGTTTAAACTGACGGGTTTTAGCTTTACTCGAGTTGCACTCTGGGATAGCTTTCCCGGTCAAATACATCCGGCGGCAACTCTGAAACTGAAGCGGTTAGATTTGCAGAATAAATCGATCGGAATCCTTGAATTATCATTATGGCATAGATCAGAAAAACAGTAAATGGTATCCAATTATTTCACTTAACACTTTTTGACCTTTATGCGATGGCTGACTTTAGTTGTAAACGTATAATCTATGAGTCTCATCAGACCTACGTTTTCGTTTTTTGTGGTCGTTTCCTCATTTTTGGAATATAAGGAACACATTTTGCCCAGGAAACTTGCATGTTCAGTAAAATCCTGTTTAGTGTCGGTTTGGTGGACTCTTCAGTCATGATGTGATTAGGTGCATGAAACATTTCATTTACACCCCAAATTACATGAAATTTCATAAAATTGAAATGTAAATGGCTGATGCTCGAAAGAAACAAGTCAAAATGCCAGATAGTTACGAATCCCAAATAATGCGCATACTGCCTGTACTTGAAATGTTGTGTTCAGTAATCAGTTGACATGTCATAATTTTACTCAATACATTGTTTTCTAAATAATCTGTTTTCAGCAATAACAATGCATTTGTACAACCTGACCCTGCAGCGTGCTACTGGTATCACCTGTGCCATCCATGGAAATTTCTCGGGATCTAAACTGCAAGAAATAATAGTTGCACGAGGGAAGATTCTTGAACTCCTTCGTCATGACCCGAATACAGGGAAAATCTACCCTGTTCTTACTCAGGAGACTTTTGGTGTTATCAGGTCCTTGATACCATTTAGATTGACTGGTGGAACTAAAGGTAAGATCTGGGGGCTATCATTATGATACAAAACTGTCATGTCGGCATTTAATTGTCTTACATTCCTGAAGGCAGTTACCTTGAACTTTTCATTTCTGTAACAATAGTATTTCAATTTTCCACGTCTTCAACAAGCAAATCAAAGAATTTCTATTTTAACAGTCTTGTGAGACGAATGTGAATTGTGTCACTACATTGTCATATTCTTAGTTTATGAATATAAAAGAGAAAATTTGATTTGAATTTGAGATTATGCATGTAAATTTATCTTTCAGATTACTTAATTGTTGGTTCCGATTCTGGCAGAATTGTCATTCTTGAATTTCTTGCTCAAAAGAATATGTTTGAAAAGGTTCATCAGGAAACATTTGGTAAAAGTGGATGTAGACGTATCGTTCCTGGTCAGTTCTTGGCAGTTGATCCAAAGGGGAGAGCAGTTATGATAGGTAATCATTGACAGATAATGAGATATAGATGTTATTATGGAAGTTGCCATTAATGTTTAAGAATGCTCGTTTTTCTCTTTATACGATGATGACTTAATAACATTGCTGATGGTTTGTACTCAGAAATTATCAAATGTGTCTTTTTTTGGTGGATTTTAGTTTGATCATTAACTTTGAAGGTCACTGCTTATGGTTGACTGCATATTTATTGCCTCAGTACATTTACTTGAATGAATCATAGTGTGTTATATGTCTGTGTTTATCCAGGTGCTGTAGAGAAGCAGAAGTTAGTTTATATTCTGAACAGAGATGCTCAAGCCAGATTAACAATATCTTCACCATTGGAAGCTCACAAAGCTAATACTCTTGTATTCAACATGGTTGGTGTTGATGTCGGGTTTGAAAATCCAACATTTGCTTGTCTGGAAATTGATTACGAGGTAAATATATTAGAGGAATTCTTAAATTTCATGTACATCCAAAACATACGATATTTTATGATGTATAGCTTCATCAATTTTATTGACCAGTAATCTGTTGTTAGTTAATTTTTGTGCATTTCAATATGTATGTAATTTTAAGCATTTCAGCACAAGTGTACAATTAAATTAAAACTATACAATCTTGCTTATGATATGGCATGTGCTATCACATTTTATTATTAAAGTATTTCCACTAACATCTGTTTATTATCATGTTGACTTATTTAGAAAGTTGAGTGAACTGACTCCTTGATTATCTGATTTTTATATAGGAATGTGATGCTGATCCTACTGGGGAATCTGCTGATAAGGCTCAGCAATTACTCACTCACTATGAACTGGATTTAGGTCTCAATCATGTTGTGAGAAAATACTCAGAACCTTTAGAAGAGCATGCTAACTTTCTGATATCAGGTAAATCTATTTTCCATTTGTGATAATGAGAATCAACTGTATCTTCATAGTTGATTAAGACTGTTATAGAACACTTATAATTGATAGAAGACTTATAATTGAATAAGTGTTTTGTTCAGGTCATCATGACATTGTTTTCTTTTCTTTCTTTTATTGTGTTTAATTAATGATTGTATTGTATGTTTGTTTGTTTATAGTTCCTGGTGGAACTGACGGTCCTAGTGGTGTTCTTATCTGTTCAGAGAACTACATTACATACAAGAATGTTGGTGATCAACCTGACATTAGGTGTCCTATACCACGTAGAAGAGTAAGTGTTGTTTATTTTGTTTGTATTTATCATTGTTAGCTCTCAGCTAGGAAGATGTATATCCCTACTATACCAGCAGTTTTCTTTATGTTTTGGGGAAGGCGCCCTAGCCCTAAATATTAATATGGGGTTGAAATAGCAGGTTGAAGCCCCTGGGTCAAAAATTATTCCCTGAAACCAATTCGGGGACTCAAATTTCAAGGAGTAAATTGGAAATTTGTGGAAAATTGCATGATTTCTAAGTAATTTTTGAAAGTGAAGACGCCCTTTACAGGCTACAACTATGTTATAAAGAAAACCCTTTGATCCCTACAATACACATGATCCGGTAGAGTTGATGTTTTGAACATTTTGGTAAAGGTTTTGATTTAATAATGATAATGTTATAAAAAGAACTATAATACAGCAATGAAATGATGCTTACCGTGTTTCACCTGAGATACTGTGATTATTACATACTTTTATACTGATCTATGCTGTATTTATCTATATCTATGTATGTTTTATTCTTTGTTTCTTTAACCTATCCATTATTCCTAAATTTCTTTTTGTAACAGAATGATTTAGATGACCCAGAAAGAGGGATGATTTTTGTATGCAGTGCTACACATAAAACAAAGGTTAGCTACAATATTAGAACAATTGCATTTTCCAGTTACATACATCAATCTGATTGTTTTATCACTTTAGGCGAATTGTAAGTTTATGTCATAGAAATGATGTTTTCCGTGTTTCACCTGATAATTAAATGATTATAGTATTATTATTACTGATCTATGACTATTCAAAGGTATGATGTGTATAATTTTATTGTTATGTTTGTTTAAAACATTTCTTTATCAGTAAATTTGTTAATTAATTGATAGATGTATTTCTGTAATTCTCATGGGAATTTAGCTAATTATTGTCTAGTGATTTCATCTATATGTCTTACGTTATGTTTTACTAATGTCGGACATAGTTTGCAGTCCCACTTTTCTGCCTTTGTGATGTGCGTCTAAATTGATTTTAATGCCATATTTTATATTTCTTCATGAATAATCCAACACAACTTCCAGGAAATGTTATGAACATTTTTTGTTTTCTTTTGCAGTCAATGTTTTTCTTCTTGGCCCAAACTGAACAAGGTGATATATTCAAGATAACTTTGGAAACGGATGAAGACATGGTCACTGAGATACACTTAAAATACTTTGATACAATACCTGTAGCTACAAGTTTGTGTGTATTGAAGTCTGGCTTTCTATTTTCTGCATCTGAATTTGGAAATCAGTATGTACATTGTTTTGTTTAGTGTTTTATTACTAAGTTAATCCTACAGCTATTATTATGGCAACAATTTCATTAAATGATTAGAATTTATTGTTGTTAATTAAGGGATATGTTAAATTCTACAAGAGCTTTGTTACTTTTCATGTGATATGATGAATTCTTTTTAATGGATGTCGCCTATCGTAAGATATGCAACCATTTTGTTCACTGTCATAGAAATGATGCTTTCCGTGTTTCACCTGATTCATAAATGATTACATTTTACTATTTACTGATCTATGACAGTCTATAACCGCAGTGCTGTAATTTCATATAATTCTAGAGTTAAAGTCTAGGCTAGCGCTAGCCGATCGCCAAATCGCTATTGGCGAGTCAAAGTCGAATCTGGCGAGTTAAAATTCTCAAATGGGCAACAAAAATCGCCAGACAAGGTGCTACTTGGCGATTCTAACAGGCCTTGATAATCCAATACTTTAATCTCAAATACGCATTTTTACACTGCAGACAGCAGTAATATGTGTGACAAACAATGCATGTCCATTGTTTACATCTGTCAACACCAATTTAATTGCCCCAGGGGGTCATTCATAATGCAGATGACTCTTTTATCAAAACAATCGCGAGTGCATCGTGGTAGTGAATAAAGTCCGTACCATACCGGTACAGTCCGGGTTGTATTTTCCGAAAATTGCTTTGCACTTTACTGAACAATCTCGGGTTTTGTAAGTCTTTATTGACAATTTACTACAAAACTACAATGTCATGTTGAATTTAGCACTATGACCAACAAAATATAAAAAACTCGTTAATTTTAAAGCATGTTTTTTTTAACTTATACTTTCGTGAAGTATACGAATTTCGGACAACACATTTCGGATAACAGCATTTATTGAGTAATTTGTGTAAACCTGTTGTATTTGTTACTGTTAAATGTGGTATATTATCCTTGATATATGATAATATGGCACACATTTATGATGAAATCATCATTTGCCAGGGCAGCAGTGTTACTGTTAGTCTTATGAAAATCATGATGCAGTTTTAATGTTGGATTGATTATTATAAGTTCATAATGTCATCACCATTTGCAATTTAATAATATTGCAGCTCAACAAAGTAAAAGGTGTTAGAGCCAAACAATTGAAGTTACCATCTGCAATTTTGTGAAAAAGATTCATCTCCTTTTCGTACGAAACAACACAACTCACAAATAATTGATAGTCATGTTGATATTCTTTTGGGTGTAGATTTTTTTCAAGACAAAATCTGAGCAATAAAATGTGATTTGAACTCATGTCTAGATAGCCAATGCATCTAGATAATATCAATTATTTTGCTGTTGTTTAAGTATGTCAAAGACTCATGTCTGATAGAGTACATATAAAAGCAACATCTAAATAGTTGCAGCATGTCAAAACATAAATAAACCAAGTGACTACATTGCCCATAAAGTCCAGAAAATACCATGGAAAGTGTCAGTGTAGTAATAGGCACATAAAGCCACAATTCATGGTTATTGAACTGGTCTAATTATTAGTCAATGCATGTGACCTGATTTGATAAATGCAGAGAAAGCTATAACTAGCTGAATACATGTATACCAACAAGTCTTGGTTGACATGCCCAACATTTTGCTTTTGGTTAATTAAATGCTGATCTGGCTATTAAGAAATCTGGGTTAATAGCCAGCCGATTAAATGTCTGGCTACTAAGAATTTTTGGCTAGCGCTAGCCTAGAAAGTGTTTAACTCACTGTTTGTGTTTTACAGTAATCTCTACCAGATAGCAAGATTGGGAGATGATGATGATGAACCCAGATTTAGTAGTGCCAGTCCTCTAGAAGAGGGTACAACGTTCTTCTTTCAGCCGAGACCTCTTAAAAATCTGGTTATGGTGGATGAGATGGACAGTTTATCTCCAATCACATCTTGCCAGGTAGTTAATTTAAAGTACTATAATAATACTAAGTGTATTTCATCTTTCTACCCTGACAGAAAAAATAATATTCATGACTAAAATTTTTAAACAATTTTATGTCTTTTATTTGATTAGTGGTTATTTGTTAATACCATTTGGTTGTGTCAACTTGTCAATAAATCATTGCAAAACAATCAAATGGATGTGATTTTAATCCCTTTCCCTGTTTACAGTCTTCTAGTTGCTAATTTTCTGATAAATTTCCTTTTCAAATGAATTTGGTTTGTGGTTATTTAAATGATTATATATTATTGTTATCTGATTATTGTATGTTATGTAGATTGCTGATTTAGCCAATGAAGATACACCACAATTGTACACATTGTGTGGTCGAGGTCCTAGATCATCTTTGCGTGTCTTGAGACATGGATTGGAGGTAAATGTGTTTACATCTGTATATTTTAAAACCCTCGGTTGGATATTATGTACTGGGTCTGTGTGTGATTAATATACTGAAGATAAATATAAAGCATATTTTATATAATTTTGGCCAGTAAAGTCTTAGTGTGTATGTTGAATTAATTAGCTCAAGTTTTGCATTGAAATGATGTTTACCGTGTTTCACCTGATACAATGATTATAATTTATATCACTGATCAATGCAGATAATGACAACATATACAAACAACATTGGCTTGTTTCCGAGTTTGTTGAAATTTTGAATGATACTTCATAGAAAGGTAACATCGCTAAACTGAAAGTACGCCTGGCTTTGAAAACAGGCTGCAACTCGTTCATTTTTCAAACAATTCTCACAACTAGGGCGTAAAAATAAACACCATTTGTGTAGCTACTAATTTATATACAGTTATAGCCATGACACGCTTTTAAAATGAGTGCAACTTAGTCTAAACACAATAAAACCGTTAGTTGGCCGAGTGCGACATTTGCATGTTCATTCAAATTTTCTGTACTTCATCACTAACAATAAAAACGCTGTAGAAGCCAAGTATTAGAATCAGCGAAGTTGGTGAATAATCCCAAAGAAGTCAATTTAAGTCATCCGTTTCTCTTTTATTTCTGTTACCCGGATACATGTCTGCTGTCACTTCGTCGAAACAAGGGGACCCAATAATGTTAATTATGCACTGGTTTCCCGTTTAGAGCGAAGAATCGAGCGTAAGCCGGCTGTCAGCAGGCATGCGTGAGTAAAGCTTCCGGGGTAACAGAAATCATGCTATAATGTCTATCATTAGGCGCTTGCATGCAAATGGAAAGAATAACGTTAAGCGTCAGATGACACTGAGCAGCAGTATGTATTGCATACTCGCTTTATTTCGTACTCGAAAATTATGTTGAAAAATCGGAATGTGACATGGGTGCATCAGGTGCAAAAGACCATGTGACATTTTGAATTTTAATGTGACTATGGCGCATGGCACATGCCTTTCCCGATCACTGATAACTCTGTGTCAAGGCCCTGTTTGGGGGGTATATGTCTCCGACCGCGGAGCTCTTGTTAGCATGACCCCTGTTGTAAGTCTTTTACAATGATGTACAATTTCACTATAAATATCAGTAATGATCTGATAAACAAGCTGTCAGTCATTTGTTAAGTGACATATTGGTGCATGAAAAAGATGTGATAAACTATTATAAAATTGTAACATTGCTTAATAGGATAAAATTTTATAAATATCATATTGTGTATTCAATAAAACGTTGGTCTTAATTATACCCCCAGATATGAAATATATGGGGGCTATATTGGATTCACGCTTGACAGCCGGTCGGTCCGTGCGTCTGTAGACACAAAACGTTGGTCTTTATTAGTTCTGCATTGAAATGATGTTTACCGTGTTTCACCTGATTCAATGATTATAATTTTTTATCACTGATCAATGCAGGTAATGACTTTGAAGTTTCATATTCATTTTGCATGCCATTTTTGTGTCCAGTATTCGGCCCCATTCCCAATAAAAAAGTATATATTTTCCCAACTGAGAGAAAAATTTCCCTGTTTGGCGTTTCATGATACAAATCTCGCCTTGATCAAACAGACATGATACCTGTTCCCCAAAACAATAAAAAGGACGGATTTGAATAATGTTCAGAGTATAGATGCTTTATGGACTTTTATTAGCATGACCCCTGTTGTAAGTCTTGTACAACGATGTTCAATTTCACTGTAAATATCAGTAATGATCTGATAATCAAGCTGTCTGTCATTTGTTACGTGACATATTGGTACATGAAAAAGATGTGATAAACTATCAAAATTTGTAACATTGCTTCATAGGATAAAATTTTATGAATGTCATCATATTGTGTCTTCAATAAAACGTTGGTCTTCATTAGTTCTGCAATGAAATGATGTTTACCGTGTTTCACCTGATACAATGATTATAATTTTTATCACTGATTAATGCAGATAATGACTTTGAAGTTTCATATCCCTTTCTATGCCATTTTTGTGTCCAGTATTTGGCCCCGTTCCCAATAAAAAAGGATATATTTCCCCACTGAGAGAAAAAATTCCCAGTTTTGTGTTTCATGATACAAATCTCCCCTTGATCAAACAGACATGATACCTGTTCCCCAAAAATAAAAAAGGACGGTTTTGAATTATGTACAGAGTATAGATGCTTTATGGACTTTTATTAGCATGACACCTGGTGTAAGTCTTTTACAACGATGTACAATTTCACTAAAAATATCAGTAATGATCTGATAACCAAGCTGTCTGTCATTTGTTACGTGACATATTGGTGCATGAAAAAGATGTGATAAACTACTTGAATTACATTGTAGCATTGCTTCATAGGATAAAATTTATAAATGTCATCATATTGTGTATTCAATAAAACGTTGGTCTTAATTATACCCCCAGATATGAAATATATGGGGGCTATATTGGATTCACGCTTGACGGCCGGTTGGTCTGTGCGTCTGTAGACACAATTTTGTCCGGACAATTTCTCAGCAACTACTTGCAGGATTTCAATGAAAATTCACAGAAGTGATCAGTAGTAAGCCTAGTTGTACATGCTTAAAGCATATTTTGTTTGGATTAATGTTCAATGAATTATAGCCCTTTGTTTTTTATACAGTATAATTTTATACAATAGGCAAATTTTGACCAGACTATTTCTCATTAACTACCTGCAGGAAATCAATGAAACTTACAGAAGTGATCAGTAGTAAGCTTAGTTGTGCATGCTGTAACCATTTTTTTGTTTTGATTAGTTTTCACTGAGTTATAGCCCTTTCTTTTATAAAGTGTATACTGTAGGCAAAGTCCGTCTATTTCTCATTAACTACCTACAGGATTTCAATGAAACTTCACAGAAGTGATAAGTAGTTAGCTGTGTTGTGCATGCATTAAGCTTGTCTTGTTTGGTTAAATTTTTACTGAGTTTTGGCCCTTTGTTTTATACAATTGGTAAATTTTGTCCAAACTACTTCTCAACAACTGCATGCAGGAATTCAGTGAAACTTCTTAGAAGTGATAAGTTGGTTTGCCAAGTTGTTCATGTCCACAATAGGTTTTGTCCAAGTAAATTTTAATGAGTTATGACCCTTTGTTATTTTTTATACAATGAATATTTAGGAATTGGTCAGGATATTTCTAAGCAACAATTTGCAGGTATTAAAAAAATGAAAATGTGTTATATTTCCCTTTGTAAAATGTAACAACAACCGTGTCAAGGTGGCATCTGGGGGTATTCATCACCTTTAGTGATAGTTCTAGTTAGTTCTGCATTGAAATGATGTTTACCGTGTTTCACCTGATACAATGATTATGATTTTATATCACTGATCAATGCATATAATGACTTTCATATTCCTTTCGCATAATGTTCAGAGTATAGATGCTTTATGGACTTTTATTAGCATGACACCTGTTGTAAGTCTTTTACGACGATGTACAATTTTACTATAAATATCAGTAATGATCTGATAACCAAGCTGTCAGTCATTTGTTACGTGACATATTGGTGCATAAAAAAGATGTGATAAACTATTATAAAATTGTAACATTGCTTAATAGGATAAAATTTTATAAATATCATCATATTGTGTCTTCAATAAAACGTTGGTCTTCATTAGTTCTGCATTGAAATGATGTTTACCGTGTTTCACCTGATACAATGATTATAATTTTTATCACTGATCAATGCAGATAATGACTTTTCATATTCCTTTCTATGCCATTTTTGGGTCCAGTATTTGGCCCCATTCCCAATAAAAAAGTATATATTTCCCCACTGAGAGAAAAAATTCCCAGTTTGGTGTTTCATGATACAAATCTCCCCTTGATCAAACAGACATGATACCTGTTCCCCAAAAATAAAAAAGGACGGTTTTGAATTATATACAGAGTATAGATGCTTTATGGACTTTTATTAGCATGACACCTGTTGTAAGTATTTTTCAATGATGTACAATTTCACTATAAATATCAGTAATGATCTGATAACCAAGCTGTAAGTCATTTGTTACGTGACATGTTGGTGCATGAAAAAGATGTGATAAACTACTTGAATTACATTGTAGCATTGCTTCGTAGGATAAAATTTTATAAATGTCATATTGTGTATTCAATAAAACGTTGGTCTTAATTATACCCCCAGATATGAAATATATGGGGGCTATATTGGATTCACGCTTGACGGCCGGTCGGTCCGTGCGTCTGTAGACACAATTTTGTCCGGACAATTTCTCAGCAACTACTTGCAGGATTTCAATGAAAATTCACAGAGTGATCAGTAGTAAGCCTAGTTGTACATGCTTAAAGCATATTTTGTTTGGATTAATGTTCAATGAATTATAGCCCTTTGTTTTTATACAGTATAATTTTATACAATAGGCAAATTTTGACCAGACTATTTCTCATTAACTACCTGCAGGAAATCAATGAAACTTACAGAAGTGATCAGTAGTAAGCTTAGTTGTGCATGCTGTAACCATTTTTAGCTCACCAGAGCACGAATGTGCTCAGGGTGAGCTTTTGTGATCGCCCTGCGTCCATCGTGCGTCGTTACGATTTCGTGGCGTCCATGTTTACTTAAAACAACATCTCCTCCTACACCGCTATGCCGATTGCAACCAAACTTTGCTGGAATGATCCTTGGGTGGTCCCCTTTTTAGGTTGTTCAAAAAATTAAATTTCATTAAAAATTCTGGTTGCTATGGCAACAAATAGAGAAAACTTAAAAAATCTTCTTGTCTGAAACCACAGGGCCTAGAGCTGAGATATTTGGTATTTGGTAAGTTTGT
The DNA here is from genome assembly GCA_964023205.1 of Lutraria lutraria. Lineage (NCBI taxonomy): Eukaryota > Metazoa > Mollusca > Bivalvia > Venerida > Mactridae > Lutraria > Lutraria lutraria. Next base: position 39,689,659 of record OZ026839.1, read on the forward strand.
TCAATTTATTACCCTGGGGTCAAAATTGGCTCCGCCCCGGGGGTAACTTGATTTTACATAGACTTATATAGGAAATTAAAAAAATCTTCTTGTCAAAAACTACAATGCCTAGAGCTTTGATATTTGGTGTGTAGCATAGTCTAGTGGACCTCTACCAAGTTTGTTCAAATTATTGCCCTAGGGTCAAAATTGGCCCCGCCCCGGGGGTCACTTGATTTATATAGACTTATATAGGAAAATTTAAAAAGTCTTCTTCTCCGAAACCATAAGGCCTAGAGCTAAGATATTTGGTATGTAGCATTATCTAGTGGACCTCTACCAAGTTTGTTCAAATTATTGCCCTAGGGTCAAAATTGGCCCCGCCCCGGGGGTCACTTGATTTATATAGACTTATATAGGAAAATTTAAAAATCTTCTTCTCCGAAACCACAAGGCCTAGAGCTAAGATATTTGGTATGTAGCATTATCTAGTGGACCTCTACCAAGTTTGTTCAAATTATTGCCCTAGGGTCAAAATTGGCCCCGCCCCGGGGGTTTATTCTATTTTATATATTGGAAAGTTTAAAAAATCTTCTCCGAAACCACAAGGCCTAGAGCTAAGATATTTGGTTTGTAGCATTGTCTAGTGGACCTCTACCAAGTTTGTTCAAATTATTGCCCTAGGGTCAAAATTGGCCCCGCCCCGGGGGTCACTTGATTTATATAGACTTACATAGGAAAATTTAAAAAATCTTCTTCTCCGAAACCACAAGGCCTAGAGCTAAGATATTTGGTATGTAGCATTATCTAGTGGACCTCTACCAAGTTTGTTCAAATTATTGCCCTAGGGTCAAAATTGGCTCTGCCCTGGGGTTTATTCTATTTTATATATTGGAAAGTTTAAAAAATCTTCTCCGAAACCACAAGGCCTAGAGCTAAGATATTTGGTTTGTAGCATTGTCTAGTGGACCTCTACCAAGTTTGTTCAAATTATTGCCCTAGGGTCAAAATTGGCCCCGCCCCGGGGGTCACTTGATTTATATAGACTTATATAGGAAAATTTAAAAAATCTTCTTCTCCGAAACCACAAGGCCTAGAGCTAAGATATTTGGTATGTAGCATTGTCTAGTGGACCTCTACCAAGTTTGTTCAAATTATTGCCCTAGGGTCAAAATTGGCCCCGCCCTGGGGGTCACTTGATTTATATAGACTTATATAGGAAAATTTAAAAAATCTTCTCCGAAACCGCAAGGCCTAGAGCTTAGATATTTTGTATGTGGCATTGTGTAGTGGACCTCTACCAAGTTTGTTCAAATTATGGCCCTGGGGTCAAAATTAGCCCTGCCCTGGGGTTTATTCTATTTTATTTAGGAACATTTAAAAAAATCTTCTTCTCCGAAACCACAAGGCCTAGAGCTAAGATATTTGGTATCTAGCTTTGTCTAATGGACCTCTTTTAAATCTGTTCATATAATGGCCATGGGATAAAAAACGGCCCAGATGGGTCACTTGATCTTACTTAGACTCGTATAGAAAACTTCAACAATGTTAATCTCCAAATGACCTTTTCTCCTGGTGAGCATTTATAGGGCCATCATGGCCCTCTTGTTTTGTTTGGATTAGTTTTCACTGAGTTATAGCCCTTTCTTTTATGAAGTGTATACAGTAGGGAAATTTGTCCGTCTATTTCTCATTAACTACCTACAGGAATTCAATGAAACTTCACAGAAGTGATAAGTAGTTAGCCGTGTTGTGCATGCATTAAGCTTGTCTTGTTTGCAGGGCTTTTTTTTCACAGGTTGGGGAAGGGGCCTTTTCTTTAAATTTGGGGGAAAATAACGCATCATTTTTGCAAAAGGGGAAGAAAAAACTTGATGTAAATTGAATTTCTGGGGAAAACTGCATGAATTTAAAGAATTTTCCTGAGGGGAAGACGCCCATTAACGGCCCCTGCTAAAGAAAGAAAAAAAGCCCTGGTTTGGTTAAATTTTTACTGAGTTATGGCCCTTTGTTTTATACAATTGGTAAATTTTGTCCAAACTACTTCTCAACAACTGCATGCAGGAATTCAGTGAAACTTGTTAGAGGTGATAAGTTGTTTGCCAAGTTGTGCATGTCCACAATAGGTTTTGTCCAAGTAAATTTTAATGAGTTATGACCCTTTGTTATTTTTTATACAATGAATATTTAGAAATTGTTCAGGATATTTCTAAGCAACAATTTGCAGGTATTAAAAAAATGAAAATGTGTTATATTTCCCTTTGTAAAATGTAACAATAACTGTGTCAAGGTGGCATCTGGGGGTATTCATCACCTTTAGTGATAGTTCTAGTTAGTTCTGCATTGAAATGATGTTTACCGTGTTTCACCTGATACAATGATTATGATTTTATATCACTGATCAATGCATATAATGACTTTCATATTCCTTTCGCATAATGTTCAGAGTATAGATGCTTTATGGACTTTTATTAGCATGACCCATGTTGTAAGTCTTTTACAATGATGTACAATTTTACTATAAATATCAGTAATGATCTGATAACCAAGCTGTCAGTCATTTGTTAAGTGACATATTCAGGGCTTGAAAAATGTTCAAGGTGGTACTAATCCTGTAGGACTAGTAGCTGCAAATTCTTACTCGCCCTTTAGAAGAACCGACTCTTCCTTAAGAAAATTAAGTATTTGTATACTTTTAGAATGTAAGTTATGATTAAGACTTTAAAGGACGTATATATCTTCTGTTAAGTATGACTGATTGCGGGAAAATTACGTCTGATGCTGACATAAATGATGACAACATACATGAACGATACAGATTTTATAACTGGCATTTTAATCTTTAATCACTAAGGATTACCGTGATTCGCGTACATATCAAGCTGTCTTTCAAGTAAGTAGCAACACTGATATTTATTGCGAATGCTTCTTCTACTTGAAATTGCTTTCTGTCGTCTGTTCAGAAAACGGGTAACATGGTAAGATAATTCAGGATTTGACACTTACTCGAGTCCGTTGATACGAGACCAACAATAATCAACGCATCCAATTAATTTGTCAAGTAAGAAATCCCATTCTTGAAATAAATAGAAAAGCCGGCGAATGAGGCATTGTCGCAGTTAAACTTGTAACTTGTAGCGGTGTTTTAAATATGCCGCAGGGCCGGGTACAGGGCAACAATCTATTTTTAGTCATTATTGTCTAGTGCAAGCGTTTCACGAACGCGGATTTAACATAAACAAAACGTGAATCTAAATTGATTCGGATCGAATTGCAAAGAGATATTTCCAGTTTTAAATTATTTTAGGGTGATTGAATGCCTGATTTTGTGCTCGCCCCGTCGCACTAGTATTCACAAAAATCTACTCGCCCGATGCCAACTTCAACTCGCCAATGCGAGCGGGCGAGCGGAATTTTCAAGCCCTGATATTGGTGCATAAAAAAGATGTGATAAACTATTATAAAATTGTAACATTGCTTAATAGGATAAAATTTTATAAATATCATCATATTGGTCTTCATTAGTTCTGCATTGAAATGATGTTTACCGTGTTTCACCTGATTCAATGATTATAATTTTTTATCACTGATCAATGCAGATAATGACTTTGAAGTTTCATATTCATTATACCCCCGCAAACGAAGTTTGAGAGGGGGTATATTGGAGTCACTCTGTCGGTCGGTTGGTTGGTCAGTCCATCCGTCCGCATAAAATTTGTGGAGCAAACTACTTCCACAATTTTAGCTCACCAGAGCACAAAGTGCTCATGGTGAGCTATTGTGATCACTTGATGTCCGTCGTCCGTGTGTGAGTCAACAATTGCTTTAAACAACATCTCCTTCTTAACCAGTCGGCCAATTTCAACGAAACTTTACATGGATGTTCCTTGCATGAAGCTCTACCAAAGTTGTTAAAAAAAATTAATTTCATTAAAAACTCTGGTTCCCATGCCAACCAATAGGAAAAACTTAAAAAATCTTCTTGTCCAAAACCACTGGGCCTAGAGCTTAGATATTTGGTGTGTAGCATTGTCTAGTGGACCTCTACCAAGTTTGTTCAAATTGTTGCCCTAGGGTCAAAATTGGCCCTGCCCCAGGGGTCACTTGATTTTACATAGACTTATATAGGGAAATGTTAAAAATCTTCTTGTCAGAAACTACAATGCCTCGAGCTTAGATATTTGGTGTGTAGCATTGTCTAGTGGACCTCTACCAAGTTTGTTCAAATTATTGTTCTAGGGTCAAAATTGGCCCCGTCCCAGGTGTCACTTGATTTTATATATAGACTTATAATTATAAGGAAATTTTAAAAATCTTCTTGTCAGAAACTACAATGCCTAGGGGTTAGATATTTGGTGTGTAGCATTGTCTAGTGGACCTCTACCAAGTTTGTTCAAATTATTGCCCTAGGGTCAAAATTGGCCCCGCCCCAGGGGCCACTTGATTCATATAGGCTTATATAGGAAAATTTAAAAAATCTTCTTGGCCAAAACCACAATGCCTAGAGCCTAGATATTTTGTATGTAGCATTATCTAGTGGACCTCGAACAAGTTTTTGTCTGGTGGACAACTACCAAGTTTGTTTAAATTATTGCTGTAGGGGCAAAATTGGCCCCGCCCCAGGGTCACTTAATTTTACAAAGGCTCATGATAATTTTCTCTAAGAGTCTTTTTATCTGGTGAGCGATATAGGGCCATCATGGCCCTCTTGTTTAAGCTATTGCAATGAAACTTGAAATATGTTATCACCATCAAGTGTAGATGTGCAAGACACAATTTTCATGCCCAGCGATTCACTCAGTGCAGAGTTATGGCCCCTTGAACTTAGCCGTATAGTGTACTATTGCAGTATTAGTGTCAAAGCGGCGGCGGGGGTAAGTCACCTCTGTGACAGCTCTAGTTTTGCATGCCATTTTTGTGTCCAGTATTCAGCCCCGTTCCCAATAAAAAAGTATATATTTTCCCAACTGAGAGAAAAAAAATTCAGTTTGGTGTTCTCCCCTTGATCAAACAGACATGATATTTATTAGCATAAATACAAACAGACTTTTATTAGCATGACCCCTGTTGTAAGTCTTTTACAATGATGTACAATTTTACTATAAATATCAGTAATGGTCTTATAACAAAGCTGTCAGTCATTTGTTACGTGACATATTGGTGCATAAAAATGTGCGATAGACTATTAACATTAGTGACATTGCTTCATAGTATAAAGTTGTGTATTCAGTAAAATGTTGGCCTTAATTAGCAGTCTTCACGAAAAACTTGATCAAGCACTGGACATTCGGTCCAGAAAAAATGCAAACTTAACTGGACCAAATGAACTTTTAGTTAGCAAAAACAAAACTGATAGGCCTCAGTTCACCAATGTAAAAAAAAAACAATATATTTTTCGAGATTGATTAAAATATTTCATTTTTGTTCTGAAATATGATTAAATTCTCACTGTAAAATTTTACTGGACTGTTGGACCACTGAGCTGTTTTCACTTAACTGGACGACACCCATTTAATTAGACTCGGTCCAGGGCTTAATTCAAAGACTGAAAAAGTTCTGCATTGAAATGATGTTTACCGTGTTTCACCTGATAAAATGATTATGATTTTATGTCACTGATCAATGCAGATAATGCTTTCATATGTTATGTTCTTAAATGAGATACTTTCCTTCAGTCAATATTGGATAACTTTTGAACTCCAAAATGTACCCACTAATCCATAACATAATTTGAAAGCATTGAAGTTCTATCTTTGATGAGCGAGAGTGAATCTAATTACCATAACATGTTTTCAGGTGTCTGAGATGGCTGTGTCTGAGCTGCCAGGTAACCCCAATGCTGTATGGACAGTGAAGAAGCATTCTGATGGTAAGTTGTTTGAACACTTCTGTAATTTCCTTGTGGTTGCTACCAGGATACATCTCGCACGAAAAATGGAAAATGAATATCAAATATCTTCGTGCCTTTTGCTTTAAAATTTCTGACCGAAACTTCATTATTGAAGGCCTGTTACTGCAAATAAACCTTGTACACATGCATTCTGGTTAAATTTTAGATGTTGGCCATAGTCCTGGAGTTTCTGAATGATTTGTATATAAAGTGTACATATATCATACTTGTTAGCTTAAGAGATGTTTACTGTTTCACCACTTTGGAGATTTTTGTCTAATAAAGTGAGTTTTTATCTCTTGTAGATACCAGGAATGCATGACTCACAATTATCATTCAATGGCAGTACTTTTGTTTCAGGTGATTTCCTTCATGTGCCTTATCAAAGTTTGTAACAACTACAGTTTGACCAGTAGGCAACTCTATCATGAGCACCCTCAGTATGGCAAACTTGTGTTGGCTTTGATACAAGGCTGTTTGTGAATTCTTGATTTATTGGTGCTTTATGTTTTGGTTGGATGATTTATTAGGCTGTTGTGTAGATAACTGTATGAATGTTGCAAATAGACGTTACAGTGGCTTATGAGACCCTTATAAAATTATTAATTTAAGCCATAATTGAGATGTGTGTAATAAAGCTTTTAGTTGATGGTAGTTATTGCTGGGTAGATGAGGATGTAGTGCTTGGATATCTACAATTGATTTCAAAGAACGAGACTAATTAAATCAGGCTGGTGTGTATGAGACACCATCACCAGACCTGTTTTCTAATTTCAGATTTGGAGCTAACCGTTCCTTTGATAGCAGCTGACATCAGGTGGGTATCTAAGAACTGCTAATGTTGGGAGAATCAGTATGATGTATTATTGTGATAGATCTTCAGTTGGAATGGATTTTGTTTATTATACTGTATTGGTTTTATGGACATTAGAGATTATATACAAAGATGGTACTAGGTTGATATGGTTGGTTCTGCATTTATGTTGAGAAGTTAAGCTTTAGTTTGTATTAGGACAAGATTAAACTATTTTATGATTTATAATTTCATTGCCTGAGGCATTAATTCACATATATATTTGTCTGTTTGAAAATTGGGAATTTGTCCTCACCAGATCAAATATAGATTAGTAGCATGTATTCTTTCTCTTTATTTAGGAAATTGACACAACATCCTACTTTCTCTCTTTCCATTTTCAATTATCGTGTCTTGCTAGCCTTTCTGTTGATGAAATACAAAGTTAATTAGCACTATCTAGTGGTAATGGTAGTTCATGATCTATCTATGTCTTATCATATGTGTTTGAATTCTTTGTGGTGTTGTTTTTGTCTTGACTCTTAATATGGAGGCATATTTATTTTCAGATGAATTTGATGCATACATTATTGTGTCTTTCGTAAATGCTACTCTGGTATTGTCTATCGGTGAGACAGTTGAAGAAGTCACAGATTCTGGGTTTTTGGGAACCACTCCAACACTGTCTTGTTCCCAGCTTGGTGACGATGCTCTCGTACAGGTAGGTTACATTTGCTGTGGTTTATTAACATCTAGTATGTAACTTTGAAGATGTACAGTTAACGTCTGCACTATATTTTGGTTGCCTCTTGTGATACTATGATTTTCATTATTATACATAAAAATTGTTTGTAAGAAATACATAGTTAATATTCAAAAGCTTTCTGATTTCTTTGAATAAAAATTGGTTATATAAGGTTTTTGGTTGTTTCAGATATATCCTGATGGAATTCGTCACATTCGTTCAGATAAAAGAGTTAATGAGTGGAAAACTCCAGGAAAGAAAAACATTGTAAAGTGTGCCGTAAATCAACGCCAAGTGGTGATTGCTCTCTCAGGAGGAGAACTTGTCTATTTTGAAATGGATCCTGTAAGTACTTGATCATATCTGTATTCTGGTTGTGTGTGTATGTCCTGGAAATTTACTGACACAAAATATGACATTTTCTGAATTATCCACCTCTTGGGTTAAGATGTGTTTGCTATTTAAATTAACTTGTGATGATCACTAAAGCACAGACATTCCGAAAAGTGTTTTGACATTACTGGACATTCGGTCCAGTAATCTTGGAAGAATCACTGGACCGAATCAGTTTTCACCGGACCGAATTGAACTAATGAAATGTTATAATATCCCTTTTGCAGAACAGGAATGCTAATATTACATATTGTAATATAGCATCACTGTGTGGAAGCATGAGCTTTAGAAGGGTAGGGTCGTTTTTGGCATGGCTTTAGCCCCTTCAGAATATTGCAATCAGCGGATTTTAAAAGTCGCATAAAGCCAAAAACAAACAAAACAAAATACTAAAATTATCTATTTTTATGAGCCATGCAGAAAAAGGAGATTGCATCTTCTAAATTATTCAGTGTTTTGCTACTAGACCGAAATTTATTGAATGATGGAAAACAAGATGAAATTAGTTCCATTATTCTAATTCCCGTTATGATCGTAGATATTGTTCGCGTATAAGTATTTTTTTTAATAATTACCATAGTCACTTGTGTATAGGTCACACCTGTGTAAAATACGCGAGTAAAACGAAAATGAAAAAAATCCGCGCCATTTTGTTTGTTTGTTTTTGGCGTGCGATAATTATTACGAGAACGTGATAATTACTCTTGTAGAGTAACATCATTTGATTACTCAACGTGTCAACACGTACTCAAACTTCTATACACTTCGATTTTTCATAATTAGCGGCACCATCGGCAAACATTTGTTGACGATTTTCAAACTTGCGTGTATGTCTGACTCGACACAATCCGGGGAAAATACGGACCCGTACTGGATTTTAGATAAACATTACGAAAGATTTACTCCCCTTAGGCGTTAATATGCCATTTGTTAAGATTGTCTCCAATTTCGACCGTTTTTAGCTGAGGAAATTTAGATTGAGTTCATCAAAAATGTATACGACACACCTGATTTTCGTAGCCAATCTTGAACGTAAAATTATGCATCTTATACACGATTTATTTGAGTATCGGACATTCGGACCGGCAGGGACATAATTTTTCTCGGACCTAAGGAAATTTTACCGGTCAGGTCCGTCGGACCGGCACTTTTCGGAATGTCTGAAAGCATATAGAATGAATCGGTTGTATTGTTCTATGAATGAATTATCATTAAATGTCTTGCATTATAGACAGGACAACTAAATGAATATACAGAGAGGAAAGAAATGTCCTCAGATGTTGTTTGTATGGCACTGGGCAGAGTACCATCTGGAGAACAACGCTGTAGATTCCTAGCTGTAGGTCTGGCTGATAACACAGTCAGGATTGTCTCACTTGATCCAACAGTAAGTATCAATTGAATTGCCTGGAATGTACTTTTACTGTTTGTCTAATATTAAAGTTTAGGAATGTTGCTGTATATGGCAGTACACTGTTGAACAAATAAGTGTACTGTATATGTGTACAGCATAGGGAGGGTTTGTAGTGGTTGTATCAGCACTTTACATTTTACCCAAATTTCAAGAAAAAATTCAAAACTTTTATTTTAAGTTTTCCCAATAAGAATTTCACAGGTTATACTAATTCTTTGTTAATTTCTGTGACAATTAACCTGTGTGCTGCTGACCTGTCATTATGAAATTTTGGTTTCACAAACCGTATATCAATTATTTTACGTATTAAAATCATAAATGTGTTTATTAAATTATAAGTGAGGAAAATGCTTGCATGTGGAAAGGTCAATTGTATTGTAATGACTTGTTTATAGCCAGTCCTGTATTGCTATATGTATTACAGTGGTCCCCATATTAATATTTTGTTTGTTTATTTCAGGATTGTTTATCACCATTAAGTATGCAGGCCCTTCCTGCTGCCCCAGAATCTTTATGTATTGTTGAGATGGGTGGTACAGAAGCTAAAGAGGAGACTGGAGAGGCTGGTACAGCTGGTGGTCTCTTCCTTAACACTGGATTACAGGTAATTAATTTTGTATTGTGCTTCATAGTATTAGCTGAAATGTGAACTACTGAGACTATCTGGTAGTTTTAAAACCTAACATAACTGGCCTACACCTTTCACTTCTGTTGGTCTTTTTGTTACTGAAAATATTCTCAAACAGATTTCACAGGCTTGAAATATTTGCCCTACAGAATTGGAATTTGCATTTTTGTGGTTATTGAAGAAAATGCATTTCTAATGTATTAATGTTTAGAGGATGTAAAAATAAAATGGTTAAGAATTTTTGGCCTGTTCTATGTCTTACACTGTTACACATAATTCTATGTGAAAAAAAGCTGTAAATGTATCCCTTTAACGATTTACTAGATAGTTGATGGTACAATAGATGTACAGATTTTCAATAGATTTCTATTTTTTCCAGAATGGTGTATTATTACGTACAGTGCTGGACACTGTTACTGGTGATTTGTCTGACACCAGAACAAGATACCTTGGTTCAAGACCAGTGAAATTGTTCCGTATTGCCATGCAGGGATCAGAGGCTGTAAGTATAGATTGTAGTTACCATCATAACCTCTCCAAACAGTTAAAATGAAGTTAGTCTGTGGGTTAGTTGCTAGTGCTTGATTTTCTGATTCAGTAAAATATCACAATTTTTCATAATTTGTTCGCAGTAAAATAAAATCTTAATGATTTTACATTCATTTATTTTCTGATATATCTGAGGGAATAATTTTACTATGATGTATATTTCAGGTTCTCGCTATGTCCAGTCGTTCATGGCTTAGTTATGCCTATCAAAGCAGATTTCATTTAACTCCTTTATCCTATGAGAGTCTGGAGTATGCTTCTGGCTTTGCTTCTGAACAATGTCCAGAAGGTATTGTGGCAATTTCTACAAACACATTGAGGTAAGATTTTGCTATTGTCATTATTTTCTTAGTTTATTAGAATTGATATTTGCTGATAATTTGCTATTGAATATAGTGAATAGTGTGTAAATGTGAAACGTATATATTATGATTACCTTACTTTGAAAATAGAGACCAGCTAACCTGTAGGTTGTGTAAATGAGTAAAGTAACATAAATCTTGTGTTTACCTTAAATAACTGCATGTGTACAAGCCTTTTTACCTTTCTACTTGACAGAATTTTGGCATTGGAGAAATTGGGTGCTGTGTTCAATCAAGTGTCACATAACTTGTTATATACACCTCGGAAGTTTGTCATCCATCCTGAATCGGGTCATCTTATCATCATAGAGACTGACCATAATGCTTACACTGATGCTACAAAGGGTCAGAGGAAACAAACACTGGCTGATGTGAGTAATGGTCAATTTTCAAATAAAAAACTTGCATCTTGTTTTAACTGTTACTGATGTTTTGATGTTTGCATTCTGATATTATTGTTGAAGAGGTTAGAGCTGGTGGTAATTAACTAGAGAATGGTGGTCTCTATGGTGATAATAAAGAGGATTTTGTTTCAATGAATTGTTTTTGTTTGGGAAACCATATTAACTGTTTAGTGTTTTACTAACTTCGGTCTTGCAGGCTATGATAGAAGATGCACAGGAGGAGGAAAGAGAGCTTGCTGCAGAGATGGCAGCTGCCTTCCTTAATGAAGATTTACCTGAAGCTGTGTTCGGTTCACCTAAAGCTAGTGCTGGTATGTGGGCATCAGTGATCAGAGTTATAAACCCAATCACTGGTAATACACTGGACTCTATCAATCTGGAACAAAATGAAGCTGCTCACTGGTAATAATTGAAATTATTTAATTAACAATTTTAACAAATTTGAGAACAGTCACAAATTGAGTATTTGGCTAATTTTCTCATTTTATTTATAAATGTTTGGTATGTTTTATGTTCAAAGTTTTGTGGTATATTGTGTAGAATTTGATCAATGTTAAAAATCTTATTTTGCGAGTTCTTTCCATAGTTTGATTTTAAAATCAGTTAATGTTTACTTTCAGTTTATCAATTGTGAAGTTCTCTAACTCACCTGATGACACACATGTTGTTGTTGGTGTTGCTAAAGATTTGACATTAAACCCTAGAACTTTAGGCAGTGGATATCTTTATACATATAAACTAGTGGAAGGAGAAAGCCTGGAATTAGTGCATAAAACTGTTGTTGATGAGATGCCGGGGGCTATTGCTCCATTTCAAGGTCGTGCTCTCATTGGAATCGGAAAATTCTTAAGGATTTATGATCTTGGAAAGAAGAAATTGTTACGCAAATGTGAAAATAAGGTAAATGATTATGTATAAACTTTTTGTCTATTAACTGATCATGTATCTATTGATTAATAGTTAACTTACTGTCCTCTTAAAGTTGTGGAACAGTTAGTTAAATTTTGCTGCGATTTTTAGTTTGAGCTATATTTGTTAGCTATGCCACCCAATTAATGGATTGTATGTAATCTGGTTAATCCATGTAATATAAACAAAACTACACCTTGTTATACTGTAAACATTACCTTGTGTATCTCATTATTTGATAAATGTATTTATGTATTATTTCAGCACATTCCAAATTTTGTGGTTGGTATACATACTATGGGGAACCGTGTTGTTGTTGCTGACATTCAGGAAAGTTTCCACTTTGTTCGATACAAGAGGTCAGAAAATCAACTGATTATATTTTCTGATGATACAAATCCAAGATGGATCACTGCTTCATGTTTACTGGATTATGATACAGTGGCAGGGGCAGACAAATTTGGAAACATTACGGTGGTAAGAATAAAGTATAGTTAAAATTATCCTTTAGTTGCTAGTTATTGTTAATATGTGATATAATGACATCCAGTATCTTACCAATCATACAAAAGTATGAACTTAGTTACTATAGAGCTATCAACAAAAGTATGTTGATTCTGCTCTAAAACTATTGATGTTCTCTGTCTTTATTTGTAATAAGATTTCCAATTTTCATATAATATAATACTAAAGATGTTTAGCTAAGTGACCATGATAGCAATTATTTATGAATATTAGAAGTCCCGGTGGCTGGCGTTATCACCTTCTACTAAGCCAAACATAATTTTTCATAAAAAATGTGAATAATTTCTATATGAAACCTGCTACAATAGTCTAGATCTTCAGGAGACACTGTTTTATGATAGTGAGTTGTTTAATGTTTTATGGAGAATCTACCAAATCTTTATCTTGCTTATGTTTCTTGATGATCAGATTCGTTTACCACAAGATGTCACTGATGATGTTGATGAAGACCCAACAGGGAACAAAGCATTATGGGATAGAGGACTTCTGAATGGAGCCTCACAGAAGGTATGTATAGATGTTGCCATCGATACTGAACTGCTGTGTATTTGTTACTCCTGTAAATGTGTGTATTGTCACCTCTGAAATGATGACAAAGTCAATCCATTCTCTGAGATATTGAGTGGAGATGACAGGTAACATCCTTGTGATGTTTGGTCATATTGTCTGGTCAATACTTACTGAAGGTTCTCTTTAGTTATGTTGAGACTACAACTATGTCCTAGGCCAGTTGTCTCCCTTGATATAAAGATGGATACTTGGTTTCTGATCCAGGTCTTTGAAATGTCCTGCTATAAATGAAAAAGTCATACAACTTTGTTATGCCTCTGCCATTTGAAATGGTGGAAGGGCATAAAGTGTCACCTCTGTCCGTCCATCAGCTGAAAATGAAGAAGAGATACAAATTATGGGCTGCTCAAAACTTGTCGACATAGTGACAGATTAATGATATTATGAAGATAATTGATAACTTTATGAGAAAGCATTTTTTTATTGATTTATATGAACTATAGAAGCTTTATTTTGTGAGATGATGACAAAGTCAATCCATTCTCTGAGATATTGAGTGGAGATGACAGGTAACATCCTTGTGATGTTTGGTCATATTGTCTGGTCAATACTTACTGAAGGTTCTCTTTAGTTATGTTGAGACTACAACTATGTCCTAGGCCAGTTGTCTCCCTTGATATAAAGATGGATACTTGGTTTCTGATCTAAGTCTTTGAAATGTCCTGATGATTTCATGAAAAAGCTTTTTTTTTTCTTGATTACAGTAGTTCCATTTATTTTTGTTGTGTTCACTTTCTTTGGTTTTTACTTCAATGGCTATTTCGTGGGGATGTGAATTTCTGGATTTGATGTTGAATTGGGGAATGGTTTTCTGTCATTTTCTTCAATAAAGTAACCTCTTTGGTGAAGAAAAATGCATTACAAACTTGTAAACAAAGGTCACCCTTGGGAAAGACATGATGTGGCCTTTATTGACAGATGGCCTTTATTCATAGGTCATTCTGTTCTAAATATCATTGATGGTTTTTAAAAGAATGGCCTTAACTAACATGGTGGCCTTTATTTAGAGCTGGCCATTAACTGAGGTTTGATTATTCATAACTTTCCATGTGTCAAAAAATATAATATGCTACAACAACTACAACATGCGACTGATGCATGTTAATAATATTTTAATTAAATATGTATTCATGTCAAATTTGACATTTACAAATTTACAATGGTGCAATGGAGCAAAATGGGTTGGGGGGGGGGGGTCATCTGTGTTCACACCATTCTTGATGTCAATTTTGTTAGCACTATTTCAACATGGACCTCATATTTCTGAGACTTGTTTCGTTTTTACTGAACCCACAAAATTAACCCCCTAACAAAAGTTAGTGAAACCACAGTATGAAGTGTCAAAGCATAGTTGAGATGATGACAAAGTCAATCCATTCTCTGATATATTGAGTGGAGATGACAGGTAACATCCTTGTGATGTTTGGTCATATTGTCTGGTCAATACTTACTGAAGGTTCTCTTTAGTTATGTTGAGACTACAACTATGTCCTAGGCCAGTTGTCTCCCTTGATATAAAGATGGATACTTGGTTTCTGATCGAAGTCTTTGAAATGACCTGATGATTTCATGAATAAGCATTTTTATGCCCCTGTCAGTCCAAATACAGAAGGGCATAAAATGTTGCCCTGTTAGTCTGTCTGCTGTCCGTTCAACTTTTGGTTTCCAAGCGATGAGAAATATTTCATGGATTGGTTTCATATTTTACAATTTCTGTTAATATCCAAACATTTTCACTGGAGTAATGGCCCCTTTTTGACTTAGCGGGGGGCATTCAAGTCCTCTTGACACATGTCTGGTTTTTAATTGATTATGAACTGTAGTTCTAAGCTTTATTTAGTGAGATGATGACAAAGTCAATCCATTCTCTGATATATTGAGTGGAGATGACAGGTAACATCTTTGTGATGTTTGGTCATATTGTCTGGTCAATACTTACTGAAGGTTCTCTTTAGTTATGTTGAGACTACAACTATGTCCTAGGCCAGTTGTCTCCCTTGATATAAAGATGGATACTTGGTTTCTGATCCTTAGAATAAATTGCTCTTAAATTACAAAAAAATTTGAAGAATTATTTGCCTATTGTTAGGACATTGCATTCATTTTTATCTATATTGTGATATTTTCAGGCTGATATATTGGTGAATTTCCATATAGGTGAAGTTGTTACATCTCTACAGAAAGCTACACTTATCCCTGGAGGTTCAGAATCTCTTGTTTACACTACCCTGTCTGGAGGAATAGGAATGTTGGTACCATTTACATCTCATGAAGTGAGTGCTCTTCTTACTTTTGATTAAAATTTAATGGTAACACAATTTCAGTTTTGTTTCATACTAACTTATTTAGAAATTGGATTAAAATCTGTGTAATGCTTTGAAGTATTTTTCACATGATAAATTACTCATTTGTGTCAACTTAATTTTCTTAACTGGTCTGTGGTGTCTAAATGGTGTATGTATTTTGAGATGATGACAAAGTCAATCCATTCTCTGATATATTGGGTGGAGATGACAGGTAACATCCTTGTGATGTTTGGTCATATTGTCTGGTCAATACTTACTGAAGGTTCTCTTTAGTTATGTTGAGACTACAACTATGTCCTAGGCCAGTTGTCTCCCTTGATATAAAGATGGATACTTGGTTTCTGATCCAGGTCTTTGAAATGTCCTGCTATAAATGAAAAAGTCATACAACTTTGTTATGCCTCCGCCATTTGAAATGGTGGAAGGGCATAAAGTGTCACCCCTGTCCGTCCATCAGCTGAAAATGAAGAAGAGATACAAATTTTATAAAGATAATGCATTGGTCACAATTCGACTGTAAAAAGATGGAAATCTATGGGCTGCTCAAAACTTGTCGACATAGTGACAGATTAATGATATTATGAAGATAATTGATAACTTCATAAAAAAGCATTTTTTTTTTTATTGATTTATATGAACTGTAGAAGCTTTATTTTGTGAGATGATGACAAAGTCAATCCATTCTCTGAGATATTGGGTGGAGATGACAGGTAACATCCTTGTGATGTTTGGTCATATTGTCTGGTCAATACTTACTGAAGGTTCTCTTTAGTTATGTTGAGACTACAACTATGTCCTTGGCCAGTTGTCTCCCTTGGTATAAAGATGGATACTTGGTTTCTGATCTAATATTCATTACAATGTCTGAAAACATAAGCTGAAATCTTACACTGACTTTGTGTTTGAATTTAGAAGTCTGTAAAAAATTATATATCATTCTTTATAGTTTGGGAATGGTGTAACCTTCGTGTATTATCAGTATGTATTGTTACATTTTAGGATCAAGATTTCTTTCAACATTTAGAGATGTACATGAGGCAAGAACATCCACCATTGTGTGGCAGAGAACATCTCTCCTATAGGTCATACTTTTTCCCCGTGAAGGTAGGCTAGTTAAGAGTTTCATTTCATATTATGATGGATTTTAAACTAAATATCAATATTTGTTGCATGAATTTATTAATGTAAAGCATTTCATCACATTTGATGCAAAATCCCTTTCAGTTGTGGAATAATACATTTGCCATTTGACAAAAAAATTCACCAAGTCGTACTACTATAATACATGTATTGAATATTTTGTAGATATTTTGTATTCAGTAGATGCAGTTCTGTGGATAAATTTAATCTGAAATGTTTTGTTTTACTTGTAGAATGTTGTCGATGGTGATCTCTGTGAGTTGTTTCCCTCTATGGATGCTGCCAAACAAAAAAGTGTGGCTGAAGAATTAGACCGAACCCCTGCAGAGGTCTCAAAAAAACTGGAGGATATCAGAACCAGATATGCCTTCTAGTGACCAGAGAATCATACTGTTATTGTGTAATATGTGTCAACTATGGATCAATAGTTTGTTCTTCATGAATCGCATTATGTGAAGTATGATGTAGATATTGTATTTGTACTATGTTGACAGTGTTCATGGTAAATGAATTTATAAACTTTGTGATTATTGTATTTGAATTTATCGATGTGTATAATAATAATGATTCTAGTGTTGAATTGTGTAATATTATTGCTGCTAATAATTATGTAATATTTTTATATACAGTGAATAATTTAAAGTAGAAGTGATTTGTCACTTTGAGTTATACACATGTATAATAGGCAGCATGTTCGTGTTATTTGGGCAAACATTTTAATTCATTTTTGTTCTAAACAATGTTCTATTGTCACGTCATCATACTCATTAAGTCTATGAATATTTGAGAATAAAATGATTTGTAAAGAAAAGAAATGTTTTCTTCCTTTATTGACATAATTACAGCTGTTATTGTGGTAGTCTTGGTATATAAATTGAGAACATACCAACTTTACAAGTATTCTACAAAGAAAAGAGACATAGCAACTACAATCTTTTATTGCTTCAAAAAACAAAACTTGGCTATCACTGACAAATTGTTGACTCAAAATAAGTTAAAGTAGAATAAATTTAATGATATAACAACTAAACATCTTTTCTAGAAAGGAGCAAAATTAATGGAGTTAATTTTTCCGGCAAGATTTCATTTACATGTTAGAAATACTAAATGAGTACTTTCCTATCATTTATATCAAAACATTTTTTTGAGTGAAAAAGAACATCCAGGAATAAAATGCGATAGATAAAATATTCTTGAGCCAAACATGAAAATAAAGAAACATGTCATTAAAAATAAAATGTCATTCAAAAACCTATATTCTTGAGCCAAACATGAAAATAAAGAAACATGTCATTAAAAATAAAATGTCATCAGGAACAACGTTTACACAATCTAAGAATAAATATATAGATTACAATTACATAAGAAGAATAGCGGACGCCAAACATTAAGATACTCGTTCAATATCTTGATTGACCAGATATAAAAAGTTCAGATAGATCAAAGTCATTAATGTTCAGATTATTAATATCTCAGAATACAAGATTTACTTCTGACAGGGCAAGGAGCAGCCATTCCTGATAAATATTAATGCAAATATATGTACAAGTTTGTAAGTATTGTGGACCCATTTTTTATCATATACATGTATGTTCAAACGAGAAGACATAATAAATATTTCAGACTAAACAATCAGCAATGTTGCTGTACAATTTCATTATGATTCTATGTCTACATCAATAAGTTATGATAAGTGAGATGAAAGTTGGTAAAAATGTACATCATTTACAGTATAATTGAACATCATTTTATAAATATAGTATAATTGTACATTATTAACAATATAAATGAACATCATATACAGTATAAATGTATATAATACTAACAGCTGTGAAACTCACTTTAAGAAATTTTCAGTTAAACTGACATTGAGTAT
The DNA here is from genome assembly GCA_964023205.1 of Lutraria lutraria. Taxonomy (NCBI): domain Eukaryota; kingdom Metazoa; phylum Mollusca; class Bivalvia; order Venerida; family Mactridae; genus Lutraria; species Lutraria lutraria. Next base: position 39,708,142 of record OZ026839.1, read on the forward strand.
GTGATATGTTCCTCTATCGGTCTATGTGGAGTGAACTTCCTTTAACCATGAGACCTTGTAAATTATAGAACAGGGCCTGTATTTATTATTATAATATGTTAAAGTAATTTTCTTGAACACAGTCGAAAAAACCTTCGCTAAGAAAATCTTAAGTGAGAAAAGTAATATTTTGATCTCGCAACAAAAAAATTCCCTGACCACAAAAGGCAAAAACATTCTAGCAAAATGTTCAACTTTCTATTTTTATTTCCAGTACAGACATAATGCTAACAAAACACTAACTCCCTACCCACTGGTAAAAGTAAGGGTCATCCAACTGTCTGCAAACATTACTTAAGGATGGCCTTTAGAGTTTAGACCACTGTATTCTCCTATATGAGGTCTTAGTAGACAGGTTCGACTGTAAGAGGAAATTAACAATGCACATACAAAATATTCCTATACATTACTATACCTCATACACTGCAGAAAGTTACACAACATAACCACTAATTAGAGACATGATGTAACATGACATAACACTGACTAGGTGTGTTGAAGTGTGGAATAAAAAATCATTAATATAGTGATTTAGATTGAATCTAGATACTGTGTTAACAGTAGTAATATGTACTTTGTGAGGTGCCCTGAACACAGTACTAGAATATAACAATGAGTTACAAAAAAAGAAAAATTCTCAGCATTCTTTCAAAATCATACAAATAATTAATATGGTTATTTAATACATAATACAATTCACTCAATCTGACACTGACTCATACATCCAGACATTATAAATTATAAAAGAATCCACAGATAGTAACATTGCCACCAGAACGTAGTTTCCTGGAAAATTGTAAACATCCTTTTACTTGAACCAAAGATATTTATTTTTTATCTATTTCTAACTTTACATTTAGGACTTTGCAAATTATAAAGGCATCTGCAATGGAGGCACAGTTTCATCAACTGTACCATTGTTACATCAGTGTCTGTCTTTCTACAATGATGACGAGTGGTCAATAAAAAGAATTATTTGCCCATTTGAGTACACTCGCTGATCAATTACATTTTTTTTTTGTAAGTTAAATATACAAAAGTGTGTACATTTTATTTACAATAGTATAAAACAGTACATATTTCAGACTCAAAATGATACCACGAAAACTTCTCATTTCCCAATGTTACATTTTCATCCTCCAACAGAGACGAATACATAATTTTCAATGAAAAGTCACTCTCTAAGTAAATGAAATTCCTTGACAGTGATTTTCATTTGTGGGTTATTTTTACACAAAAATTCCCCTGTATCACACCGGAATGTCAAGTATGAATTATGTGTTGCAACATCTATCTGAGATTCATTTCACAGTGTAGGAATTTGCAGGAACATTTCTGTTAGCAACCCAGGCAGTAAAGACATCCCTGAAAGTTAAAGAGAAGAAAGATAACACATCATGACATCATTACAATCAAACATTGGGTCAAATGTGAAAATAAATCAACCACATTCAAATCAATGACTTTTTATCAATTCCAACAAATTCTAACAATATACAACTTCATAATTAACTAAGTTGCATTTCAGACACGAGAGTGCAACCATGTAAGTATCATCTTATTCCATAGTAAATGTACAAAAGTTAGATCATATGATTTCAATATATGGCTACGTTTTGCCAATTTACCATGAAATTATATTGTTTATAATTGCATAGAGCTACTTAATTATTCTCTGAGAAAATCACAGCATGAAGAATATATCTGGACCTATGTACCATAGAATATTCTCTATAAAGAAAAATGTGTATAAGACAGCAAATCAATGCTTACACAACATTTCAACAACTGTAATAAATCAATACCGTTCATTACTTTTATACTTATTTTCAAAAATTGTTAATCAAATGAAGAAAATGAACGATTGTTATTTCATCAAGTTAAGGTATAAATTTTAGACCAGGAAAACTAGAACATTTACCTGCAGTGTGAAACAACACACTCATTGCTACAATATTCATTATCCCAGCCAAGACTTTCAATAGCTCGGTTCCCACAACCAGTTCTTATGCACATACCATATTGCATGTTTCGACCTGAATTGTTCTGAAATATGAATGCAAACATTCTGAAGACTATTTTCAAGCAAGAGATAATAAACTAAACAAATCAAAGTGCTGAAAGTACTCATGGAAACTGAACTTTCTTAGCCCTGCACTGCAACATGGAATGTGAACTAGTTTAACAATTGCATGGCAGATATAGAAAAACGCAGTACTTTGGTCGGCATCAAAATTCATGAGTGCCGAGCAAATGATAGCTATCTTTCAGTTTCCAAAAGTAACAGATTATAACAAGCAGCATTTGAGAAGATTAGTATCTGATGGATTCATGTATTATCAGAATACAATATCCAGTAAATCATTGTAAAATTGTATTGTCAGTATGTAGTAAGATGACATTATTGATGACAACATGAAATTATACTATTTTTTACAGTAATACTGATAACCTCCTAACTGATGTTTATCATTATATCACCTACATTAACACAGGTACATAATAAACCAGTCATTTAAAAGGTATCTCCCTTACAAAGTTACTCTTAATAGATGGTAGAGGAAATACAGGAATAATATACATAATCCACAGTTAACAATGTTACTTACCCCAGAAGGTGGCAAGCGTTGTGAGTCAATTCTCATACCACTGTGATCAACCATGTCCATTGACTGCCCATTAGTGTATGGGTTCATATTGTACTGCGCAGGTGACTGGTTGTACATGGTGGGGTGTGGAGGACTAGTCACATGATGTCCAAGCATATTTGGAGGACTAGAGACATGCTGGGGACTTGTGATGTGATGTGGACTAGATATATGCTGAGGGCTCTGTGGTACCATGTGAGCAGGGCTTCCCATGTGACCAGGACTGCCCATGTGGGCAGGGCTTCCCATATGCTGAGGGCTTATATTATTCATATAACCCATCATGTGTTGTGGTGAAGTTCCTGTAGGAGATCTGTGAGGGGGAGATGGAGATTCATCAACTCGAGTCTGAAAAAAAAATTGAATACAATAAATGGTAGAAAATAAATCATGAAGCTCAGTATGGACTAATAATAATAATATATAATACTAGCCTGTTACCAAGGTTTTCCTTTGATTCAACCCAGTAATTTGGTTTCCCACCATTACCTGTTGTTCCAAATTGTTCCACATATTGTTAAGACAAACATTCTGACAAATTTGGTAAGATCCAATCAAAACTGACCAGGAGACCAGTAATTTGACCCCAGACAACCCATGTTCAAACTTTTTCCACATATCATGTAGTGTTCACAAGGTTTTCATTTAATTTGACCTTTTGACAGATTATTTTTACCCAAAATGACCCATGTTCAAATTTGTCCCAAGATTTTGTAAAAACAAATATTCTGACCCAGTTTTGTGAAGATCTAACTAAAAATGTGACCTTAATTGTTATTAAAGATCGATCACAAAAGCTCACTCTGAGCACTTTATGCTAATGTGAGCAAAAAATCACCATTTTTTCCTTGTATCTTTTTAATTAGGGACAAATATCATTCGACCCACAGCCTATAAAAAATGGAGATAAGCTGAAAAGTTTGATAATAATATTATGTGTTTAACACAAAAAATTGAAAAATGATTGAAATCATTAAACCCTTATTCATGCTAAAAAAATTCTTTTCAACAAATTCCATGAACTCAATATTGACTTAAAACCTTCACTATAACATTATTGAGCCAGATGAAATATGTAGCAAATCCTGCTTCATACACTGATAATGACCAACAATTGCTAATCATTCATCTTTATTTCACGATATTGATTGTTACAATACAAAAGGTCATAACTGAGGCAACCTAGGAAATAGATCTTTAGATTTAGATGAAACTAAAATATTTCAGTGAATATGAAATTACATGTTAAACCTCGGGTAATTCTACAATAAAACCTTACACACATTATCATTAAATAGTGAACTTGGATAGTTCTCCTAATATGATATAAATCTGACATTTTCAGAATGAGGCTGTATAGTAAACACAAACTTCAGAGTAATCCAGTATAGCTCTAATATTTCTTTATTTCCACTACAAGCTGTAATTACCATGAACAGTCAACAAAAGCATTGGTTATTCATACTACAAAAATACGATCATCACCTGTCGTTTTCAAACAACTGTTGAAATATCATCTTGCCGCTTGTGCAATGAAGCACGAAACTCAATCAAAATCCTATTCAGAGATACAAATCACACACATAGCAAAGTCTCCCTAACAAAATGATTGGATGAAATCTCAATTCTCTCTATACAATAATAACCTCAACAGGTTAGACACTAATAGATAGTACAACAAGGGTATCTTCAAGTAATAAGATTCAGATAGGTAACTAAGATAAAAGGTAACCATTGACCCCAAGGACTCTCTAACTTGACATTACATAAAAAATTGAGAATCAGAAGTAACAATAAATTTGAAATGTAATACGCAAGATTGGAATGTATATAACCAATGGAAACTTAACCTGATAGTGTGAGAGAACCCTAACTCCTTTAATCTATGTATGATGGTTACAGTTCTATTACATTCACGCAAAGAATAAAACAGGATATTTTCAATTAAAAAGTAGCATATGTTTTGATGTACTGAGTATAGCACAATGAGACCCCTAGTTCTGATAAGATATAATCTGGGTATGATTTAAAGGTATTTGCATTGATAATACTGTGTACTTTGACTGTTGACAATATTCAACATTTATCATGACAATTTGTAGCACTGACTAAACATGCTTCACCATCAAACACATGTCTGATAAACATGCCTACAATACAACAAACAAATAAGGTACTAAATGTAACAAAGACTTGACAGTGCATCAAGGTAAACCAGCCTCACACACCAGGCTCAAAGTCCTTGAATTATTACTGGATGATCTTCAAAAACCACAATAACTGAGTATGAAATGAGATAAGATCTTAATAATGATGGACTTTGTCAGTAATTTCTAATTGTTTGAACACAGAGTAGACAGATACAAAATATACTAGTACAGTGCAACTTTCCAACAACAGCAACCAATGTGAAGGACAACAATGATTACTGTAAGGAGGTGACTGTTGTTGAGAGAGAAAATAGAGTAAAAATGTCAATTTGGGTTGCTAGTATACTGACTGTAACAGGAAGGTTGTTGTTGTTTGGAGGTGACAGTTTATGGAGGTTACACTGTATAGTACTTAAATTCATTTCATAAAAATTGGAGGGCCTGGGAATACCAGATAACAAGGAAAACATAGATATATGAATATATGAAGTTTGGGCTTAACTTTTGAGTCAGCTGATAGAAAGAGAACTTTTTTTAGTAAATGTCTATGAAGTGATGACGAAGAAATCAAGATTCGCGGTCATACCTGAGATACGAGACTCGCACGATAGGCAGCCAGTTGTTTCAAATACTCCTTCTTTGCAAGTTCCGTCTTCTTTTTGTAAACCTGAAAAATAAGATTTTGCTCAAATTTAATATGTTGCATAAAGGTAAATCATGTTTACTATTGAACCAACATGTACTAATTAACAAGCATTACAACTTTCTTCCCTAAACTTCAATAGGCATGTTTCCAACTACCCTACACTTAAAGTAAAGACTGACTCTTAATTTCGATAAAAAAACAAACAAAACAACAGTCCAAACAACAAGAACAAATTGAAATCAGTGATAAAACTGATAATTTAAGAAAGACCAATAACTTGGGCGTTAAGAGACAGATGTTCAATGAAATAGTCTCCTAACATGATCCAAGCATGTTATAAACAAGATCAATGTCACAGCTCTATCATAACTCATAAATTATATAAAATATTTCACATGAATTACCAATTTTTATCACATTACAAAACTTTCTAGTCACTGTAGTTATATAATCCCCTGACCCTATCAAAATCCATCAAAATTTTTTCTTCTCCAAAAATAATGATCATATTACCATGGAGAAATTAACAGCACATGGTTTCCATAGTAACAATAAGGGGAAAAATGAAAACAAATATCAGAGATAATGAACACTAATTTTCTATTGGCACCAATGAGTCACAATATGAGTTAATGCAAACAAATTGTGAAAATGCTTCAGAATAAATCAGGATTCTAAAATATTGTACTAAAATGTACATGTATGTAACAATGTTGCTTTTATATGAGGAAATTAGTTGTCAGCAACTACTGTATGTTAAATAAAAACATATAATGCTAATAATAATGTACTTGTTTTATGTCCAACATGGTGTGATGCATAGTAGAACATAAACGAAACAAACAAGTCAAAAAACATTATGGATATAAAATTTACAACATTTTTATAGAAACAGAACATGTTCCATGTCCTTATTCCCAATAAATCAAACAAGTAATTAATTAATTTATCATAAAATTGTGTAAAATGTAAACTACTGAGGTATGCTCATTTTGAATAAGTTTGGGACCAAGAGCCTGCTTTGTTTTATTGACTACTTTATAGCATAAAGCTTAAATCTGAAATAAACAAGAGTTGTGTTTCAAGCAACCCAACTCAACCAACAAGAAAATCTAAGTTAAAAATTGGGGAACAAATTACATCTCCAAAGTACGAAAGATATGTCTTGAAAACAAATAGAAAAGAAAAGTTGGTCAAGTAACCACAATCATGACAACTTTTTAGGCCGAATGAAACATTTGAAGATTCTACTTCATAATTTGATACAAACATGACTGTATATTTAGGCATCAAATAGATATAAAATCCTCCAGTCTTAGGTTAGGAGTGTCAGTTGATTCATGTACATATGTTTGCAGGGCAATATTTTACTTCACTATTAGGTTTTATGGTGTAATTTACTCATTCTGAATCATAGGATTTATGAAAGATGAGTAAGAATGATAAACATTAAAAACAGCGAGGTATAAAATTTTAGGGTAACATTCTTGAATTGAGTTCTCTATAGCTTTGTATTGTTAGATATCTTAAAATTCATAGCTTCTCAAATTACTGCGGAAATCATGGTTTCAAGATCTATTTCAAATAAAAAATACTGCATGTATTATGAGAAATAATATTTTCTAACACATCTTGAAGCCAGAGTTTGGAATACCAGAGTTTCTTCAAGAGCGCCTTTCTGCATTGTTGGCACACTTTTTTCGAATGAAATACGGTCTTTGTTTTTTCCATGACACAGATTTCTATTTGTCACCAAAATATTCAAAGCCACGCATTATCCATGTCCGTGATACAGCTTTTAGTTGTTTACAATCAAAGGGCTCATAACATGAATTTTGTTAGAATCGACCCTCTAAAATTTCCAATGACCCCTTAATTCTGATATGACAAATTTACAACAAACTCAAAAACTATCAAGATAAGAATAAGAAAACAGAATAGAATCAAATTGAACTATCAACTTAACATTTTCCAATTAAATGTCATTAAAATATCAGAAATACGGGAAGCTAATTTATGCAAATTTAACAAAATGGCTTCAAAGTTGGTGACTAATGGTAACTTATCACCTCTCTTCACAGACAGACACTTCATTAATGTCTGCAGGTGAGGCAGATTTTTTATACTCAATGGAATATGCTTTTAGATAATGAAAATGAAAGGGACTGTTTTGCATGTGACATAAATTACAACAAACACAATATTCACCTGCCTAGCTTCATCAATTGTTAATAATTGGTTTTCGCAGAAAAAAACCCAGATTGCCATTAATCACTATAACTCATACCTCTGTAATTGTTATTTAAGAAATTAATTAAAACCAAGTTTCCAACTCCTGTAAATTAACCAAAAAAAGCAAAACATGAATTATAGCGCTGCTAATGAAACATTTGATTTATACAATGTCAACAGAGAAAAACTTCTTGGCCACAGCTTATTTATAATTTTCACCACTTGCCATCATAATGTAAGCATTTAATCGGTTAATTCAAGTTAAAAAAACACTTCAACAGATTATTTCTAAATATCCAACAATAACGCCTGGCATGTCATGTTGATGCTGTGTGTGAGTAATGCTTCATGTTTATTATACGAACATCATTTTATTTGAAGCTGTATTGTACAGAAACCATTTCTGCCACATTTATCTGTCCAATTATTGTCATGTCAGTTTAATCTAGAGAATTTATTTGACAAGAGCTCTCAATATGGAAATTTTGTATGCATTTTCTCTGACAAATTGAAACATGGAAATGGTTGGGTATACAGTTTGTAGTTGATTTTATCAAACTCTGGCATACTGTTATCACTTTGGTCATCACTAAAACATGTTTTTTGTATATTAATGTTCGAGATAAACATGTGAACCATTAATTAAATTAATTATTATACAATAAAATGTACTTTATAACAGAAACTTGCAATGAAGTGACAGAGAAATATAGCTCCAACAGATTACATTGGATTATGGTAACCTAATGAATGCAGCCCATGTCATTGGGCAATTTCAAGTCTTCAACCAACAATCAAGACTATCTTCCAAGCTTGGTCACAAATAAGGATATTTTTGAGAAATATCATACAGTAATTGTCTGTTTAAAAAAAAGAAATAAATCAGTTCTGGTCGTCACTTCTGAGTAAAGTAATTTGTCACTTCGGAGTAAAGAAATAAGGTAAAACATGAGTTTATATTCACAGTTATCTGTACAACACTTTTGTTTGCACCAAACCTAAGTTTCTTTTTTTCTCTTTGGTCTATAAACATCGCACCTACAGCCAAGGTTATTTGGTGACTTTTCTGGTTTTAATGGTAAAGGAAGACCCCATGCTTACACCTGGGTAGAACCACTCACCTTCTGTAAGCTAGCTTGTCACCTTCCTCCTATTCGTCTGGTCCCAGGTGTAATTCCAACTCAGTGATAAGGGAATTGTTATTACTAGTCAGAGGCCACAGAGGTGGGTTGATTACTAGTCAGATTTTGTTTGTTTGTTTATTTGAGTTTTACACTCCTTTTCAACAGTCAGAGTCATAGGAGGTGGACAGTTCACTGCATCATCGCTCATTGGAAGAACAAGTGCTAGACTCACGGCCTCCATAAGCAACTGCCTACTAATCACTTCAGTGAAGTTTCATTGAAATCCTGTCAGTAGTTGCTGAGAAATTATCCAGCCAAAATCTACAGACGCACGGACTGACAACTGACCGACTGTCAAGCAAGAATCCAATATAGACCCTATACATTTCTTATCTGGGGGTAAAATATATATCTAACAAGATGTAAGTGTATTATAACCAAGAATTAATTATTACAAGTTTATAATATCTAAAAAAAATATTCTTAATCATTATCATAATGCTCATTAAAGGCCTTTTTCTTTTATTTCTCAAGTATTTAATCGAAGCCATTCTGTATAAAAAAGAAGTGTAAAAAGATCGGCAAACATTAAAAAAAATGTTTTTCATGCTTTTAATGGACTTTCCACTGCAGTGTAAATCAATAACAAGAATTTGATTGAAGTTGTATTAAATTCATTGCTATCATGAAATTATAACACTTTTTTACATTACGAAATTACATTCATCAATAATTAAAGTTGTTTGTAATTTATAAATTAATTACACTTTGCCAATAAAGACAGTATTTTAGAAGGCCTGCAGAGAAGAACAATGTTTTATGGAGACATAAATCAAACAAAATTTCTGTTTCTCTATCAAGAAAAATGACTTTTATTACATTTTTTTTCTGTACAAAAACACACATTGATTTTGCTGAAGCATTTTGGCTGAAAGCCTGCCCTGTAAAATCATGATATTTCTGAATATTTACAGAGAATTACTGTTAACACAACATTGTCATTTTAAGCAGTTTTGCAGATTTTTAAAACCACAATGTAATCAGTTATTTTGCTGATCATGTAATCTCTTAATAGCAAAATAGTGCAAATACAGTTGAATCTCGTTATGTCAAACTCGCTTATATCAAAATTTCGGTTATGTCAAACTGTTTCGTTGGGTCCCGATTTTTTTGCTCTTTCTCTATATGAAATTAATCCGCTTACCTCCAATTCACTTATCTCAAAATTTCGTTTATGTCAAACTAAATTTTTGTCCCCGTGATTCTAATTAGCATGTAGTTTGAGTTGTTTATCTCAAAGTTGGAGCAGATCAGCGAACAATGGACAGTTTCACACCTATCATGACATTTTGCTAATTGAACAATTTAAATGCTCCGGGAGATTTATAATCGTGTGACAAACAGAGAGCACACGTATAGTGTAGCATAATAATCATACCTGTTATTTGACTTAACTAAAATTATGGTAGGTAAGGTAAACAAATACGCACCACGTATAACTTCGGCTGCAGTGAATATCCGAATACTAGGACACTCGTAGGTTTAACTTGAATATTGAGTACGATTACTTGCCACCTATGATAGTGTCGGATTCCAATCTTAGTAAAATGATCTTAACTTGATAAAAATAATTGATTCCGAGAGCGTGATCGACGTTGCAACAAACGGATTCATCTTACATTATGTACGGAATGCGTACACATCCGAAAATATGTAAAGCTAGACGCTCCGTTTTTTTCGAATTCTTTCAACAAATTTCGTAAATAAGTATTTTATGTTGGGACAATAAGTGTTGATTTTAATTATTATGAATAGATACATAATTATTTTGTTTCTTCTCTACGTATGCACATGTTTTATTCGAAGCGTAATCATACATGCATTGTTATTTTAGATAAAGGCTACTGTACGTGCGTGTACACAAATTCTTTAAAACATATATAATTATACAATATTTGTTTATCTCAAATTTCGGTTATCTCAAACTAATTTCCACGGTCCCTAGAAATTTGAGATAACGAGATTCAACTGTATGTGTATACTGTCATCACTCATGCATGTTTTCACATCCAAAATTGGGTCCGAAAATCAGGTGAGTCTTAATTATACATAGGTGAAGAACTCACTCCAATTTTTTCCCTGACTACAAATTACAAAGTTCGGACAAATTGAATCTATTTGTATACGGGAGATGATATCTATAGAATGGCGTATTAAAACAACTAAGGGAAATAAATCTTCCATAATGTTTATCTAAATACAAGTTTGAAAATCAACAACAAATGTTGCATTTGTACCGCAAATTACTAAAACTTTAAGGTGTTGAGAAGTTTGTATGTGTTGGCAGGCTGAGAAATTAAGTGGTGTTTTACAGCGTAACTTTTGAATATCGAACCCTAGGAAATCAGATTAAACTGACCATAACTTTGCCATTTCTTGAGATATTTGCATCAAATAACTTTTATTTTTGTAATCTATAATAATAGCCATAAAAAAACAAGATTTAGTTAATTAGTCCCGATTGACATAAAGAGCGTATACAATAATATCCATACACAAATAAGTTATAATACATTAATTACAATGAAATAATAAGAAAGGACTATAATGTTAAATATTATGCACAATAAAACCATTTAATTTTACATTTACCTTAAAGATAAAATTGCTTTTTTAGTAGATTATCAAATTATACTGGTAAGATCTAAAAATACCGATGGCTCAGATATTGTAAGTTATATGTAGACCATTAATTATAAGTAAAGTTGTTCCTTCAGTTTAACCAAGGAGGTAAAAGAACATCTTTTCATGTTAATTACTAGTCTCCAATTATCTAAGGAGACAAGTCACGTCCATATCCTACACTGGAGGTAAAGAAAAATAATTATACCATTTCATTTTTATCACTTTTTATATAATACTGTAGACATGATTATTTTTTTCAATATTTTGTCAGCAAACACAAGAAATATTGTCAAATCCCTGATGTAACTCTTCAGGCAATGTTTCATATGTACACAACTTCTATAATTATAAATTAGTTGTATGAATAATATGCTACTTTGATGACAAAGTGAAAACATCAATATCAATCCTGGGAAAAAAGTCACAAACTTCAACACAAATGTTTACATTTCATTTCCCCAACATTTGGATGATTGTATCCTATGGCTAATTTATGGAAGATAGCGGATAGGGGCCATGATGGTAATGTAAGGGGTTAAAATAAGGGTTCATCATTTTCTGCATGTTGACATAACAGATAGGCCACATAGACAGATATATATCAATCTAACAATATATCAGTGATTAGTTCTGTATCAAAATGGCGTCCATGTAAAATTCACTGAGTCAGATATTTGAGAATTACAATCTTGAAATTTGAATCAGTGAATACAATTGGTATGTTGGTAATAAAATATTATTTTGCAAATTCTATCAGAATAAATCAGTTGTACAAAGATGAAGCAACCTTCACAGCACATTCTAACCACCAGGCAGTATTGAACGTCTTATTTTCACATTGGAATATTTTGGAAGTATTGAAAATTGGTAAAAAATGGTTATAATGAGGAGGTCTAACTTAATAAATGGTTGTTATGTGAGATTTTACTGTGTATACAATGTTACAATACAACAACTAGGAATCTGTCCGGAGGACACAAATGCCCCCGCTGAGAGTTAAGTCAAAAAAGGGCCATAACTCATGTGGAATTTAATGCAAATTGAACTTAACCTGTATTTTATTATTATACACCTTCATGTACAATATGAAAACAATCCAAGAAATATTTCTTGAGATATCACTTGAAAAACAAAATTTGAACGGACACATGGACAGACAGGGGTAACACTTGATGCCCTTCCACCCAATGGTGGACATAAAAATGCTCTTAAGACAATTCTACAATCAGTGAACACAGATATACAATCAGTGAACACAGACATACAGTCAGTGAACACAGATATACAGTCAGTGAACACAGATATACAGTCAGTGAACACAGATATACAATCAGTGAACACAGATATACAGTCAGTGAACACAGATATACAATCAGTGAACACAGATATAGTCAGTGAACACAGATATACAGTCAGTGAACACATATATACAATCAGTGAACACAGATATACAGTCAGTGAACACAGATATACAATCAGTGAACACAGATATACAGTCACTTACATTTTTATGCTCAGGGTCTAAAGATTCCCACATTGAAGCTACAATTTTTGAGACTTCACCAAATGTAGCATTAGGGTTCTGGCCCTTAATTGCAGCCTGAGTATCTCGGAAGAATAAAGCATACGCTGATACAGGCCTGAAATTATAGAAAATGATGGGTACATGAACAAACACTCACAAGAACACAATTATTGTTACAGACAAACAAACTTCACAAATGAATTTATTATTGAAGAAAAGAAACATGAAATAAAGACGAAAGGACACTGTAATTCTCAATGGCAGACAGACAGATAGACAAACAAAACAGTAAATCAAATAATGAATGTTTCATTGTATGCCTTCAGTTCATTCTGTACTGTGATATAAAGGCGAGCTTTACAAGTTTCAATTAAGATTATGCGATGCTTTTCAAATATGTATTATTGATAGATTTTGCAGCAGACACAAACTTCAGGACATATTTTAGGCTTACTTGTTCGGTTCATTTGGATCCTTCCTCTTCTTCTTTTTAGGCATTCTAGGTTTTTTTACTCCCGCTGGTTTCTGTGCAGGTTTAGGAGGAGACGGGACTTCATCATGAGCTTGACGTTTAACCAACTGTAATAAAAATTACTAAGTAGTTAATAATATATGATATATACTACTGTAAAAACATTCTTTGTATTAGCCCACTAATTATGATAAAAGAATGCCTGTCCGACCAATCAGAGAATATGAAACAACTATGCTGTCTTATTCATACCAGGGCAGAACCACTGACCTCCTGTAAGCTGGCCAGACACTTTTTCAATGCGACATCCAATGGATTGGATTCACAACTCACAGCAGTAAGGAAAAGTGATTACTAGTCAGAAACTATAACCCATTCTTATTTTCCTCATTGTGAAACAAAACTAAAACATGGAGATGACTAAACTTTTTCACTATTTTACAAAGCAGAAATTATTATTTTACTTCATAAACTAGAAGACCAGACAAGCTTAGTACAACCACCATCAGTTGAATTTATGAAGTTCACCAGATATTCTTGTCAATATTATTTGTTGTATAATGTATTCTACTGACAAATCATAACAAATAAATCATGTTACATTTTCTTTTCTCAAAAGCTAATTTCAACAGACAATATCAGTGAGAGAAGACGTATCTTGTCAATGTGGGCTAACTTCAAAAATATCATTCACAAGCACATGTTCTATGTAATTAAATTAAATTTCAAAGAAAGTACAATATTTAAAATTGAAATAGGATGTAATCAGAAAGATAACTAAATAATAGGCAGAAAAACTGACACCTGAGACGACTGAGTTAAGAAAATCATTTCTTGTTGAAATCACCAGAAACTGGTATTTTAACATCAGAAAATATTTACAATGAATACAATAAGCATAAAAAACTCCCTGATGTATATCAATAAAGTGAAATCAGTCTCAAAATGCCAACGGAAATAAATTGCATGGAATTTATTTCAGTGTGATGTTGTATGCCCTAGACAAAGTGAAATAAAATTTGTCAATGTTTAGCCCACATGAATTTCATTTAATCACATAACAAGAAAAGTAAAACTAGATTATAATTATATAAACTTACTCTAAAATAACACTAACACATAGTTAAAATCTGAATGCATCATAATTATTTGAAAATAAAATCAAAATGTTATCCATGGTATGCATAAATAATCATCCGTTAAAGTATCTAAGAATTTGTGATATTGAAGTATTTGAGATACTAAATTATTTGTGATACTTAAGTATTTGTGGATCTAGAACCTAAACATACAAGAGAAAATGATGACAACTAGTGATGACTTATCAGATAAATTAATTAACTTTAAATTTAAGTTTTTTTAACGGCCCATTTGACAGCTATGTCATTTCAGGGACACCCAAGAGAGGGGAGAGGAAATACAGGAGAGCTGGGCATTTATTTTCCTACTCTTTATTTTGAATAGTTCTTTGTGATAATCAGTAAAATCATCAAAATATAAAAACTAATATCCTTTATTTAGAAATTGTGGATATTTGCTCATGTTAAAAAAGTTATCCAGCATTTATTGTTATCAGGTGTAAGTGCCACCATTACATGTGGCATGTTTGATATTTGAACAAATATTTGACAAAGTCGGTTTATTTTGTTTGAATATTGTTAATAAATTCACTATCCGGTCTGTTGAAGAGCAGATTACAAAATGCAGAAATTTCTGAGGTTTTTTTTATGGTTAAACCCCAAAACTTTTAGTACTCAAAGAAGTAAATTAAATTTTTCCAAGACATCGGTTCTGATTTTCGAAAAATATCTCAAGAATAAACATTGCTTTATCAAATTCCCCTCAAATTATCATCTAAATCAGTTGAAATGACAGCCTCTCAAAAATAATTTTGCGTTCATAAACTGAATTATTCCCGGATATTGATTGTAGAATAGAAGAATGAGCAAAACCTAACAAACGCTAGCAATAAGGTGTTGGACTGGTGTATGTTAATTCAGTACACCACCAATCTCATATTGATACAAGAATAAACTATAACAATTCATGGGAATTTTTAAAATGTAATATAAAGGTGCATTCATTAATTTATAACATGTAGCCTTTGATTTTTAAGGTCAACTTGGAAATTTATAGGGTATGACAAATTAATTGTTAGAAAAGGTGTTTTTTTAGTATTGTAGAATAATACTAACTGCAAGTAAATTGTTGTTTAAAACTCATAAATTAAAATTGAATGTTGATACATTAATTTTTACTGAAATGACAAAAACTAGACAACTTGCTTAACACATTATTCACTATATGTATTAACAATTTAAACACCAGTGACATGATTTATACAAAGTCAAAATAAAACTGGAAATCAATAAAAGATGTCACCACCCCTAGATAATAAATTTCAAAATTTTCTTCCAAATTCTAGCTAAGTCATGGTGACGGTACTTAAAACTTTAACACGGCCACTTAAAATCAGCAACAACAACAACTACTTAACGCAATAAAAACTCATTTATAACATGAAATTAAGGAGCCCATTAAGGGTCTATTAAGGGTCGTATAAATGTGTGGTTTTACTTCTCTGCATCAGTGAATACTAGTAGGAGCAGGTGCTTTAAATCAAATAGGTCTTTATCAACCAGGTGATGTCTGCCAAAATGGCGTTGCCATGGAAACCGAATATGTCATAACTGAATTGCAATTTTCCCCATGCAGAAGTTTTACGACAACATCTTATCATCATTTCAATATAATAACAAAATCAATATAATTAAGTTCATGATTTAAATTCACCAAGAATCAAATTTTAACTAACATGGCTGTTGACAGTTTCATGTAAATAATTCTAAACAGAAATATGCAACGAATTCTCAAGAGAGATAAATTTATATGTTTCTAGACAACAGAATTTGAAATTTCTGTTTCAGAGCCTAACTTACAAGTCAAATTGTTGAATCACATCATAAGCATGCATAGTTTTAACATTAAACCGCACGACAAAAGCACAAAAACGATTTAAACAAAATTTTGAGTTTCTACAATGTGTGCTTAAATCAATTCTGTTCTATTCGAAATAAGCTTTCTAAAAAAATCTGCCTTAAAAGGAAAGTAGAACATGTGCATTATTACCATTGTAAAACATAAAAATGAAAAATGTACTGCACTTCACTTATAAAATAGACACAAAACTTAGTTCCTTACATGATTACAAAAAAGTTTTTGCCCTAATTTCTACAATATAGAACTATTAAGTGTAATTTAAATACTGGTGAATATGATACACTTGAGATACGGGTATTTAAAATACTTTTAATGTTGACATTTAGAATGGCACATAGATTAAACTAACTGATGAAAATAAAACAATACTCTGTGAGTTGTATATACATGAGGATAAATTTAATACATACTAAGTTAAAAAGGTACTAATGAGAAAATTGCAATTATATGCTTCACTGAGGCAATTTCTTATCGTCCAAGTCCTCCAGAAAGTAGAAAACTGATGAATTGTTAATAATAAACAAGAGAAGCACAAGTGATGCCAATGCTCGTTTGTTCACCGCCTCAGTGAGATCTATCCACCTATTATGTTTCATGTTGCTACCTCTTATAGTTATGAGTAACATTACAATGTTTGCACAGAGGTAGATGATGCAGTGATCACAACAGCACGACTTTTTCTTTGAAAACAGCCGAGCTTATAAAAATACTAGTCCCAAGAACTGGAGAACAGTCTCTGATCTTAAATCGTAATTTCCTTCTTGAAGGATTTTATCCAAGAAGGTATTGATGACTCAGTTAAGTTCAAATACAAAGTAAGATTAAAAATACTAACTAAGTTATGTATGATAAGTCGAATCATTGTTTTATCATTGAACTTTAGAACAAAATACATGGCTGGAGCTTGGTGACAAGGCTCAATGTTTTACAACCACAGACCATGGTCTACATGTATTTCTCCTTCATTATAGGAAGCATCAAGTTTTTAAAACATCAAATAACGAGTAAGGTACATGTAGAACAATCAGCCAAATAAGCAGAAAGTAAGAGTATCGCTATCAGCTGTTTCCAAACTGAAGAGTAGTGGCAGGATGTTAATTAAATAAGATAATGGATAATTTGTTTAATCCTCCATTATATAAACACACCCTCTAAACCATCTGACCATTCAAGGGAACTTATTAATTATTAATATTAATGTATTTGGACAATAAAGGAAGTGTCATATATTATATCAAATAGAAAGCAAATAACTAAAATTAAAACAAAATAAATTAAACCAATTAATTATAAATGAACTTGATGGGAAACTAAATTAGAAGTGATAAAATTGTCTGTTTTTTCCATATATATCAACACATAGCCATCTTCTATAATAACCACTAAACATCACCAACCATATACAATTACTACCAAACATGGCATCATATACCATACACACACATTTTCCATTTCATAATTAATGAAAAAGAGAAATCAATTTTTTTCAATCAATATTATCATGAAAACTAATCTGGTGTCTTAATGGGAAAAAATACTTAAAGTTCATAACAGCTTCTGTTGATCCAACCAGTAACAAGGAAGATTGTGAGAAACAAGATGATAGAACATTCTAGAGACAGGATTTAATAATTATAGATTTAAATTTGTAGATGTTCATAATAAGAATATAACAAAAATCGCATTTTTTATATAATTTGAAGGCAATTAATGAAACTAAACAAAATAAGTAGAGAAATAATGAGAGTATGAGAATTTAATATGGAAAAAAGGGAAATTTAACAGAAAATAAGTACCAGTATTATTTAGAAGCATGCTGAGTACCCAGGCTTACACATTATCTGCACAAACTATTACAGGTATAGCAACACCTAAATCAGTCACAAAGAATTCTGTATTCTAAACTCTTTTACTGTCACTCTTGAGTAAAATGTATAGCATATTAACTGTATTAACTAAGAACTTTAAAACTTAAATATTGTTCATGGACAAAATTCTTTTTATAAGGCAAGTATGAGTTTGGATGGCACAAGCAACCTAAAGTTCTCTGACTTTCTCTGACTGTTTCACATGTCAAACAAATATTAAGAAATCCAGACCTTCCTTCAATATAGGATACATAATAAACCTTGATTGACAAAATGTTGTGCACTAAGTTAAACAATTTTCACAAAACCTTCAAACCAAGTATTTCCCCTAATTCTACAGCTGAAATATGAATTACAAATTAGTGAGATTACCTGGGCTAAAGGTACACTGTCATCACTATCTTCACTACTCTCCAATGGTGGAGAAGCATTTGACATGTTTGACATCGTGGAACTTACGGGTGACACTGTTGTTGCAGCTATCGGCTTGTTGCTGGTAGAATCTGGTTGGTTGACATGCATACCGATGTCCGGATGAGTTCTCGGCGCTGTGTTCATACTAGCCTGTTCATAAACCACACCTCCTGAGTACCCAGCATTTAATATGGTCGTAGTAACGGTACCAACACCATTTGTTGTAGAACTGATGTCGGGGAGGTCGACATCTTGTGGTGGGAACTTGGGAGCTATATTCTCCAGAGATTCAAATATTGAATCTCTTTCTGTAGACATTATACTGTAACCCCTCGTGTTTACTGGTGACTTTGAATTATAAAATGAATGTTGTAAATTATGTACAGCTGACGTCTGTTGTTGTTGTTGCTGTTGTTGTTCTTGTAATTGTTGTTTCTGTTGTTGTTGCTGATGCTGCTGCTGTTGCTGATACAAGGTAGAATTTGTTGCTTGTGTACTGGCAAGGGTTGTAAGAAAATCTGTTGTCTGAGGTTGAGAGAAGTTTTGGCTTGTGGTGAATCTTGTATCAAAGTAGTTGTTGTTGAACACTGTGTTAACGTTCGGGAAATCTGGAGTATGTGAAGACTTCAGATTGATCTGTGGTTTATCTTGTAGAAAAGAATACTCTTCCTCCCCAAAACTTGGCGTATGAAACATCTATAAAGAGAGAAATAACACATTCATTTAAACCATTTTCATAACCTACAATTAAAATAGTAACTTTAGTATTATCATATATAATCTATTTTTATGAAAAAATCTTCAGCCTGAACATAAATAAATTGAAAAGTTGCGGTTCTGATTAATTTATTTTTGTGATTATAACCAGACTTTGTAACTTACATTGTTACATTTATTTTACAACCCTTAGATTCAGATCCAACGTAAATTGACCAATAAAATACTTGTAAGAAACAGTAGAAAAGTTATACTGCAAACATAATTCACATCAAAAGAAAGTGTTTCTAGACAGCACTTAAACCATCTTGTGGCAGGCTTTATCAATGTAAGATGGGTCGATAGCCACGATTTCACAACAAAGAAATCCTACCTTTATATTATGATAACTGAACGAAACTAGAACTGTCACAGAGGTGACTAATACCCCTGCCGCCGCTTTGACACTAAGAATGCAATAGTACACTATACGGCTAAGTTCAAGGGGACATAACTCTGCAATGAGTGAATTGCTGGGCATGAAAATTGTGTCTTGCACATCTACACCTGATGGTGATAACATATTTCAAGTTTTATTGCAATCGCTTAAAAAATGTGGAAGTAGTTCACTCTACAAACTTTTATGCAGACGGACGGACCGACAGAGTAACTCCAATATACCCCCTCTCAAACTTCGTTTACAGGGGTATAATTATTTAAACACATGGTCAGTTACACATCTTTTTATGTACGCTACATACTAATGTGAAATATTACAATATGAATTAACAAAGACAAAATTGTACAAACAATTTTTTTCAAACAGACACAAGCAAAATGCCAGTAGGAATTACAAGTATAACATAATCTGTACCACACCAAGTCCCGATGCTTTTCATATTAACGTTTAATGGTAACTTAAGATGATACATATTTTTTATTGAATCACATGATAGCCAAGCCTGGAATACAATTCCCAAGGCAGTTCTTTGTTTTTTCGTATCAATAAGTTACAAGAGAATGTATAGATTACATAAAATGATGCACATTGGGTAAATAGTCTTAACATTGTGAATTAAACTCGTTATCACAATTTTCTGAATTAAATAAAATTAAATCATTATAGAAATATAAAAAACCAACCTGTTCAACTTGTACACACAATCTTAGGATATAACAGAAAATTTTACTGCATGAAACATCTAAAGCACACACTATAAGTCAGTCAATTAAATATTCATTAAGATACTCAATAAGCCTTTTCTATGTTATGTAACCATTAGAATATACCAGCCATCAGAAACTTCTGTCATGTTATCATATAACTGTATAAAAATCATCAGATCATTCCAAATATTTGTGTTCAGTGACAAGCCAATAAGATATGATGTTCATACATAGCAAGCTTGTCTCAATCTCTCTACTCTGTATCCAATACAAAGATAGCAGAATGATTTCTCCACTCTGATACACACAGTATAAATATTCCCTCAAATCCCTCTATAACAATCATTGTCCTCTCAAATCTCAATTAAAATTTTATTTCAGTCAATTATTTTATCATCATATCAACATCATGTCTTATTTAGACTTAAACATGTTAAGCTTTTTGCCCCATCTAAAATCAAAATTATTTCTTAATTTGTAGACATTAACTTGAAAATTAAAATTTTGACTGAAATGTAAAATATTTACTATACCATATTAAAAGCAGTATAAAAACTTATTTCACTAAAAATGAAATATATATTTAATTTCATACACATAACTCCACAAAAATGTACTTACTGAAATAGAACTATTAAAGGGGTGTTGTTTTTTCAGTATAAATTAGAATTTTACATTTTGAACACACTTTTGTATCACCTGCATTAAATTAAGGCTAAGTCCATTCCGTGACACAGTAAGACCAAATTAAGCCACACAGCAAACTCCCTGAAACTTGTTTTAAAATGAGATCAGTAACCGAAACCACATCAGACATGTGCCTGTCGCGTGCCCCAATTATCATAAGCTTTGTTCGCCTCATGTATGTTACAGTCCACAGCACATGAGGACCTACACAAGTGGTTCAAATTTATACATTTCAAATGGAAGGGTAGAATTATAAGGCCATAACATACTGTGATAATTGTGTTGCTTATAAAAAGAACTCCCATAAACATGGAAAGTTTAAATATCTGAATTAACATAAAAACATTTTACTCATTAAAAAATAAGAAACGTTTCTTGCATGAGTAAATCAGATGATGTTTAAATATTATGATGTTACCAGAGACCACACATCATTTTGAAAAGTACAACATTACATTAGGGCCATCAATGATTCACTTTCTTGTCTAATGATGATATTGATGTGTCAGAAAGTGAATTTTTATCAATATGTTTATACAGTGCAACCCCTCTAACACAACACCCTTTTAGAGACACATAATTATGTTGTTCCTGAGAGGCTGTTGCTCTAGAGAGGTTAAATAGTTAAATCTTGCAGTGGGAAAAAAACAAGCTGTTGTTGAAGGGAGGTTGTTGCTCATAAGAGGGCCATTCTTGAGAGGTTGTACTGTACTTATATAATAAACAGGCTACTAGTGCCTCTTTTCTCATGTTTTGTATATTTCAGACTGTAAGTACAACTAAAATAATGTACCACAGAAGATACAAACAGTCAACATAATTCACATTTCAAGACATTACTTATCATTTCCAGCAAGAAGACAATCCTTTTCATAGTCCCGATGAAAACTTTTTACTTACTTTGAAATGAAAAAAAAAAAACTTTATATTTAGTCTTTAATTTTCTGCCAAAATAACATTCATTTAAATATGTATCGATACTCAATTGGCGGGCAGAAAAAATGGAGGATTTGTTGATATGTTTTAAATCGATAACAACCCTATATAACATTACATATATTACCCCCAAAAATGTTTGGTTTTTGTTCAGATATTTAATTTTTATTACATTGTTTTATTTTATATTGGGCCTTAATTAAAATATGTTTGTTTGCCCTTTTCCGACCCTAAATTTTAGTAGAGGGTCGGTAGGTAGGAAAAATATTTTATTTTATTTCTGAATTTGACCTTCACCTAGCATTAAATTACACTTCTATCTAGAAGCATTCTGTATTTATTTTATGTATTCTGCTACCATACAACCACTTATTGTGTGCTTTAATCAACCATAAACATGTACTCAGTGCCTTAACACATATTATTGTTTTCATTCATTACTTCAAATGATACCTACTTTAAATGTTTATCGAAAGCACTCAGTACATGCATATTTTCCCAAGTATAAAAATAAGGTTCTCCCAGATTTTGCGATAAAATGTTTTGAGTCGGCATGATTTTTTCAGGTCGGTTGGTAAAGGGCAAACAAACTTAATTCTAATTTAAGCCTTGTCAACGAACATTAATTTCTAAAGCATAATACAAAACAGTAAACATCCTTAACTCAGTAGCCATACATTTATTTCATGATTAATAAACAGAACAATTGAATTCAGTTAAATTAGAAAATAACAATCCTATATTTTTTTTTCATACTAAAGCATTCAAGCAAATAATTGAATATCAGGGACTGGACACGTACAATAATAATTCTGTTGTACATGAAATAAAAAAATTCAGCAGCAGTTGATAATCGAAGTCTCTTGTTATCTAGTTTAAACAAAACAAAATAAAATACCACAACAAGAATTTTAATCAAAATTACTTTGTTCTCTTTTAAGGCAAAAGTATTTTCTTGAAAATGAACCTGTCAAAAGCAATATTTCCAAAAATCTTATTAAATATTTAATGACACAGGAAGAGATAAAAGTTATATGGGATAATTTGCTGCATGTGCTGATTTTTTTACATCAGTCTATGAACTGAGAACTACATGAAACTAAATAATGATAAAAGTATAGTATGTAACATAGGTTAACCAGAGAAGTATGGTGTAACACATAAGTTAACCCGAGAAGTATGGTGTAACACATAAGTTAACCCGAGAAGTATGGTCTAACACAAAAGTTAACCCGAGAAGTATGGTCTAACACATAAATTAACCAGAGAAGTATGGTGTAACACAAAAAATAACCAGAGAAGTATGGTGTAACACATAAGTTAACCAGAGAAGTATGGTCTAACACATAAGTTAATCAGAGAAGTATGGTGTAACACGTAAGTTAACCAGAGAAGTCCGGTGTGACACATAAGTTAACCAGAGAAGTATGGACTAACACGTAAGTTAACCAGAGAAGTATGGTCTAACACGTAAGTTAACCAGAGAAGTATGGTGTAGCACATCAGTTAACCAGAGAAGTATGGTCTAACACATAAGTTAACCCGAGAAGTATCGTCTAACACATAAGTTAACCAGAGAAGTATGGTGTAACACAAACAATAACCAGAGAAGTATGGTGTAACACATAAGTTAACCAGAGAAGTATGGTGTAACACATAAGTTAACCAGAGAAGTATGGTGTAACACACAAGTTAACCAGAGAAGTATGGTGTAACACACAAGTTAACCAGAGAAGTATGGTGTAACACAAAAGTTAACCAGAGAAGTATGGTGTAACACAAAAGTTAACCAGAGAAGTATGGTGTAGCACACAAGTTAACCACAGAAGTATGGTGTAACACGTAAGTTAACCAGAGAAGTATGGTCTAACACGTAAGTTAACCACAGAAGTATGGTGTAACACGTAAGTTAACCAGAGAGGTATGGTGTAGCACATAAGTTAACCAGAGAAGTATGGTGTAACACATTAGTTAACCAGAGAAGTATGGTGTAACATGTAAGTTAACCAGAGGAGTGTGTTGTAGAACATATAGGTATAAAAGCAGCATATATGTAAGATGGAGAAATATGATGTGACGATCAAGTTTAACATTAAAGGGAGATGAAAAGCACAGTGGCACTGGATAAATGAGGTGTACAAGGTAGTAGTGAGTATCTGTGTATGCATCAGTTAGGGCTGTAGGTGCTACTTTTATTTGGGTTTAATGTCGCTTTTCAACAATTCTTCAATTATATAAGGCGGCCGTTTCATGTATTAAACCAGTTTTCAAGGACCATATTCTAAGTAGTATTCTAGACTAACCAGTACTAACTTATCCTTACACTAGGAACCAACAACATCTCCACATGCAGAGGAAAATCAACATTTGTTTTCAAATTTTCAAAGAAGATCTTCCATGACCGGGGATCAAAATCATATTACATATCCAGCACACTAACCACTGGACTGTGGCTGCGGCCAAGTTGAAGGCTAGAGTTAATTACATTTGTTTAGCATCTGTACTTTTTTAACCACAAATTGAAGGATATGGTTAAGATGCACCGTTTCAGTAAGTTTTCCTTATTGTTCAAAAGAATGCCATGACTCTGACATATAAATGTATTAAAATCTGTAAATAAAGGCAATCAAAAAGTCAAATAAAATGGCCTTTATGCGGATCTGTTCAAAGATTTATTCAGTGTATTACAGCTTAGGCCAAAAAGTGTGTAAAAAGGTGTTATTTTTTGGCCAATCTTAAAATTTTTGGCAGCAAACATTCAAGAAAATTCAAGGATGAAAGATACTTCACAAAACATTTTTAAGCATCAGACAATTGGTCCAGTAAAAATGCAAACTTATGAACCGAATGAATTTTAGTGGACCAAAAAGAGTACATACAAAATTTCAAATAATTTTGGCTAAAACACATATTTTTTGCGAGTGATTAAAATATTTCTTTTTTCTTCTGAAACATGGTAAAATTATCACTGAACATTTACTGGACAATCGGACCACTGACCATTTCAAATGTACTGGACTGATGGCCATTTTGCTGGACTAGGTCCAAGGTCCGAAGCTAAATTCGACGACTGCTATATAAAAGATAATTTTACAAATAATTTAGAAGTTTTATGACCTATGTAGCCTATTTGTTTTGGTCAATTATCCATTAACATGACTATTTTTCTTCTAGCCTCTTAAGACCTTACTTCACATCGCAGCCTTTGTGAATAAATGGCAATTCTCTCAGGTTTGACTGCATCATGACTTTCATGGAAAATGATCAGCGATGCAGCCAGTATGAAGGGAAACTGTACATTAATAAACAAAGACTAATCAATAGTACTCAAATCAGAATCATAAAGATCACATCTGAGATAATTATAATTAATTTATGACAAAATACTTTCAGATCTATAATATGCACATTTAATTTACTGTGAAAGTCAACATGCACCCATCAATACAAACATTAGACCTCTGGAGTACATACACACAAACAGTGAAAATTTGTACTTAAACAAATTATTTTTTGCAAACCCTAGCAGAGACACTTAAAAATCAAACAATCAAATCCTACACTAAATGGGCTCTTTGGGTAATCTTTAATAACATCATTATTTTCTAGTTATGATTAAATTGTCATACCAAATCATCTAAACTTCCATTCTCACTATGGTCTTCATCCGTGTTTGATCTTCTCACAGCAGTTAGTAACAAATTACTTTTATTCTCATTCTGAAATAAATAAATCAAGGTTTAAAAAGTTTCAACAATTTCAAAGCAGTTTTTAGTCATTTTCCAAATCTCAATGATTCATATTTTGTAAATGAATGGTATGAACACTGCAAGTATTGACCATAATTTATACAGACTACAGTGTAACCTCTATGAACAGTCACCTCTGGACAACAGACACCCCCCTGTTACAGCCAGTATACTAGCAACCCAAATTGACGTTTTACTCTTATTTTCACATGCATAACAATAGCTACCTCCTTCCAACAACCATTTTGGTCTTTCCAATTGGTGGCTGTTGTAGGGAGGTTGCACTGTACATCAATACATTTCTAAAATAAGTTGTCCCAAGAATGCCTCTTTTCTCATGTTTTGTATACTTCAATTAAGGAACTTTTACACATAACAAGAAGCTGCACAGACAGTGTATCCCCCGCCACAGGAGCATTTTTGTCGAAATGGTACAGTCAGAATTTGCTTTTTTTTTTTAAAAAGAGGAAAAACAAAAAGAAATGTTTTGAACAACTTGGTGAAAATTCTTTAAATGAAATGTGGCAAAATGTGCATGGAAACGTATGAGATAAGCTAATGGCAATAAGTCCCTAAAAATTAATGCAATCACAAAACGCTGATGATATATGCTGCATCACTTGATGATAATCAGTCTATGAAAGTTTGCTGAAAAATTGCATGGGAAATGTAGGAGGTACGCACAGATGCTTGGACAGACGCCTTCCATTTTATTATCCCCGAAAACATGGAACATACTTTTTAAAACAGTCAAACCTGAAACTATTATCAATTATTTAAAGGAAGTAAGACTTGACAGTAGACTGTGATACTTTTTTATACACTTCATTTTACATATGTTAACTATTTAGCCAACCTTTGTTATCATCATTTGATTTTGAACCTATTCATGTCAATTACCCTTCATTCTCATTAATACATTACTTTATTACATGACTAATATATATTGATTTCCCTTTTTAATTTTTATTGCACTCTATATGACCATTTGTTTGATATCTATATCTATGACAATTTGTTGTTGATGCATCATGAAACAAACACCAAACTAAACAAGGAAATTTGGCAAACAAAAATTCTTAGTGCATACAAATAAAGATCGTCTTTCTTGTTTTAATACTGTGCCATGATTTAAATTTTAAATATTACAATAAAAGATCATGATTTAAATCTCAATATAAGCCGAAAAGTGTTTTATTATTTTCTAGAAAGTTTAATTTATAATCTCTAGGAAAATAATGGAACCATATTTCATGAATTCTTTATCAAAGATTCATAACTAAAGATCTGGTGAGATAATGTGTTAAAAATGTATGTTCTTGTTAATTCTAAGACAAACTTTACTAATGTATTCATGGATTCAGATCATCAAAAGAATCATTGAAGCAATTTATGACTGTAAAAACTACAACAGAATAGAAAACATTATGAATTATTAGTTAGGTATGAACAGAAAAATAAAAATGAAAAACTGATTATTTTTTTAATTCAAAATCTACAACATTTTACCTCAGATTTTATGAACATCCTTAGAAAATAATAATCCAAGCAGAGTATTTGATGAATTATTCCAAATCTGAATATTTTCTTATTGATCCAATAATTATTCTAGAATTGAAGAAAAACACAACATTTCACATCGACTTAATTAATTGCACACATGAATGCACCTTAGCGACATTGACCAGCTGTCTTCTACAGTGCAAGCACCTGGTTAACCTTGATCAAGAGAGAGGCCATGTGATCAAAGATGTGCACTTTGAGTTGATCATATATTTAGACATAATTTGCCAGGTGAAATGTGGGATTGACAAGCGATAATTTGGTGAGTTTAGCCCCTAGCAACACATTTAATAAAAACACAATAAACATTACTAAAACTAGATTCACTTTTGTGTATTACAAGAAATATTTTTATCTGAATTGATTCTTAAGTATTACAGCATTTTTATATAGGATTAAAGTTGTTTAATTAACTATTGCTGTCTTCTTTTAAGACAGAAAGTAGAATCTGTAACACTAGATCAAAATAAAATTTGTAAAACAACTAGAGAAAAATCAATAATAGATAAACAAAACACCAGTAAATTTCCTCAAAACAGCTGTAAATTCTGTGTATTAAGTTAAAGAATAAGGCATAAACATAATGGTATCAGGATAAAACTTTACCTCTATTAAGTCGCTGAGCAATACTTCAACACATCAATGTTCAAAATATGAGGAAAATACTACATGTATAGTACATAAAAAGTCTTATTCGAAATTTTATAATAAATGACATGATTGTGGATGACAAAAAAATTTAACAAAGTTTAAGTGTAAGTGGTTTGTACAGGTAACAATAACTTACGATTGAGTTTACAATAATTTTATTAGAACTTTACTTTATGCATAATCTGTCTGCTCAAAAACTGTTCATAACTCAACAAATGTCCAGCTCAAAGGTTGTAAGCCTTTTTATAACTTATTTAGTCACTACAATGTTTCTGTAAATGTACACGACACATTAATTGTTACTTTCTTAATGATTTTTGTATCAAAACGTCTTTGCACGAAACAAAATACACAAACAAGTAAAAAATCGAGAAGTTTAGTATGAGGACAAATAACCATAGAGTCATAGCACATCTAACTGTCATCTAAAATATCTGTGTGCATGAGAATAACATTGTTGAAATACTGGACCAGATTACTAACTTTAAAATATTACTGGACTGGACAAAATATTAGAGTCATATTGTGTATTGACATAAAATCCTCCATAAGTAATTTTACTCCACATGAGGACCAGTCATACCAGACTTCATCAAAAGCTTGCCTGAGATTCTTTTTAAAATGGGTCAATATTTAAAACAGTTAAAGCATCAGATAAAACTACTTAACAGGATTCTAAAATTATTACAACTGATCAAAAATTGCCCTCAAGGGGTTCACTAATGTACTGACCCTTTTATTTCATAGGTCAACACATGACCTGATTAATTGACAGATTGATGTAATTTCTGACAGTAGTAACAAGTTCATCCGTCAATTAGCAATTTTCCCTAATTAAGCAATATAAACATAAGAAATATGATGAATGTACTTCAGTACAGTAGAAAATTAATTTCTGTTCTAATTATGTTGAACCCTGAGATAGAAAATACATCTTTCTTACATAATAATATCAAAATTCATCTTTCCTCAAGTACATATAATTTAGGGCTGTGGATTGTTGGGTTAGTGGCTATCCGATCCAATCCACGATTCAACACTTACGATCAACAAATCGTATCACAAATCTTTTATTATCAAGTAACCTATCCAAAACTTCAACATTGCAGTCCTGAAGACAGCTAAATTTAATCATTTTTAGGAATAATGAAGTAAATCAATATAAATTATTCAATGACATAAATTAATTTGTACTCCCTTCCAATTATTGGATTTACCAGCATCATTTTCTGGATTGAGCCTGTGACCCAATATTTAAAGATCCGATTGGACCTATTGGCCAACAAAGTATAGTCTATGATGAGACAAGATATATATTCAGAGAAAAGGGATTTTTAAGAACAAAAAACACACTTTATGTTAAAAAACAAGATCACGAACCACGAATCTCAGTTATGGCTATTATTCGTACTTGATTTTCAATTTGATTCGTGATTACGTGAGTACTCGGATACTCGCCACAGCCCTAATATAATTATAACAATAAGGATTGTTTGGTAACTAGCTCACTTCTGTACACAGGTGAGTGGTGACCTTTACCCTAAATGACTACAGCTTAAAAAGTAAAGAGAAAAACAAAAAAACAATTTTCCACTGATCATGGAGAGGAATGATATACACCTCAACGTGACTTCATACATCAGATGAATACCTGTACAGACTATATGAGGTCTGACATACAGAGCTAACTCCATACTTGGAAGAATGGGGCCTGGGCTCTTAGAAGGGAAATTTTTGCTGCATTTTAAAAGAAATGGGAATTAATCAAATTTATATAATCCTGTTACAATTTACATAAAACAGAAACTTGACTGATAGTGATTTAGTGCAGTGCAACATGAATAAAAACAACTTATCTATTCATCAGATGACACTTTGTACATGTAGCTATGTAGATAATTATGTGTGACACTGACAAGAATGGGAATCTCTTCTTCCTTTTGCTTGCAAAATTATACTATTTGCAGGGAGGAATGGGACCCCAAAAAACAGCAAAAAAAGCCCAGACATAGTATCAAAGAAAAAGCAGCAAATCAAAAAGTAATAGCAGTGAGGGGCTAGTGATTACTACTCATAGACCATAACTAACACAATGAGGGGCTAGTGATTACTACTCATAGACCATAAGTAACACAGTGAGGGGCTAGTGATTACTACTCATAGACCATAAGTAACACAGTGAGGGGCTAGTGATTACTACTCATAGACCATAACTAACACAGTGAGGGGCTAGTGATTACTACTCATAGACCATAACTAACACAATGAGGGGCTAGTGATTACTACTCATAGACCATAAGTAACACAGTGAGGGGCTAGTGATTACTACTCATAGACCATAACTAACACAGTGAGGGGCTAGTGATTACTACTCATAGACCATAACTAACACAATGAGGGGCTAGTGATTACTACTCATAGACCATAAGTAACACAATGAGGGGCTAGTGATTACTACTCACAGACCATAACTAACACAGTGAGGGGCTAGTGATTACTACTCATAGACCATAACTAACACAATGAGGGGCTAGAGATTACTACTCAGAGACAAATAACTAACACAGTAAGGGGCTAGTGACTACTACTCATAGACCAAAACTAACACAATGAGGGACTAGTGATTACTACTCATAGACCATAACTAACACAATGAGGGGCTAGTGATTACTACTCATAGACCATAACTAACACAGTGAGGGACTAGTGAATACTACTCATAGACCATAACTAACACAGTGAGGGGCTAGTGATTACTACTCATAGACCATAACTAACACAATGAGGGGCTAGTGATTACTACTCAGAGACCATAACTAACACAGTGAGGGGCTAGTGATTACTACTCAAGAGACCATAAGTAACACAGTGAGGGGCTAGTGATTACTACTCATAGACCATTAGTAACACAGTGAGGGGCTAGTCATTACTACTCATACACCATAACTAACACAGTGAGGGGCTAGTGATTACTACTCTTAGACCATAAGTAACATAGTGAGGGGCCAGTGATTACTACTCATAGACCATAACTAACACAGTGAGGGGCTAGTGATTACTACTCATAGACCATAACTAACACAGTGAGGGGCTAGTGATTACTACTCTTAGACCATAAGTAACACAGTGAGGGGCCAGTGATTACTACTCAGAGACCATAACTAACACAGTGAGGGGCTAGTGATTACTACTCATAAATTATAACTAACACAGTGAGGGGCTAGTGATTACTACTCATAGACCATAAGCAACACAGTGAGGGGCTAGTGATTACTACTCATAGACCATAAGTAACACAGTGAGGGGCTAGTGATTACTACTCATAGACCATAAGTAACACAGTGAGGGGCTAGTGATTACTACTCATAGACAATAAGTAACACAGTGAGGGGCTAGTGATTACTACTCATAGACCATAAGTAACACAGTGAGGGGCTAGTGATTACTACTCATAGACCATAAGTAACACAGTGAGGGGCCAGTGATTACTACTCAGAGACCATAAGTAACACAGTGAGGGGCTAGTGATTACTACTCATAGACCATAAGTAACACAGTGAGGGGCTAGTGATTACTACTCATAGACCATAAGTAACACAGTGAGGGGCTAGTGATTACTACTCAGAGACCATAACTAACACAGTGAGGGGCTAGTGATTACTACTCATAGACCATAACTAACACAGTGAGGGGCTAGTGATTACTACTCATAGACCATAACTAACACAATGAGGGGCTAGAGATTACTACTCATAGACCATAACTAACACAGTGAGGGGCTAGTGATTACTACTCATGGACCATAACTAACACAGTTAGGGGCTAGAGAATACTATTCAGAGACCGTAACTAACACAGTGAGGGGCTAGTGATTACTACTCATAGACCATAACTAAAACAGTGAGGGGCTAGTGATTACTACTCATAGGCCATAACTAACACAGTTAGGGGCTAGAGAATACTATTCAGAGACCGTAACCACTTGACATAGAGACCCCAACAGTTTCTATAATATGAACAGTATTCTGCCATATACCAAAGCATGTTCTGCCATACCAAAGCATGTTTTCCCAATTTCAGGGGTGTGACAGCTCAAAGAGCAAAAAGGCTGAAATACCCTAACCCTACCCCTTCATGCTAGCAAAAACATCATTTTTGATTAGGTCAGACTGAATCTGGACCCTTTTGTTTCAAAGATTTTAAGACAAAAAAGAGGAAATCAGCTGAAAGGAGGAAGAATCACACCCCTGAATTTGTAACAGGCATGTATTCACTTAAGTTCCAGGTAGCAGGATTTTATTTAAACATCTGAATTATTCTATGAAAGTTATGTGTCTCTCTTTGCCTTCTAAATGTTTAGTCTTTGTATTACAGGACTAATAAATAAATTATGACAGAAAACTATTAGAATTATTTCATGATTTCACATTTTTATACAAATATGCATTAAGGCCTTTTTAGACAGAAAAACAAAATGACGAAGAGCAAATATGGTCAAATCTTGAAATGTCAACAAGGACATGTCATGTCCAAAAGTGACCATTTAATTGGCAATTAGTGACCATATGACAGCTGTAATTGACAATTGCAGGCCAACTCAGTACATTTGACAAGTATTAACTCATATCATTTTCATTATCATATTTATTGACTGACTAATAATTCCTCTTACACAACAAGTAACCTCATTAGCACTTAATTAAACAAAAAACAAATATAATTTTCTGTCACTATTTTTATCTCAGGTTTATAATTTGTAATGACTCATATTTGGTTTGTTATTTGAAAACTTTTCTTGTGACTTTGACATGGTGATGAAACAAGCCAGTTTATATTGTACACAGAGAGAATGCATCATGGTACTAAAATGGTTTTAAGGGTCACTTGTTTCACCACTCAAGAAGTCGGCAAACTCAAATAAATTTCAAAATTTTCCATGAAGTTCAGAAACCATTTATCCAAAAAATCTGCTTGAAGAAAACATTGTTACAATATTATACATTCAACCATATGGGAAGAAAATTATACCTTGAAACAAACATCTGAAAAAGAAATCAGGAAAAAGAAGTTTACCATACAGGACCATATTGAAAACTGAATAAAAAGCCACAAAAAGAATCAAAAACAAACTTTCCTCTAAAGAATTTAACTTTTGTAACATCATAATATCTTAATAATGAATTCAGCAAATGTTCCCATTTAATGATAGTTTCTCCTTACAACATTTAAGATTGTTGCTAACATTAAGAACAGACCATTTTATGATTAGCTCTTTTGTAAGTCCTAATGATTTACAATGTTTTGGCTACAAACTATTCTAAATAATCGTCAACAATCAACTCTAAACAACTCTTCATCAGTAATATTGTTGGTAAAGATATCAAATAACACTTTACAGGGCTCTCTTTCAAAACCATATTATCCTGCACATGTGCAGATTCAATGCACTTTCTCCAAGTCCTTTATTTGTGAGTAATCAATACTATTTTATAAAGAGAGATTCAGCAGCTGTAACCACGGCTCCCACCTGCAAGATCAGGCTATTTATGAAACTGAGTCAAAGATCAAACGGTACTCATGGCCATCAATTGTATGAAATATTGAATTAAAAAATAAGTTTAAAGATGTTGGCAAACTATTACATTATCAGATAATTTACTGAAAACAAATCATTTACAAAAAAAACAACATTGGACAAATTAAATATTAATTGTAAATACTAATTAATGTGTAGATCATCCAAAACAAGAAATCAGGATATCACAGGTTTAAGAGATTGTTTGGCAAAATTCATAATTCTAAAACATACAAACGAAAAGTTTTAGCTGATATTTATTTGATATTAACAATCAAATATGGTCAAAGAATGCAATACATATGAATGTCTATGATTCTATATTCACACAGTCATGTACACGTGATTTTCCCACCTGGCTACAGGTAACAAAAAACTTATTTTGATACTAGAAATACATCAGATAGATCTATAATATATCAAGACCAAAAGTAATAATTCAAAATACTCCATATTAGACAGAAGGTTCACTAATAAAAACCCACTATAATGAATGAACTCTGACACATTTTAGAACAAAAAATGCTTCTGCAAGTTTTCTTTAACATAAGGAGTCAATTTCAAAATTTGAAAGCAATTTTATTGTCCAGTGGTGGTAACTAGCAATTAAAATGTAGTAAATACAAATAAACTGTATAAATATGATTTATAAACAGAATGTATTGTCGTAATTCAATGTACAAAGATGTTTTTTCTACTTTTGTGACACCAAAGACACAATCAATATTTTTTCAAATTGTAATAATATTGGTGCTAAGGTAACTTACATGTATGTAAATTATTTTTGGAGTAGCACTTAAAGCTTCATAATATCAATTAAGTGTTTCTTATAAAAAATATTTAAGTATGATTGTTACATGGTGGAAAGGTTTATCAGTGTGGTTTTGCTTCTTTTTAAATTTACATGCAAATGAAATTGAAATTGATGGTGGAAATACCTTTAAACTACATGTATTCAGGGCCTTTTTTCCTTCTATAAACAGAGGCAGAATTTCAGAGACTTCCCAATTGCCAAAAGGCTCTTTTTTCCCAATTTGGGGAAAGAAACTTCCACAAGAGGGCTATGATGGCCCTGTAAATGCTCACCAGAAAAAAAGGTCATTTGGAGACGAACATCGTTAAAATTTTTCTACATGAGTCCAAGTAAAATCAAGTGACCCTAAGGTCAAATGTTTACCCCAGGGCCATAATATGAACACATTTGGAAGAGGTCTGCTAGACAATACTACATACAAAATATCTTAGCTCTAGGCCAAGTGGTTTCGGAGAAGATTTTTTAAATTTTCCTATAGAAGTTCTATTAGAAGCCTATATAAATCAAGTCACCCCTGGGGTGGGGCCAATTTTGACCCTAGGGCAATAATTTGAACAAACTTGGTAGAGGTCCACTAGACAATGCTACATACAAAATATCTTAGCTCTAGGCCTTGTGGTTTTGGAGAAGAGTTTTCAAATGTTCCTATATAAAATAGAATAAACCCCAGGGCAGGGCCAATTTTGATCCCTGGGGCCATAATTTGAACAAACTTGGAAGAGGTCCACTAGACTATGCTACACACCAAATATCAAAGCTCTAGGCATTGTAGCTTTCGACAAGAAGATTTTTTAAATTTCCTATATAAATCTATGAAAAAACATGTGACCCCTGGGGCGGGACAAATTTTGACCCCAGGGGAATAATTTGAACAAACTTTGTAGAGATCCATTAGACAATGCTACATACCAAATATCTCAGCTTTAGGTCCTGTGGTTTTGGACAAGAAGTTTTTTTAAGTTTGTTTCTATTTGTTGACATAGCAACCAGAGCTTTTAATGAAATTTTATTTTTTTTAACAACTATGAAAAGGGACCACCCAAGGATCATTCCAGCAAAGTTTGGTTGCAATCAGCATAGCGGTGTACGAGTAGATGTTGTTTTAAGTAAATATGGACGCCACTTCACGACGAACGACGCTGGGTGATCACAAAAGCTCCTCTTGAGCACATTCGTGCTCTGATGCGCTAAAAAATATAATGCCGAAATCTCAATTTGATGAAATATGATATCTAAATCTATTTCTCATGTTCTGTGAATAAAACTTACATTATTTAGCATAATTTATTGAAATGCTACATAATTATCAATTATAAAACAAGAGGGCCAAGATGGCCCTATATCGCTCACATGACAATCACTGTTCACTCATTAAAACATTGTTTTGAACCGGTGACCTAGTTTTTGACCCCAGACGACCTATGTTCGAATTTGTCTTACATATCATTAAGACAAACAGTCTGACTAGGTTTGGTGAAGATACGATCAAAATTTGACATCTACAGTGTTAATAAGGTTTTCCTAAGATTTGACCTTGTGACCTGGTTTTTGACCCTAGGTGACCCATATTTGAACGTGTCCTTAATATCATTAAGACAAACAATCTGACAAGGTTTGGCCAAAATCCAATCAAAACCATGACATTTAGAGCTTTTACACGATTTTTACCTAAGATTTGACCTTGCGACCCAGTTTTTGAACCTGGCTGACCCATGTTCATCCTTGACCCACATATCATTGAGGCAAACATTTTGACAAGGTTTGGTGAAGATCCAATTAAAACTGTGACATCTACAGTGCTAACAAAGTTTTCCTAAGATTTGACCTTGTGACCTAGTTATTGACCCCAGATGACCCATATTTATACTTGACCGTTATATCATTAAAACAAACGATTTGACAAAGTTTGGTGAAGATCCAATAATAACTGTGAAATCTACAGTGTTAACATGGTTTATCATAAGATTTGACCTAGCGACCTAGTTTTTGACCCAAGATGACCCATGTTCGAACTCGTCCAAGATATTATGAAGACAAACATTCTGACAAGGTTTCATGATCATCCAATCAAAACAGTGACTTCTAGAGTGTTCACAAGGTTTTCCAGCAATTTGCCCTAGTGACCTAATTTTACTACAGAAATTACCCATTATCAAACTTGACCTACATATTATTAAAATAAACATTCTGACAAAGTTTCATGAAGATCCAGTCAAAACAGTGATTTCTAAAGTGTTCACAAGGTTTTCCCTTATTTGGCCCTGGTGACCTAGTTTTTGACCCCAAATGGCCCAATATCGAACTCGTCCGAGATTTTGTTGATATTAACATTCTGACCCAGTTTTGCTAAAATTGAGCCAAAAATGTGGCCCCTAGTGTGGTCACAACATAAAGTTTGACGACGCACGACGCACACCGCACGACGCCGGACGGAGAGTGATCTTAATAGCTCACTTTGTCACTTTGTGACATGTGAGCTAAAAATTCAAATTGACAAAGTTTTCTTAATGAAACACTGTAGAACATATTCTATCTTTCTCGGTTGTCTAACCCACTCTCAATTTCCGAAAATTGCGCTTGATCTTCCCAAAAAGAAAGGCTTAGGCCCTTTCCCAATTTTTTAAAAAAGGCCCTGCTATTGTGCAAGACTAGCAGATATAAAACCCCAGATCAACAAAGTTGAGATTAATTTTTATCATATGTTGGTACACTGAAAACGAAAATCATAGGAATCACCAGGAAATTTACAGGGTATATTAAGTACATTGATGTGAAGCTAAATGATTACCACATATTATTAGAGAAATCATGTTCCTTTCACATATCACATGAAAAACTTCATCACTATGTTTTAGGCCAATGTTGACCTAAGGAAATGATTGACTTTAAACTTAAGTTTACGTAATAAATAGCATCTAGTATTTGTTTTTACACTGAAGTAGGCACACTAAACTGAATGATTGAATTGATATCATATTTATTATTTTATACTTAGATGCAGGTAATTAAACAACATATTATTTGTCAGAAATTCTGCAAAATATCATATGTAACGATTCTTTTATTATTGGCAAGTGTTTAAGTAAAAACTTAAAATCCAAGCATATGCTGAAAATAATCAGTCATAGATGGAAGAAATAACTGGAATATCAAGAAGTCAATAACTTATTAAGTTGATGCCAAATACAAATAAGTCTAATCAGGCATGACAAGGCTGTCACTTCCAGCCTCATATAAATTCATCAAAACTAATATTGGCAATCAAAAATCTAACAAACCAACGAGTTTATTATACCAGGACAAATAATCAGCCGAACATTCATATAACATTAAGCAATCAGAGTGCTATACGAAACCCATAAATTTATAAGAAACTTAAATAAAAATAAGGAGAATTCTGAAACAGATTGTCAACAAAAAGCTATTGTTTAAGTGTTATATTTTTTTATAAATACAAACAGAATACTTAACACTATAAATCAGGTTGAATTTTTATTCCTCTAAGAATGTTTTGCATGCTTTTCCTTTTAAACTTCCTTTCTTGCAGAATGACAATGTTATGGTTGAAGTTCTTTCAGTTCTATGATATTGCTAACAACTTAATCCATACAAATGTACGTTTACAAAAAATTGTCATTTAAGGCTTCATGAACAAACTACATTACAAAATATTAGCAGATAAAAGAGCAGTCTTTGAATTTAGCTCTGGACTTTGGACTGAGTCCACAAAAACGGCCATCAGTGGTCTGACTCAAGTAAATTTTTCAGTAATAATTTTACCATGGTTCAGAGCAAAATATCTTAATCACTCTTTATCCAAATTATATATTTTGTATGTTCTGTTTTTGGTCCACTAAATGTTAATTCTGTCCAGTAAAGTTTGTATTTTCACTGGCCCGAATGTCCAAAGCTTAAAAAAGTTTTTTGTGAAGACTGAAAGAGTGCATGAAAAAGGGACTTTTTGCATGTTAAGTCCATGTCAAGAATAAAAGACATTTAAGATGTAAAACACACAGCAGATATTTTGATCAATGTTAGAGGGAAAATGAATTTTCTGACTGGGTTTATTTCTAAGTTGTGTTCAAATTGGCCATAAAAATTGAAGATTTTTACTCATTCCAAAATTTCTAATTTTAATGGCAGGTACTTCTAGTTAAAAACGATTTTCCCCACTGATTTCACTGTTTTTTTTTCATTCCAAAATGGTCATATGTAAGAAAGAGGTTTAACTTTTGGAAAAATCATGTAAAGTGACCATTTGTCAGTAACAGAATGTTCCAACATCATAAATCATTATAAATAAATATATCTCACATAACTTTAAGTCACAAGCTTAGTCAGCCTCGGTAAATCAATAAAAAATTGTATTATTGTAAAATACATTGTGTACCAACAAAATATCTTAATCAGTAAGAGGTCTACTTATGAAAAAAACATTTTGTACCAAATATGGCCATAAATGACAAGTGAAAGAGATGAATTTAAAACACTTCAAGATAACATTTGCACATAATTTGGATAAAATCAGCAGATGATAAATACTTAATCAATAAATTTATGCAAATTTATTCTTAAAAGCATGAGTAATTTGCATCTTAATCAAAGACTGAGTCTGAACAGCCATAGTTCACATTAGGCTTCTATTTATTATGAATTATCTAAGACTGTGTCAGGGATGATCTTTCAGCACTAAGTAAACAGAGAGGTCAGTTCAAATTTCTACTTGGATGTAACCAGGGCTCTCATTTGCCCTTAAAATGGCATTCTAGTGGATGTAACCAGGGCTCTCATTTGCCCTTAAAATGGCATTCTAGTGGATGTAACCAGGGCTCTCATTTGCCCTTAAAATGGCATTAAGACTCTTGAAATAAGCAAAATAAATCTTTTGACTATAGACAATTTGTGCCAAAGGGTCAAATTCAATATTACATGTCAGAGTAGGAAATTTTGTTAACTCTTAAAAAATCAGAATAGGCTAAAGGTCATTTTCGATCCTCAACTTCTGATGCCTCATGAACACCCTGAGTAACAATAACAGAATCTGAAAAGTTAATCATCTACCAATGACTACACTCATTTGTACAATTTAATAATTAAATTATTTTCAATTTTAAACCATAGGTACAATATCATATAGTTAACTTTTAAACAGCATTCTGGTATATTATATCTATAGTCAAATTACAACACATTCTTTTCTGGTATAGGTAATTCTAGTGTTTTAAATAATTATGCAGATATTAGCAGGATTTTCTAAATAAATGATAACATAACATGCAAAGGGGAACAACTCTTTGATGCTTATATTGTTCTTGCATTATCCCATGAGTTAACCAAACAAAGAGTCTATTTAAAACATAAATGGTCAATGTTACATCATGGTTGGTTGTAGGATTGTGAAAATATCATATTTTTCTTCACTTTACCACACAAATTGACTGGAAAATCTATGTTGTCTTGAACTGAAACCAACTTTTCCAAATTCTTATTATCAAATTAATTGCTGCACTATGAAAACTGATTTTGAATAAAGTAATCTAGATGAATTGTGAACACGATTCAATATAAAAACTGTTTAGATCTATTTAGGCCAGAGTTTTAATCATATTACTTATGTTGCTCAGATTTTGTCTTAGAAATAAATCTATACACCGAAAAGTAAACTGAATCATGGTCTTCATAAGACTAATACCATGTCCTGGCAAACAGAGATTTCATCCTGAATGTGTCACTGTGTCACATGATTAAATATCAAAGATAAGATACCACAACATATTTTCATTAAATACACATTAGGTAAAGTATAGTTGTACCATATGGTGCTGTTATTTGAAATTTGTCATCCAAAATTTGTAATGACCGTTCTTGAAATTACAAACTTTATTCAATTGCTATGAGTATGACATTTTAGAAATAAAGAACGCACAACTAATTCAATAAAATTGCCAGAATTATGAATCACAACTTTGGACATACATGTATACCAGATGCCCAAGGGCAACACGTCGAGCCTGCCGTTTAGACAGCTTGTGACCTTGACCTTTGAACTACAAGTATGGGTGACGTTCATGACAAATCATTTCATTGAAGTAAACTTTTATACAAATTGATTTCAAAATCCTTGAATGCAAACAGATGGCACAGCCCAGACAAGAAAAATATATTTGCCCAAATGTGTAATCTTGACCTTTGACCTGGCCAAGGACACACGGTCGCATTGTATTATGCTAAGTCATTTTTAAATAAGTCAATGCATAACGGAGATACAGCCCAGATAACGTCTATAACACTTTTGATGTTTGACATCTAAGCATGACCTTGAACTTTAGCTTACCAGCCTTGGTCTTGCGCATGACATATCGTCTCATGATGGTAAATATTTCTGCCTAGTAATTCCAAAATCCATCAAGAAATGACAAAGTTATGAAGCAGACACAAAAAATAGAGCCCATCTTTGACCTTCAACATCCAAGTGTGACCTTGGCCTTGGAGCTATTGACCCTGGTCTTATGTGTGACACTCTGTCCCATGGTGTTTAATATAAAGTTATTTTCAAATATGTCAATGCATAAGGGAGATACGGCCCGGACAAGGTCTACAATTGATCATTTTTTACGTTTGACTTCTAAGTGTGACCTTCGAGCTAGAGACCTGGATTTTGCG
Organism: Lutraria lutraria; assembly: GCA_964023205.1. Taxonomy (NCBI): domain Eukaryota; kingdom Metazoa; phylum Mollusca; class Bivalvia; order Venerida; family Mactridae; genus Lutraria; species Lutraria lutraria. The sequence goes on from OZ026839.1 coordinate 39,749,446, forward strand.
CACTGCAAACCGTCTCATGGTGTTTAACAATTATGCCAAGTTATCTTAAAAGGTTTCTATGCATAAGGGAGATACAGCCTGGACAAGTTCTATAATGCTCATTTTTGACATTTGACCTCTATGTGTGACCTTGACCTTTGAGCTAGAGACCTGGATTTTGCGCACTGCACACCGTCACATAGTGTCACAATTATGCCAAGTTATTTTAACAAGTGTCAATGCATAAGGGAGATACAGCCCAGACAAGGATCCGGACGGACACACCAACTAACTCACTAACTAGCGTACAGACATGCAACCGCCATTAGGTTTTTTTTTAGGAATGGGGGAAGACGCTGGACTCTGGTGAAAAACACTCGAAAGAAGCAAATTTGGGGAAAAATCCCTGTATTTGTAATACTGATTTTATATAAAGTTTTTAATCTCCTAGTCCAACAGCCTCTATACAGGGGTATTTCGCTGTCTTTTTGTATTTAAACTTAAAAGACATTAACACTTATATATATATCACAGTCTTGCTCATTTAACAGATCTTGCCATAGTCACAACTTTTTACTAGACGAAAATCCACAACACACGGTAAATCAACATAAATACCATAGGTGAACAATATGCTTAACAGTATAGGTCTGGTTGATTTTCATGTCAAAACACCGTGTCTGAGAAGCAGCCATTTTGCACATGTGTGATTTACACTGGAAACAATAAAATATTGCTGAACATTCATTTATTTTGCATGACAGTTGTAGCCAATCAGCAAGCAGTGATTTATTCAGTGCAGCCAGACGACTGGTTTCCGTCATCGTATGCGGCGAATATACGCCAGACTATGAAGCGGAGAACTAGTGCATTTGTTCCCGTCCTTGTATATAACGTAATAAAAAGCCATATTTAGTATCACCACCGTATGTACTTGTCAAAAAGACTACCTACATGCTGTATGTTGAAGCATTATTCAATGTGCGACAAATTTTAAAAAGAATGGACATGATAATGTGTACTTAATCATAAAAATATTGGATTTTTTTCATGGCTATGAGGGAATTTTTTATTGAGGGGAAAAATATCGCTTATTTTCCGAGGGGAAGAAGTCAATTTTGTATTAAGTGACCGCTCAAGGGAAAGACCAAAAGTGGTCTCTTAATATAACGGTCTCTTAACACAAAAACCAGAAGTTTCCGATAGTTGAACTATACCTAAAGAGTAAAGTACCAGTATCCCTGTAACATTTCTGGCTTTCATGCATGTACTGTTTGCTGCAGAGCACTTTTATCATGGGTAAGTTTTCAACTGTGTTACAAATAAAAGTAATTATGATAATTATGCAATGAAAATCCAGGTTTATATAAACAATTTATTTAGGTACTTTACCTTGTTCATGGAAAACATAGAGAGTACCTTATAGAAAGATCACCAATGAAACACATTAGTGATGAGGCAGAAAGTAAGGGAATTGAATAGCAATGGTGAAATAAAGCATGTACCATTATATATTGTACTATTTGAAATGAAATGCATCGTTGATGACGTATCACGTATTGTTTTATGACTACAATATTCCATTACGGTATGTAGTATTAACTCTTCGCACTATTTTCACTCGATTTTAACATGTTTGTTTTTAAATCGAAAATCGTGTCTTATCAGGGTCTCTTGAGTGACCCTGGTCTTATACATTGGTGCAAAGATCGGTCCATTTCATCCGTGACAAAACAATACAGACAAACTGAATCTATTTTTTTACCGGAGAAGAAATTTGTCAAATACGAAACAAGGGAAGTAAGTCTTTTTCATAGCGATAGTCTAAAAACCCGTACGATCCCGTACTTTTCGTGGATTTTGTTGTCGAAGACGTCTGTAGTGGACGCAAGTTGGAAAAAATCAACAACAAATGTTGCAGATCGTGCCGTTAATTACGATACCCACATGGTGTTGAGAAGTTTGAATGCTTTGGTTGAGAAATTTGAAAGTTTGATACAAAAGTCATTATCACGTTTTCGTAATACTTACGTAACGCAAATACTGTAAACAAAAATGGCGCGTTTTTTTTGTTGATGTCTTTCGTCATTTATTTTGCTAAAAACTATTTTTTTATGCTCATAAAAATAATTTTCCCAAGGATTTCATGTATTTTACCTGCGTTGTACACCCAAGTGCTCTATGCATACACGAGTGATTATGGTCCTGTTTTTCACACGTTCGTCACATGTTAATTATGTCTGTGTTTACAATTAACAATCTATGGGAATTAACGGTCTGACGTGTCAAACGGTCGCTTAATGAAAAGATCTGGCGGATTTTGTTGACATATTAGCAGTCGCTGGTCGCGTTGAGCAAAGGTCGCTTCATACATTAAAAACATAGTGCAAAAACGCTCTGGGTAATTTTGAAGTGGTCGCTTAAGAAAAAGGTCGCTTAATACACTTGGTCGCATGAGCAAGATTTACTGTAACTGACAAATTGCAGATTTTTATGTTCATGTATATCATACAGGAATCAGATGATAAATTTTGACAGTACTGCATTCATTAAGTATTATTAGGTTTACATTAATCTTTTTTCTCTAATTTACTACTTGCCCGCAGACAACTAACACAGAAAAATATACTTGTTTGATGGGAAAAATCGAGTCGGGCATAGGAATTCCACACCCCTGAATTGCGTCCAAATAGTTTGTCAAAATAAATTGCTTTTTTTATCACTTTTCATAGATGTCCTAGATGATTTCTTCATCAATTTATTTATAATATTATTTTATATAAACATAGCATCAACATGTTTTGCAACTCATTAACACCACACTCACTTGAATTTTTTGTACACAGTGATTTGTAAAGAATAGGCAATATTTACCATGTCATGGGCAGTTATTCACCATTACACCAGTTTTGTTTTCCATAGAGAAATAATGGAGAGAAACAAAACATTACGTGCACCCTTCTGAAAAGGTATCTTGGAATGATTTGTGCTCATACGAGTCTAGATACATGTCTTCTTCCTTCAAATTTTTCACAGATCTATCTTATTCATTTAATATTGTACTGTAGTCAGGGATTTTTTTGGGGCGATTTTATAGCCGAAATTCGGTCATATTCCCAATGGAAAATAGTATCTTTTTTTCCCAATTTACAGACAAAAATTCCCATTAAAAAAAAAAAAAAAAAAAAAAATTTTTATAAATTTTATAAGTTCATTAACATCACTATTGGTAGTAAATACCATATTCTGCTACTGTTCTATTGGAGAATAAGTTGAACATTGCCAAAATTGTAGTTATACATTTTTCCCAAATTTGATTAAAACACCGCGAAAATTCCCAATCCCAAGGGTATGGGTCATATTCCCAAAATACCGAGAAAAAACCCTGGTAGTTATCGTGCCCAATGGGTTTGAATTGGGGATGGTCAGCACACAAATATGCAGTACTTTGTAAGACTGAGCAGGACTGAGCCAAATAAAAGTGTCTGTCCTTCCCAAACGGTCTTACTCTTATCCTTAGTTGGACCACATGAGATTGAAATTTTATCCATACGTCACCTGCTACAACAAATCACTCATATATGTATATATAATATACACAATGAATGAAATGCCATTCTTAGCCCAACCAATAGGAACGCGTAAAACTGGTATTATTACACATGAATGCTCTAACTTGTAGCATTATTTAAAACAAGAGGGCCACATTGGCCCTTTATCGCTCACCTGAGAACCAAGGCCAATAATTAATGACAAGGTAATATAGTTTCCATCTCGTGAAACTCATTTTTACATAGATTTTGAGATCAAAACCAACAATGAAGGTATAATACTGTTAAACAAGCTAAAACGTAGCACATTTTCTAATCCAAGGGTCCATAACTCTTGGAAGTTGTGGTCCGATTCCACCAATAACTTAACATGTCCAAAACCATAAGGTCATGCACATTCATTGTAAATATGATTAGGATCAGTGAATAAATGAAGGTGCTAGAGTGTAAACAAGCTAAAATATAGAAAATTTGCTAAGTCAAGGGCCCATTACTCTTGAAGATGTGGTCCGATTCCGCCCATAATCGATCTTCTTCCAGATCTTTTGGTTATACTCATTTACTGAAAATATTATTAGGATCGGTGTATAAATGAAGGTGCTAGTGTGTAAACAAGCTAAAATATAGCAAATTTTCAAAATCAAGGGCCCATAACTCTTGAAGTTTGATTCCGATTCCGTCCATAATCGAACTTGCCCAAGATCTTTTGGTTATACACATTTACTGAAAATATTATTAGGATCGGTGAATAAATGTAGGTGCTAGAGTGTAAACAAGCTAAAATATAGCAAATTTTCAAAGTCAAGGGCCCATAACTCTTGAAGTTCTGGTCCGATTCCGCCCATAATCGAACTTGTCCAAGATCTCTTGGTTATACACATTTACTGAAAATATGATTAGGATTGGTGAATAAATGAATGCACTAGAGTGTAAACAAACTCAAATATAGTAAATTTTCTAAGTCAAGGGCCCATAACTCTTGAAGTTCTGGTCCGATATTGCCCATAATCGAACTTGTCCAAGATCTCTTGGTTATACACATTTACTGAATTTAGTGAATAAATGAATGCTCTAGAGTGTAAACAAACTCAAATATAGCAAATTTTGTAATTCAAGGGCCCATAACTCTAGAAGTTATAATCAGATTTTGCCAATTATCGAACTTAGCCGAGACATTGTGGCCATATACATTGTGAGCAAGTTTAATCAAGATTCGTAAAGAGTTGCAGTTGCTAGAGTGTAAACAAACTAATTGTGGACGGACGACGGACGCCGGACATTCACCGATCCTAAAAGCTCACCTGATGAATCAGGTGAGCTAAAAAGTACACTAAAATTTACCACGAGAATTAGTTAAACTTGCTGACATGTCCCAGGCGAAAGAATATCTGTATTTTTTTCTCCAATTCTGCATGCAATTCGGTTGTCGAGTCTGGCATTTATAAACACAGAACACCGAAGTGAATAAAATATTAGCCTTTAATATAAAAATGTACCTAGACAACTAATTCTATATACCACATTTAACATAATAATTGTATGTTCTTTATTCTACAAATGATTTATTTGTAAGTGATTTATTACAGAATAATATTTCTTCAAAGGTAAACACGAACAGTAACTCTTGATCCCAAAAAAAACACAGGGTCCATGAGTTACTTCCCTTCATACCCGGCTGGGTCCGGTTTTTGGAATTTATATACAACTTTATTCAGTGCGGAATAGTTACTAGAGAATTTCCCAAAATCACAGCAATGGACTTCGCGGCATTTCAGAATTACCGCCATAGTTCAAGTATATCAACATCTGTGCCCATGAGCATTGTTTATAGTTATAAATGGTAAATTCTACTGTCTTAAAACTTTATAGCCCAATATAAATCCAATTACCGTATATACTCGACTATAAGGCGCATGCGCTTATAAGACGCACCTATGAAATGGACGAGCAATCTGGGGTATTTAGCATTGACCCTTCTATAAGACGCTGTCGAATTTTGAGATCGAGCGAGGATAGTTAAAAGTTCCAGAGGGAGTTAATCTTCTGACATAAACTGATTAAAATCAAACAATAACAGCAAATTATTGCTTTATTTCAAAGCAGAAATTGCATTGCTCCCGACCGTCGTTTAAAACAGAAAGTAGAATTTAACAAAGGGGAGTAACTTCTACAGGCTGTTAATTAATATATATCCCATAATGCACAGTAAGAGAATCTGTTATTCTGAAATGCCCCCAGGTAATGTTAATTCAAATGTTTAACCTATTGCAATCAGCAACGATTATGTCATACAGACTGTGCTTTTGATAAGTTGAGATATAAAAGGTGCTAATTTCACTGGATACAAAAGAAATTAACACACACACAAACAAAACAATGTGTCAAACTTGCTAAACCACGACCAAAGAAAACAAAAGCCATCAAGATGTGCATTACCTCAAATAGAACTCTTAATGATTTACTAATACAACTTCTTTGTCACTGATAAGTGATAACATCTGTATTAATCTCGTACCTTACTAAATAATCCAGTAACAAATCATTTACACAGAAAATATCCGTAATTGTGTGTCACATTTAAATTCAATTTATGTGAGTAAAATATTCACCAGAGAGCAAGAAACTGATCATATGATTGACGGGTTGCATCATTTATGACGTCAGTTACATTAACCTTAAACCTAAGCATATTTCATCACCGCTAAAAATAGAAAATCAATATAGTTACAAGTCTGGGAGTGTGGGAAAATATGTGCGGACTTTAAACCTCTGGGTCTAAGTGATAAAAATTTTTTTTTGGTCATAAGTTGAGCTGATTTTGTGACCTAATTACTATAGAACTTTAGAAATAAGGATGATTTAATCGATCAAAGGCGGTGAATTGTTCATAAGTCGTAAAAGAAAAAGTGTCAAGGAAAATTTTGTTACATCAAAGGATGCCGACATTTTACACGATTAACTCGTTCTTAATTATGAAATAATTCATCTAAGGGTGAAGGAACCTGTTAGATAAGATAAGAACAGAAAGTTATTAATGCTGACAACATATTATACGGTAGGTAATGTTTTTTTTTTTTTGCTAAACTGTTGGACAAATAGTGGGTGGGGGTGCCTCGCCGAAAACGCAATCTACGGTCGATAAAATGAAATATTCTGTCAAAAGTATAAGATTTTGGAAAAAATATTTTATCTCTCCAGTGTGACTCGCTTGTAAGACGCATCCCCCTCGTCAAGTTTGATAATTGAGTCTCAAAAATGCGTCTTATAGTCGAGCATATACGGTAATGATAAAAAAACTGGACTTTTGTTGGTTTTGACAGATGGCGGGAAAAAATTGTTTCATTCCTTGTGTTTATATATATATAGCTTAATAGTCCGAGGCTATATCTTAACTTAATTCTGAGTCTTAATTTCAATCTCCTGTGGTTGGACCAAGGACTTACATACACACATGGATTCGCAACTGCTTAAAAAGCTAAAATGATACCAAGGAAATCCCACAACCCATGATTGAATTCACGTCACTTCCATGGTATTTGATTACAGACTACAGCTTACAGTAAATATGGAAGTTGCGAATCCATGCTTGGTTGGAACCAAAACGTATAATACAAGAAATTGGCGCAACTACACGAAATCTCCTGATTTCTCGCATGTCGCGGGATTAAGCGTGATCGCTCAGTTTGGTATACAGTACGTCTAGATGGTATGAGTCCAGATAGTGTTGTCGATTAAATGGTAAAATGTTAGGGCATGTGTGTGTGATATTATCGAACACAAAGACACTTACAATAATATTTGATATAACAAGAGCTCCACGGTCGGAGACATATGCCCCCAAACAGGGCCTTGACACAGAGTTATCGCTAAAAAGATTTTCAAACTCCATGACACAGTGACCTTGATCTTTGACCTAGTGACCCCAATTTCAAAAAGGGTCATCTACTGTCCAAGGCCAATGCACCTGCAAAGTATCAGGCCCATCAATCAATCTGTTGACGAGTTATCGATCGGAAACGATTTTCACACTCCATGTCACAGTGAACTTGACCTTTGACCTAGTGCCACAGTTTCAATAGGGGTCACATAGTGTCCATGGCCAATGCACCTGCAAAGTATCAGGCCCATCGGTCAATCCATTGACGAGTTATCGATCGGAAACGATTTTCACACTCAATGTCAAAGTGACCTTGACCTTTGACCTAGTGACCCCAGTTTCAATAGGGGTCATCTCCTGTCCAAGGCCAATGCACCAGCCAAGTATCAGGCCCATCGGTCAATCTGTTGACGAGTTATCGATCGGAAACGGTTTTCACACTCAATGTCACAGTGACCTTGACCTTTGACCTAGTGACCCCAGTTTCAATAGGGGTCATCTACTGTCCAAGGCCAATGCACCAGCGAAGTATCAGGCCTATCGGTCAATCCGTTGACGAGTTAACGATCGGAAACGATTTTCACACTCAATGTCACAGTGACCTTGACCTTTGACCTAGTGACCCCAATTTCAATAGGGGTCATCTACTGTCCAAGGCGAATGTACCTGTGAAGTATCAGGCCCATCGGTCAATCCGTTGACGAGTTATCGATCGGAAACTAACTGGTCTACCGACAGACAGACAGGCTAGCAAAACAATTTACCCCCTCTTCTTCGAAGGGGGGCATAATAATCTATACAAAAAGGTTACTATAAGAAAAAACCTGATGTAAATTGATTTTTTTGGGAAAACTGCATGATTTTAAAGAATTTTCCTGATGGGAAGACGCCTGTTAATGGCCCCTGCTATAGAAAGAAAAAAAGCCCTGAATTTAGACATATTCTAAGTAATCTGAGAGCATTGAAACTTCAGGCAACCACCAATCACATATTAACCAAGTCAAAATAGCTTGAATTATAGAAATCAAACTAATAGTTCTCAAGTTTTAGCAAGTACAGTTTTGATGTTCTGGCTCTTCCCCACCCACCACAATCACACTTTACAAATTACAATGCAACTCCACTCAGTACAGTACTCTACTGTATATTTAAGGACTCGTCGAGTCTTCCGTATGTATATAAATATATATACTCACACACACGAAATAATATAATAATAATTTTCTCCATTTTATTTTCAGCGTTTGATAATTGTAAAGTGAAGTTGATATTACAGAGACGTAAACAACCATTTCTTAATGTAGTCCTGAGTAATTAGACTGCTTTGTAACGGTGAGACATTTTTTCGTCTTGGCTCCGTCCCGCACAGTCTAACAAAGATCTGCATATTTGTGTGCGGAAAATCCCCAATTAAAACCCGTTGGGCACGATAACTACACTATCTGTGACCAAAGTGAACCCTTCCATGGGTAGAAAAACATGTTTCTATACTCATATGAGTATAAATCATTCCAACATACATTTTCTGAAGTATGCATTAATGATTTGTTTCTCCCCACTATTTCCCAACTGAAAACGAAACTTGCGTAATGGCGGTAAAATGACGGTGTCATGGTAAACATTGCCTACTCTCAAAAATTCCCTTCGTAATAATTTAAGTACAAGTTTAAACAAGAGTTCCGCGGTCGGAGACATATGCCCCCCAAACAGGGCCTTGACACAGAGTTATCGCTCAAACGATTTTTAAACTCCATGACACAGTGACCTTGATCTTTGACCTAGTGACCCCAATTTCAAAAGGGGTCATCTACTGTCCAAGGCAAATGCACCTGCAAAGTATCAGGCCCATCGGTCAATCCGTTGACGAGTTATCGATCGGAAACGGTTTTCACACTCAATGTCACAGTGAACTTGACCTTTAACCTAGTGCCCCCAGTTTCAATAGGGGTCATCTACTGTCCAAGGCCAATGCACCAGCCAAGTATCAGGCCCATCGGTCAATCTGTTGACGAGTTATCGATCGGAAACGGTTTTCACACTCAAGGTCACTGTGACATTGAGTGTGAAAACCGTTTCCGATCGATAACTCAACTGTTCATAATTTCTTAGTTGACAGATGGAAAAAATAGCCTTGGCACCGGTTTGGAGTAAATGCCGATCGCCCGGTTCTCTCCGTGAGTGGCGAATGACTACTATCAAATGGACAATACTAATTCAAATTTACTCTTCGTACTTATAGCGTACATTTTACGAAAAAAATAGACATGAAATGGACATTGTTATCATTTGAGAAATGAATGGAGGTACTTAATATTTATACTCGGATTAGCTGTGTCGTGATACCTGTAAAACGGCCTGGTCTGGCATTTATCCAGACTGTTCTCAGATGTTTATCATTTTCGGTTTGCTGTCGTCTGTTTCAATAACATATTCAGTAATCAGTTACTTAGCTGTTTTGAACTCCATTCTCATCTGATACAATTATTGTGACAGCTTACAAGCTTTAAGTATGCATTACTATGACACTGTTACTGTCAATAATAAAGTTGTTCATTGACAACCTTGAAGAGTTTTAAAATGGTGTAATGTCATGAAGGCATCCAATGCTTCAGAAATGAACATTAGGTTGTATAATTATCAAAAAGGCTCAGTAAGTGTTTGTATAACTACTATATACATTTACTGTTTCTACTGTGCTTTTTCTATCAAGTAGTGGTAGGACGAGTGACATCAAGGGCAGGACAAGTGGATTTTATATGTCACTTGTCCTGCAGGACGAGTGCCCCTCAAAATATTTTTCATGCCCTGATGATACAAAATGGCGGAAGATGGTTGCGGTTGTAGATCGCGTGAGAAATCCCGTGACATACAAGATTTCCCGGCATTTCCTTATCTCAAAGAACGAGTTGCCTATCTCTTGTATTTTACATCTCTGGTTGGACTTTTAGAATCAGTGCTCAACACACAATAATGACAATGTATTGTTATCAGGAGAAGTGTAAACAATTCACCTAAAGAACGAACAAGAAAATTCATCATTTGATGTTATACTCAAAAAGTGACAAAAAAATTAATATCTACTTTAAACAACAAAAATATATAGAGACATTTACCGGAATTACATCTGTCCGAATCCTACTACACTTTCAATGACCATACCCCACCCGCTACTATAAGCTTTGAATTCAACTAACTAACTGGGCGCTCATGATGCTAGTTAGGAATATAATATCGTTAACCATGGGTAATTTGATTCTTTCCATAATACAATCGAATCATGATTCATCTGTTAACATATTATACATCATTAAATGGTTAAAACATGGTTTAGAATTTTTTCTTACCGGACGTGTGTTATGATTTACACAGTTGCGAATAAACTTCTAGCAGTATCGTTGGCATCTTACGTGTTGTAATGAAAATCAAAGTACTGAAAGTACTGACGGAAGGTGATTTTCCCATACCTCTGGTTGTAGGAATAATGATAATCAATTACAAAGATAAATATATACTTTTTTTAAAAAAATTAAGTTTTATTTATTGAATAGATAAGCCAATTTTATCCTCAACTTTAGTTCCTTGACTAAAAAGGCACAGTACACATCATCATCTTGAATAATTGCATCCCTCCATAAGGAGTATACTCGCAATATAGTATATTCACACATACGCAACAGACAGGACTGACCTTGATGGATTTACCAAAGTTGAAAAATTTTAAGAAATAAAAGTTCCCCTATTTACATTTAACATTTAAAAGGATAAAAGTATTTTGAAGATCTAGTGGATGTGTTGGCTGGCCAAGGCTGATTGGAATGCAACGAGACTGGCCTGGTCAACGATTGCTTGAGGCAATTGGTTCCAAAGTATTATGGTTGCTGGAAAGAAACTGTTTTGATAGACTGGTGTTCGTGCACGAATTTGAAAAGACGATGGTTATGGTATCTGGTAGATCTAGAATTTTGGAGCCGAGTGGGTCAGGTGTTATGTCTACAAGTTTACGCAAGCTCTTAAAGAGCTTGGTATTTCTGGTGTTATTGTGCCGTTGTTGTAGCGTGTCCCATTTTAAGTTTGTAAACATATCAGTGACGCTGCTAGTACGTGAATAATCGTGCTTCACGAATCTCGCAGCTCGCCTCTCATATATTTCTTATATTCAAGGACTTATATACATACGTATGTATATAAGTCCTTGATATATTTAATTATCAATTTATCTATTGTTTTGATTTACTACATTCAAAATCAATTGGGCTTTAAAGAATAATTGGAATATACTTCTGAGTTTATAAAATCACTTAATCTATGTTTCTGACCCAGCAAGCTCACGACTGGAAAAGTTTAAACAAATCGTAGTTTTATAAAGCGTGATAAATAACAAGGACTTATATACATGCATATTTTCTGAAGATAATTCTTTCTACAGAATATGTTTCCGGTAAAACATGCACGAGAAAATCATTTCATTTCACCTTCATCAGGTGTTTTCTCAATAAAACTGTCTGCTTCATTTATTAATTTGTAATCGATATATTTATATTCACAGGGTGACCGAAAAGTAGCCATGGTTATATTTTGAGTTTTTAGACCCGCTTATATAAACCTGATTAAGAAAATAAATATGTATCGAGTTATTGAATTATCGAACAGTTTGCTAAAAATTAGCAGTTTTTTGTAACATGGTAAAAATATACCGACTTAAATTATACACCTGATAAAGCAATTTAACAATTAGTCACGTGGTAAATGTATGAAAGGTCATAATAACAACAACTAATTCGGTAGTTGCTATCGACTACTGTACATGTACTATGTACTTATTACAATATTGATACGAAAACGCGCGCCTGAACGCGAATATCTCCATTTTCAAACTAAATTGGAAGCAATTTCCACATTTTCAAATTTCTTAAAAAATATATTGTAATAAAGCTTGGACACCACAGAAAACTTCACGAGGTTATAAAAAAATGTCATTTTAGTAAAAAACAACTTTATGGCCTGTCAAAAACGAGGTTTAAGAGTATTTTGACAGTTTTCATATAGAATTATGAACGAACGATAGTCACCAACTTCAAACGAAAATGGAAGCAATAAGTTCACATACCACATTAATAAAAATTATATTGAAATAAAGTGCAGAGAATGAAGATTACTTCACGAGGTTATAAAATTTTCTCATTTAATGTTATAAACAAGTTATTAGTGTTAAACCATACAGCTCCTATATAAATCTATAGTAAATCAGTTTATCGATAAACGTTATCGGAGTGATCGATAAGACGTTTTCAAGGGAGACAATTTCGCCGATAAGACCGGCCAAGTTACAGAAATGTTCCGCATGGGACCATTTCCAGTTGGTTAATTTGGTAACATAAATTATACATCTATGTTAGGTTATTGCCGATGCATGCATGATTCTGTAAAGAAATTAATGATGCATATGACGAAAACCGATAGTAACTAAATATAATCAGGAGGTGTACGGGCATGATTTTGGTATTTCATATATCGCCCGTAACGTCTCATTGCGGAAGTAACAGCTAGTTTGTAATCAAAGAAATTTATAAACGTTGCATATATTTCAAAGACAATTGTCAAAAAATATGAAAAAAATAAACCTTGAAAAATAATACACGACAGTTTAATCCACCTATATTTGTGTAAACTGTCGAAAATATCTCGTTTATTTCAAAAGTTTAACTACTCTATAACAAGCATCGAATAATGGAGGATAGTGAGTATAAATCAGACAGAATATAGCGTTTATACTCGGAAACTGTTTAGTTTAGACTTATTTTCTGTGCTGTTATTAGATCGACGGTTGAATACGATTACATAGGAAGGGTGATTTCTGAGGAAATCACCCCCCCCCCAAAAAAAAACCAGATAAAATAGCTATAGTAGGTCATTCTGACTAGAAGTATAATTAAGAGACTAGAAACACATCTATAAAACAACTATATCATTGAAAACCAGCCAAAATATGTCCTTATATAGTTTATTAGTGTTTCAAAGGTAAGCGAAAGTAAGATAAATCTGTATTTTTACATAATTATACACACAAAAATCACATATACAAGTTAATATAACAAAAGTGGAGGATTTGTATACATACTGAATTCTATAATATCTGCGCTGGGAAGTATTTATATTGTTCTTATAATTATATATGAACTGATTGGATAGATTTCGTACATGTAAGTGTATATTTACTGGTCCTGCGTATAATGAAATAAAAATGTATTAATTAATAAGTATGAAGAGACCAATAAAAATATCAGTGTTTGATGGCAGGTAGGATGATGGTAAACAGGTAATCTTATCTAAATAAAACAATTACAATATGGTTGCAATTTATAGATGTTGAGATAATGTTACTCATAATTTCCAGTGCCGAATACATTTATACAATCAAGTGTGACATACACTTTATTGTCGTAATGTCGATATAAAACGATCGTTCTTGCGTGAAGTCACCCGAAGTCTATACAACTACACATATAGGTAATTATAAGTGACACCAGCGAGAGCTTTATTCAGTCGACGAAGATATTAGATTCTCTGACGCTGTCCGCACCAAAATCGAAATGGATTTATGTATATTGTTGAGTGTTTTTCTATCTTGCATTTCATTTCTTTCGGCATCCCATTGTTCCAGTTATGGCGTTGGTCCTTTAGTGAAGATGCCACATGAGGAAGATGTACTATCTTTGGATGACTTTGACACCTATGTAAGTGATACACATACACTTGTTTTACTTAATTTTCGTTTAAGTTTTTATTTAGCATAGAACTTGCGTCATTTACCTTGTCAGTTACTATTTGTTTATCATGCAGAGTGCCAAATTTAGCGCGACTTTTGTCAAAAGTGAATAGTAAATCAATCATTTTATTGAGTCCGCTTTCTATTTATATTTGTCCGTGCTATGTTGGCATTTGACAACGTTTCTTACCATGTGACTTTTATAATTAAGAGTCTTTCGGTATACAAATTCATTCCACTCATGAAAACTCGGCGGTTAACTCTCATTGAAGTTATCTTGCCAAATTTATAAAAGTTGCTTTAGATAATAGAAAAGGTATTCATGTATAACTAAGCCTCATTCTCCATCTGTTTATTTATTACCATAATTATGTTTGTATCCATATATTTCACTGTGTACAGTTTGCGTAATGTGATCAAACATTATGGTTTCTTTATGTCTTTATGATATCATATGCTAGATGATGTAGGCTACTTATGTACAAATCTGTAAATAATTCTGCATTGCCTTCCTTTCAGTATATACTACCCCTAATGCTGTTTGTCTAAAGTCTTCTGCAGTATGAAACAAACGTTTGTATTGACAAATCAATTTTTACTAAATGTATAAATCAGAATCAATGTTTAAAAGATTTCTACCAAAAAATAGCGTTTGATTCAAATGAAACACAGTATACTGAATACTCGTATTATGTATACATACGCGGCCGTGGTCCAGTGGTTAATGCGTTGCACTTAACCCGGGTTAAAATCACTATTTATAGACAATAAATCATTTGATATTATGATTGAGACATGGACACCCTTGTTAGGTATTTCTCTTGCTGTATATACAGGCGATGGTTAAGTGAATTTGTATTCAATAGGGCTTTTTTCAAATCTGGTTCCAGTTTCACGAACAAATTGAATAGAAACATGTTTCATTGTATATACGTTTAATAAAACAAACATGCCAACATAAAATATTGTGGATATAGCGGACATATTAAGCCTCAGAACGCCTTTTTTATTTGAGTCAAAAATGAAATTCCCAATAACAGACTCAAATCAATTTTATAGAATTATACAATATCAAAAGATGCTAGCTAGGTTAAAATTACAACGAGGACTTATATACATTAATTCATATAATTATATGTATGTATATATATAAGTCCTTGGTTACAATAGTGTGAAACTGTTATTAGACCAACGTTTCATTTACTACTACATTCTAAGTTGCATACAATAAAACAGAGAAATGTATGATTTAATAAATAAGTTGAGTTTGAGTAAAAACTTTATATATCTTTATAATTTTTTCCATTACATGCATCAATGAGGCTGCTCACATTTCAAACTTCGAGTCATTCATATGGCTCGAAAATACGTCCCTCCCTTTAACCCTTCAGTAAATACAACTAGAATATTTATGAATGTATATATACCCAAGTGTAGGTGTTAAATTTATATATCTCTATAATTGTTTCCATAACATGCTTCAATGAGGCTGATCACGTTTCAAACTTTGAGACATTCATGTGAATCGAAAATACGTCCCTCCTTTTAAAACTTCAGTCAATACGGAACTTAAGTATTTATGAATGCATATTTACCCTATATATACCCTAGTGTAGGAGTTAAATTATGTACGTGTCGAATGGACAAATAATCTTAAGATGGTTTAATTTATGTACTTTTTTTACCATCCCGTATATTAACACATGTACATGTATAGTTTTAGTATTTTTCATCATTGTTGGAAAACTGTATTTGTATTATTACAGACACAAATGCCTGTAGTTTACAGAATATAATCAATTTTCTTAGTTGTGAATAGAAAGACAAGAACTGGATGATCAGACAATACTGATATTATTGGTACATTAGTCAGACAGTCGACATCTTTTCGACCATAATATTTAGAGAATAGAATTGAGATTTGAGCTCAGAGACTGTTCTCAAGCTTTATCACCTCTGGGCCAGAGAAATGGCCCCTTTTAAATTGACCCCTTCTTGAGTCACACGACTCCCTTTTCTATTTACAGCACTGTATCGAATGATTTTTTTTGTAACATTCACAATTCGTTTTTCGTTTCAAAAGGTCACGAACAGAACATTTTCTGAGTTTTACTGGGCAACCCCTAATCCAGCACCTTACTACCCCGACCTTAATTACCACTCTATGTTCGTGAAATACGAAAATGGAACATACGAAGAACAAAGCTTTGGAGAGTAAGTCGTGTTTATTTTCGTATTTATTATGCTCTCTTTCAAAGACAAGAGGGCCCTATATCGCTCACATGATAATCATTGTTTACCCATTAAAACATTGTTTTGAACCTGTGACCTAGTTTTTGACCCCAGATGACCCGGCCATGTTCGAACTTATCCAACATATTAATATGACAAACATTCTGACAAAGTTTGGTGAAGATCCAATCAAAACCATGACAACTACAGCGTAGGCAAGGTTTTATTAAGATTTGACCTCGTGGCATAGTTTTTGACCCCAGATGAACCATGTTCGAATATGTTTAACATATCATTAAGACAAACATACTGACAAGGTTTGGTGAAGATCCAACCAAAATTTGACATCTACAGTGTTAATAAGGTTTTCCTAAGATTTGACCTCGTGACCTTGCTTTTAATCCCAGGTGACCCATATTTGACTTTGTTCTTAGCATCATTGAGACGAACAATCTGACATGGTTTGGCGAAAAACTGTGACATCTACAGCGTTAACAAGGTTTTCCTAAGATTTTACCCAGTGACCTAGTTATTGACCCCAGATGACCCATACTCATACTTGACCTACATACTATTAAAACAAACAATTTGACCATGTTTGCTTAAGATCTAGAGTGTTAACATGATTTTTCATAAGATTTGACATAGTGACATAGTTATTGATCACAGGTGACCCATATTTGTACATGACCTTCATATCATTAAATCAAACAAGTTGACAGAGTTTGGTGAACATTGAAGATCCAATTATAACTGTGAAATCAAAGAGTGTTAACATGGTTTTTCATAAGGGTTTGACCTTGCGACCTAGTTTTTGACCCAAGATGACCCATGTTTGAATTCATCTAAGATGTTATGAAAACAAACATTCTGACAAGGTTTCATGATATGATCCAACCAAAACAGTGACTTCTAGTGTTCACAAGGTTTTCCAGCAATTTGCCCTAGTGACCTAGTTTTTGACCGCAGATAACCCATTATCAAACTTGATATACGTATCATTGAAATAAACATTCTGACAAAGTTTCATGAAGATCCAATCCAAACAATGATTTCTAGAGTGTTCACAAGGTTTTGCCTAATTTTGCTCTGGTGACCTAGTTTTTGACCCCAAGTAGCCCATTTTTTTACTTGTCCGAGATTTTGTGTGTTCACAAGGTAAAGTCTTAAGCCCCACGATGCCAGACAAAGACTGATCACAAAAGCTCATCCTAAGCACAAGTGCTCATGTGAGCTAAAAAGGTGAATGGTAGGCCACTTGTTGGGTACTGAAAGGGCCTTGTTGGGTTGTTTTGGGTGACTTGTTGGGTATCAAAGAACAGAAGAAATACAGCAGGACGTCCATTCGTAACCAAATCTTGTCCGACTAACAACCAGAGAATGATTTGCCCTAAGATTTGGTCTGGAGGATGGTAATCACATGAATTAAGATAACCCCTATTGATTTTGAGATCAGTATATCAAAAGTCAAGGTTTTACTATCCTGTTGGTCTTTAGGGGACATCGGTGTTTCACAAACACTATTTTTGTTTTGTCTGTCTCCCCATGTAATATCATGTATTAATAATAAAAACGTTATACAGTTAAACCTGTGTAAGTGAATAAAGGCCATTCTTTCATAAACCACTATTGATTATATACTGAACAAATGACCACCAAGTACATAACACTTGTCAATTAAGGCCACATTATGACTTTCCACAGGATGGCCTTTGTTCATAGGTTTGACTGTATTTTAAAGAAACAATAACTTGTTGTTAAATGTCCAGGTTTGAATTTCAGGACAAGAGGTGATAATTCCAGCTGTTACACAATTGAATTCCCACTTGTACCATACGGGAACTCCGGGAAAGCTTTGTTCTTCAGTGAAGACTTTGGTAGTTTTTTTTAGATTAACTTTGTTCCTATATAAGTTGTTTGTTATGTCTTAAATATTTGAATTAAATTAAAAATAAGAAAAGTGATACTTATAATTAGATCATCAGTTGTTTGAAGTTAAATGACATATTATTTTTGCGAAATTGATATGCATGATATCACCTGCGACCATCTCAATATAGCTCTACCTCATTATAACGTCCACTTTATGTCAGGTTTTTCAATACTCCCACCCCCACCAAAATAATATTTCAACCTAGAAAAGACCATCTCAATTTTAAGACTTATTTTTCAATTCTCAAAGTTTGTATTAATATTAATGTTTTATTTTATACAAAATGTATTTATTAATTTGCCATTGTGTGATATTAGCTTACTCTACAAAGATTACTTTGTTTATAACTTATTAATTAACAAGTAAAGTCCCGTAACTCTGCAAGCAACATACAACTGTTGCACATGACCTTTGGATAGACTTAAATTACTTCAAGTGTAGGCAGCACAGAGAGTTACAATAATTTTATATATTATCCAAGTTTCACTGATAAGACATTTTTTTAGGTAAAATAAGACTAACTTTAATTTTAACATCCAAAAAACTAATGGGGCTTTAAACTTTTTTTAAGTAGATATGCATGCAACAACAATAAACTAGAACTATCACTAAAGGTGATGAATACCCCCAGATGCGGCCTTGACACAGTTATTGTTACATTTTACAGAGGGAAATATAATGCATTTTCATTTTTTTAATACCAGCAAATTGTTGCTTAGATATATCCTGACCAGTTTCTAAATATACATTATATAAAAAATAACAAAGGGCCATAACTCATTAAAATTTACTTGGACAAAACCTATTGTGGACATGCACAACTTGGCAAACTACTTATCACTTCTAAGAAGTTTCACTGAATTCCAGCATGTAGTTGCTGAGAAATAGTAAGGACAAAATTTACCTAATTGTATAAAACAAAGGGCCATAACTCAGTGAAAATTAATCCAAACAAAACCTGGTTATTGCATGCACAACTTGGCTTGCTTTTTATAACTTCTGTGAAGTTTCAATGAATTCCTATGAGTAGTTACTGAGATATTGTATATACACTGTATAAAAACAACAAAGGGCCATAACTCAGTGAAAAAATTCAACCAACCAAGACAAGCTTAATGCATGCACAACTAAGCTAACTACTCATCACTTCTGAGAAGTTTTATTGAATTCCTGGCAGTAGTCAATGAGAAATAGTCAGGACAAAATTTGCCTATTGTATATACTGTAGAAAAAAACAAAGGGCTATAACTCAGTGAAAATCAATCCAAATGAAAAATGATTTAAGCATGCACAACTAGGCTAACTACTTATTACTTCTGTGAAGTTTCGTTGAAATCCTGTGAATAGTTGCTGAGAAATTGTTCGGACAAAATCTGCTTAATGTATATACTGTATAAAAACAACAAAGGGCTATAACTCAGTGAAAATTAATCCGATCGAAAATTTCTTTAAGCTAGCACAACTAGGCTTACTACTGATCACTTCTGTGAAGTTTCATTGAGATCCTGTGAGTAGTTGCTGAGAAATTGTCCGGACAAAATTTGCCTATTGTATATACTGTATAAAATCAACAAAGGGGTATAACTCAGTGATAATTAATCCGAACAAAAATTGCTTTAAGCATGCACAACTAGGCTTACTACTGATCACTTCTGTGAAGTTTCATTGAGATCCTGTGAGTAATTGCTGAGAAATTGTCCGGACAAAATTTGCCTATTGTATATACTGTATAAAAACAACAAAGGGCTTTAACTCAGTGAAAATTAATCCGAACAATAATTGCTTTAAGCATGCACAACTAGGCTTACTACTGATCACTTCTGTGAAGTTTCATTGAGATCCTGTGAGTAATTGCTGAGAAATTGTCCGGACAAAATTTGCCTATTGTATATACTGTATAAAAACAACAAAGGGGTATAACTCAGTGAAAATTAATCCGAACGACAACTGCTTTAAGCTAGCACAACTAGGCTTACTACTGATCACATCTGTGAAGTTTTATTAAAATCCTGTAAGTAGTTGCTGAGAAATTCTCCGGACAAATTGTGTCTACAGACGCACGGACCGACCGACCGACCGACCGACCGACCGACCGGCCGACCGACCGACCGACCGTCAAGCGTGAATCCAATATAGCCCCCATATATTTCATATCTGGGGGTATAATAAGACTTTTCATTTCACAAATAGGATACGAAATGCACTGGTCAGCATGTCCGACCTCGTATGTGATCAGGTTTTTGTGTGAGTCTGATTACTCCATAAAAAATAACAGAATTTTATGTCCAGTGGAATACAGTTATATAGGTAAGTTTTTCTTGATTTATAATTAGAACTTGAAATGTGAATGTTAAAATAAAAATTCAGTTGGAGAGACCATGTCTGGTAAGCTGCTATTTTGTTATCACAGTAGACTCATTAGGTATACAGTCAAACCAGTTAAAGCAGTCACCCCCTAATAAAATCATCCTGTGAATAAAGGCCACATGATTTATTTCCCAAGGGTGGACTTTATTCACAGGTTTGACTATATATTACTAAAGTGTTTCATGTTTCTATGAGTGATCAAAGAGTGAACTAAATTGTATTTCAACTGTGACTTTGTATTATCATTGTTTACATACATTAGATTGCACACTGAACATTGAAGTTGCTAACAACAACAATTTTCAAGTTGATATAAGGTGAGATTTAAGAACTGTGATGAAATAAATATTTCTAAGTTAATACAGTACAATCTCGTCAGAGCGGCCCTCTCTTGATCAACAACACCTTTCAGCAGCAGCAGCAGCAGCAGCATAATTCTCTCCCACAGCAAGATATAACTATTAATTTAAACCTCTCTAGAGCAACAACCTCCCAACAACATCATATTTTTGCTTCTTCCAAAGGGTGTTGCTTTGGAGAGGTTGCACTGTAATGAAATCTCTCTACTGGTACATATGTATATTTGATCATAAATATGATACAAGTAATTCATTTGTTATCAATTTGAGCCTGTTTTAATTTTGTAGGCATTGTGATAGCTGGTACTGCAGATGATGTACCTTTGACAAGTATACTTAAAGATTTGTGCCAGGCTACAGGTATCAAGTTTGGATCAGAAAGCTTCCGGTGGTTTCTCACGTATGGTGAAGCAAGTAAGTCAACACTGTCATATCATTACACTGTACAAATTTTTGACGTATAGCAAATTTTGCGATTTAATCAAAATACAAATGTAGTTATCAGTCTAATTTCAAAGTAATCATCATTTTCAGTAATCACAATCTTTTTACAATTCTATTTTCGCGATTATTTTTACTCGCGAATACAATAAAATTTCTATACAAGCAAAAATCTGATTTGGTGTTGATGATGATTTGAAGTCACAGTTGCAGCTGTTTCTATTAATGATGATGGTGGTGGTGATGATGAAGGTGATGATGCTGGTGATGATGGATGGTGGTGATTATGATGATGTTGATGGAAGGTGATGATGAAGGTGATGATGATGGTGGTGATGATGTTGATGGATGGTGGTGATGATGCTGATGTGATGATGATGGTGATGATGGCTGGTGATGATGATGATGGATGGTGGTGATGATGGCTGGTGATGATGATGATGGATGGTGATGATGATGATGATGCTGATGGATGGTGGTGATGGTGATGATGGCTGGTGATAATGCTGATGGATGGTGGTGATGGTGATGATGATGATGGTTGGTGATGATGATGATGGATGGTGGTAATGAAGCTGATGGATGGTGGTGATGGTGATGATGGCTGATGATGATAATGATGGCTGGTGGTGATGCTGATGGATGGTGATGATGATGGCTGGTGATGATGCTGATGTGATGATGATGATGGCTGGTGATGATGGCTGGTGATGATGCTGATGATGGCTGGTGATGTGATGATGATGATGGCTGGTGATGATGATGATGGCTGGTGATGATGCTGATGGATGGTGGTGTTGGTGATGATGGTGATGGCTGGTGATGATGATGATGGATGGTGGTGATGATGATGATGATATTGATGCTTATGATGATATATGTTTACAATTCTATTATTTTCGTTTCAGAGTTATGCGCAGCAGACAATATTCCATAGATTTAAGACAGCTATACAGGTTCGGACAGGTTAAACAAATATATGTATGTTACAACTATGATCCTACGATGTTATGGAATTAAATGTAAAACTACACTTCTATGTCACTGCAAAAAAATTGTTTCAAACATGTATGACTCTACAGTATGTTAATAGTCTTCTAAATTTATTTGTTAATACGAGGGGTGATCATTAAGTTTGTGGACAACCTTGATGTTACTGTTATAATTCATTGTATACTTATGAGATTTGTATATAAGGTTAATGAACATAATTACATACAATTAATTTCCGCTAAAAGACTCATAAGCACCTGAAATCGATCACCATAGCAACAATACGTAATCATAACCACCGCAGATCAAAAATTAAATATTAAACCGCAAATCCAGCATTTACTGTGGCCTCAATTTGGCACGAAACCCTGTCATTAATCAATGATGTCGACGTCATATCATAACACCTTAGTTGCCTGATGTAAACAAAATTTGAACTTATTATTACGTTACGATGCTAATGTCAAGATACTGGGGGTCATCTGATAAACAACGCCATGCGACGTCGGACGTCAATTTAAAACAAAGAGCAGTTATCGAATTTTGCGTAAGACTTGAAATGACACTGACAGAAACTAAAGAAAAATTGACAAAGTATCAGGAAAAGAGAACATGTGTCGATCACAGGTGTGCAAGTGGCTCACAAGATTCTATAAGGGACGTGATGAGGTTAAAGATGACTATAGTGTGGCCGACCGACAACAAAACTTAGCAATGCTAACGTCAAGCTTGTTAAAGAAATCCTGGACATAGATAGACGGACAACAATAAGTCAGATTAGTTATTGGCTGATTCGTCATATTTTAACGGTATACTTGAATATGAGAAGAATAAGTTCAAGATGAGTCCCACGATTGTTGTCAAATGATGAAATGGAAGAGCTATGATACTCAGTAAAACAATTCTGAGGCGATACAAACGGCAACGTTCTCGATTTCTGAACAGGATTATAACCACTGATAAAACTTGGTCATGTTACTATGATCCGATGACCTAGAGAACATAATTCTACACCAGGTAACGCCCAAAGTCACCGGGCAGTAGATGCCCAATTATCTAATACTGTCCAGCTTGGTGCTGATATCCTGGAACACCCGCCGTATTCACCAAATTTGGCGCCTTATGGCCTTCTCTGTTCCAAATTTAAAATATCATTTGAAAGGTCGATATTTCTCCAGCTTTGAAGAGCTCCTGTTAAGGGGGTTTGACATGTCATTTTACAAGAACACATTCACACAGTGGGTCCATACTCATGAACATTGTGTGCAATTAAACGGTGCATTTCTTGACAAATGTGACTTGACGTCATGGATAATGTTGTTCCGGCGGCGGTGGGATGCCAATGGTTCTACGAAAACATTTGTTATTTGAATAGTTATGGTGTTTTCGTGATATGCTGTACACTTTCAGCTACTTCATTATTTGGTTCAATCTTACTTAAAATCTAGCATTTCTTTATACGCTTGGTTGTCCACAAACTTAATGATCACCCCTCGTATGAGTATATAGATTGATTGATTTTGTTTCGGTAAAGATACACATATACTTGTATATAAAACATTGTAGCAAATACATGTATAAAAATTACACACATGAAATAAGGTCCATGACATGTACACCAAAACGGAGGATGACATAAGAAAGAGAGACAAACTCTCCATTGTGATCCTCTGTGTTGATGGTATGACATATCAAGACAATTTTTATCACAGACAATAATTATTCTAAACGATAACAAGCTGCAGATCTAAGATCATTTGTGATGACTGACTGCAATGGCATTTAAGACATTATATCCATAAGACTGTACTTTTTGACATGCCGGTACACACTCATTGCCACTAAAAAATGACAATATTTTAAAAATAGTACTGTATTGTCCAATAATATAATTATATTTGTTTGATAGTTACCAACTTTACATAGGTACTTTAATGTATTCAACAACTGTTTGAAAATGTTGTAAGAGTTATTGCCTTTGTTGAAAATTAGAAAAATGTTAATTTCTGTAGATAATGCACAGTTACCAGTACTTAATTTTTTTCTTTATTAAATTAGATTGATATCATGTTTTTGCATATTTCTAGCCTGAGTTTTCACTGTAGTGGATCATCTTTTTTCTTAAAACTTTAAAAAATGGGCTACTCCCACAGACTTTAATGCAAATTTAAAGGGCCAATAACTCAAAGGATAATCATTGTTTTTGAAAAATCTCACAGTAAATCATGTTCTATCATAGAAACCTTTAAAAACTATTAAGGTTTCCAAACTATGTCCGCACCATTTTGAGATAATAATTTTGGACATTAAGGGTTTAAAACCTTAATGTAAATGCCAAGAAAATATTATATGATATGATTACTATAAGCACTATATTACAATACTAAACTGACTATAAAAGCAATGTAATAATATAAGAATTAAGATAAATCTAGCCGATAATTTCAGATAGCAGATTTGAAAGTAGGCAGCCTGGTGGCATGATGTGAACAATGTTTTCTAAAATACCCAGCATTTTTTTCTTCAATCTATGTAAAAACAGTACAATATTTATATATGATTATATGATTACTATACTATGTATTTACAATCTCTGTACATGTAATGTGATATCCTTATACACTGTATTCACAAATGAAATAAACAGAAACTGAAAAACAATCATACATGTTTTTTCTTGTTACGAATGATTGCCTGGTCCACTAAATTACATTAAGTAAAATCCCTGGGGACATCCCATGTGCAAAACAAGAGGGCCATGATGGCCCTATAGAGGGCTATGATGGCCATATATCGCTCACCAGATAACAAGACTCTTAGAGAAAATTATCATGAGCCTTTGTAAAATCAAGTGACCCCTGGGCCCGCCGGGCCAATTTTGACCCTAGGACAATAGTTTGAACAAACTTGGTAGAGGTCCACTAGACAATGCTACAAACCAAATATCTAAGCTCTAGGCATTGCAGTTTCTGACAAGAAGATTTTTAAAATTTCCCTATATAAGTCTATGTAAAATCAAGTGACCCCTGGGGCGTGACCAATTTTGACCCGGGGACATTAATTTGAACAAACTTGGTAGAGGTCCACTAGACAATGCTACACACAAAATATCTAAGCTCTAGGCATTGTAGTTTCTGACAAGAAGATTTTAAAAATTTCCCTATATAAGTCTATATAAAATCATGCGACCCCTGGGGCTGGGCCAATTTTAACCCTAGAAAAATAATTTGAACAAACTCAGTAGAGGTCCACTAGACAATGCTACACACCAAATATCTAAGCTCTAGGCATTGTAGTTTCTAACAAGAAGATTTTTAAAATTTCCCTATTATAAGTCTATATATAAAATCAAGTGACCCCTGGGGCGGGGCCAATTTTGATCATAGGGCAATAATTTAAACAAACTTAGTAGAGGTCCACTAGACAATGCTATACTACAAATATCTAAGCTCTAGGCCCAGTGGTTTTGGACAAGAAGATTTTTAAAGTTTTTCCTATCGGTTGCCATGGCAACCAGTTTTTAATGAAATTAAAATCTTTTAACAAGTTTGGTAGAGCTTCATGCAAGGAACATCCATGTAAAGATTCGTTGAAATTGGCCAACTGGTTAAGAAGGAGATGTTGTTTAAAGAAATTGTTGACGCACACACACACACACGGACGACGGACATCACACGATCACAATAGCTCACCATGAGCACTTTGTGCTCTGGTGAGCTAAAAAGGTTAATGGATATGTTTAATATCAATTTAAAGCTGCATGTTTGAAGTATTTAACAAATTTGGGTAGACGTGTGGAATCATGGTATGTTTTGAGAAATCCAACGTCAAATTGGTCAGCATATTATGCATTGTCACACCACAGTAACATCAACTATTCTTAAAGCAGACGATCTTTATGGTATGTTTGGCACATAGTGCTAATACATGTACCCTGGTGAGAAATCTAATTAATCATTGACAATCAGTGTTTCAGTTTTATTGGTACTTGGTTTATTGGACCATATAACGGCACATTATTACATGTTATATGCTATACAATCTAAGTAATGCAATAGCTGTGAATATATTACTACTTGAAACAGTTACTCTTGATGAATAACAAACATACAATAGATCAGTTTTATGCTAGAGGATTACTGGAACATATTTTCAATATTTGCACCCACATTGCATGTCACTTAATTATTATAAGATAAAGTCTGTATTATTATAACATTTATCTTGCCATATACATACACAGATATTTAGACTTTTCTTCATTGTACACATTCCTAAAAGCGAGCTTAAATGACCCTTCAATGTACCCTTAAGTAATCCTTTAGCTCATCAACTTTGTATTTTACATAAATAGCATTAAGTCAAAGTCTAATACATAATGTATTTTTGTCTCTTTGAGTGTTTTATCAAAGGTTGGATTACATACCAGTCAGACAATAGGACCATAATAATGTACAGCTGATTCTATTCTACGAATGGAGATGTACCCCAGTATCATAGACCTTAATACTTTATGATATATTAGAAAAACAAATATATGGTGATCATACCACTTTTATTTGGTATCATAAAACACACATATTATACTGTGGACACATAATTATCAAGCTAATCACACATAGTATAAACATAATTTTAATATTGATTAAGACACAAAACCACAACATTTCAAATGTTGTTATCAAAATAAATGACAAAAAAATCTTTATCACCATAATTTTGAGCATGTGAGAATATAACTTTAATACTTAGTTTTTTTAATATTACCTCAAACTTTAACCAAATGCTAAGTAATCTAAACGTGACCAAAAGATACTTTCTCTCTTTAATTAAAAAACATATAAGGTTGTATTTAAAATGTTTCAACAAAATGAATATCTATTGTATACATGGTTTTACAGATATTTTGAAATGACTCAATATTTCAGGAAACCAAATCTTGCACAATTTAAAGATGTATGAGTATTTCCCAGGATTCAATCTTAATGTATCACACATAGCACAGGTAGTTCTCTTTAATGTGTAAATATGATATGTTATATCAATCTACATGGACAGATATACTCAACATAACAGAGGCATTCTAAAACTCACTAAAAAAATCTACTTTATCAACCATACAAATGAGCATTCATTACAACCATGGTATTAAGGAAGTAGGTAAAACTAAGAATTCAAAGAGAATGCACAAAAGTTTTGTGTTTCGAAGCAACGCATTCTCAATACTTCTAAATACTGTTCTTGAAAATACAACTTATTTCTAATAGTCACAACAAAACTGGTTAAATTAGTCATGTCAATCAATTATCACAAGTAGCAAATACAGCCATTTTAAAAAATTAATAGAAAAAAATATAATTTATCAATTAAAATAGCAGGAAATTCACTCATTCATTTAAAAAAGGCCCAAAAATGGTCTTAGAAAATTAACATTTACAATTCTTTTATACACAATTGACTGTATCAAGTGATACTATAAAAAGGAGTAAATACTGGTAAAATAGTAAAAACAGAAAAGAGATATTTGTTAAAGTCATGTAAAAAACTCATCAATTCATATTGCTAAGAAAAAATATATCAGAATGTTTTGACCACATTCAATCATTAAATATAAGGTATAGCTCGACCATGAGTTTTGAGCCGTGACGGAAGAAAACACTAAATCAACTGGGGGTAGTGGAAATTCGGAACATATGTTATTGAATATACGAATAATTTAGCACAACGTTTTAAGAACTGTCGCTGGCGTAGTGGGGTATTCATGAGCCAACAGGCATGAGTTCAATTCCAGATTGCACCATACTTTTTTTCGGGCATATTATTATATTTTTGAAAAGTATGTTTGAACATTATTGTAAAACTTCAAGTACATAATTATAAACATGTTTTATATCACTGTTTATTTTATTTTTATTGTTTCTGTTGTTTTTCATTGATTTTCTTTCTTTCTTTTTATCTTTTTTTGTTTTATTTTAATAAATACAATGTAATTTTATATTGCACAATACAGTTCATTTCACAGATCTCCTACTTCACTCGCTGTGTCTGTCAATGACCCTTCAGCTGTATCTGTCTCTGACTGAGTCAGATATGGAGTATGAATCCAAGTCGAGCTCAATGATGATAGGTTCAGGAAGCTTGTCACTGTGACAGCAATATCTTTGTTTAATAGCTCGTACATGTTCAGTACACCGGAACCAGCCTGTGGCTGAAACTGCTTGTAAACCCTCCGTGACAACACATCATTAATTAGACATATCTTTTTACAATATCAAGTTTTTTGACTTCAGAATAATTTATGATGATGAGATTTATATAAAACAATTTGATCATAGATACTTTACCAGAAAAAATACACTCAAGAAAAACATGCATAACAAGAGGGCTGGTGACTGGAATTGAACTCGGACTTAATTTAATACGACAGCATGAGCGAATGCACCCTACCTATTGCGCCAGCATTACAGACATTTATTGAACAGGTTAAATTTATCTTATCAATATGTTTTAGTCAGATTTGTTCCAAATATCCACATCCCCTATTTCACTTAGTGGACTATTCTGAATAATTTCGTCACTGCTCAAAACTCATGGTCGAGCTATAGAAACAAGGTATAAACTAAACAAATTGCTCACAACTATCACCCACACAAAATAAACAACTATTTGACAAGAGTTTTATTTACCATGATTGACATAAAAATGGACTTGTTTTACAAAGTGCAATTTTTGTTAATTTGTATGCCAAATAACAGAGAATGTTTCAGCATGAACTCAATAGAAGAAATACAAGAATAATCTCTGTAGGACATTAAGTTAAAATTGGTGGTCAAGATAAACAAAATATATTTTCAAGGGAGATAAGTCAATACCTTGATACCGATATATGATATAAATAGTGTGATTGTTCAGTGTAAACCCTGAAATCCCAGACCCTATAGTTATAAAACTCCAGTTTGATAGACCAAGTTCAATCTACCACCATCTTGAGGTTATATATTAGAAGATACTAACATGAAAGTGACACAAAACTGCCTACAAACTATTAATATCCCTGACTAGTCAAACTGAAGTTTGTAGCCATAAGAGTCAAAATGCCATAAAAATTCATTATGCTTATTTCTTTTTTTGTTCTTGTAGAAAGAGGAAAGCTGATGAGAAATCTTTTCCTCCAAAGCCATGGTTGGTCATAGTTCTATATATCTGATGAGCCAAAGAACCCATAGGTGTTGGGGACTTCTGGGCTGTGGCAGCATTCTGGGCAAGCCCAAGGTCCTATAAAACAAGAGGGAAATAATGAAACATCTTACTTGGCAACAATTATATACCAATGATTTCAGACGTCCACAAAGTTAAAATATAAAATGTTTCAATAGATCTGTATAAAGGTAAGAACTATAACTATAGAAGTTTCACTATGATAGATCAATGCAGAAATCTGAGGTCTAAAATATATTAGTACAGCAGACAGTCGCAGTGTAGTTGAAAACAGACAAATGAACCACTAGGATGTTTATCACTAAATCCTTGTAAGGTTAACAAAATCTGCAGAATAATGTACAAGAACTAGTTTTAAGTAAGCAGGTACATGTTTTATGGACATACATATATTTAAGCTATTCACAGGTGCCCATATTATAGACATACAGGTATTAAGCTATTCAGTATTCATAGGAGCCCAAGAGTCTAAATATGGACATAAGAGATGTATCCTTCTTATTGTTTCCTTCACAAGTATAGTACAGGTAACGTTTATTACAGGTTAGCCTGTGTAGGGAAAATTGAAATATTCTCTTACCTTGGTCATAAGAGCAGTACCAAAACCACCTTTGTACCCGTTAGATGATGGAACTCCATCTAAAACACCTGGACAGGGATTGTAAACTTCTGATGACCAACAACGACCAGAACTCATGTTGAGAATCTTAGCCAGCATTTTAGGGTCCAGCCCCAACCTAAAACACAATAATATCATAACTAAATTAAACTGAAGGAATATAATACAACATTCTTTTGTATTGTAAAAAATGAAGAAGTTAGCGTGATCACATGGTAAACACAATTTACAGTCAAACCTGTGTTAGTGGCCCCATCCAAATAAAGGCCACCCTGTGAATAAAGGCCATTCTTTTAAAAAGGGTCTATGATTACTTAGAACAAATTTACCTCTGAATAAAGGTCATCTGTCATTAAAGGCCACATTTTGTCTTTCTCAAGGTTGGCCTTTATTCACAGGTTTGACTGTAGTTGTAAGGACTATATTTAAGGAACATACATAAAAAAGCCAACAAAATCAGCAGCAAAAGTTAATCTCTATAGCAAAGGCTTGAATTTTAAAACCACACAACTTGTATCTCATTATTTTGCGTAACTGATAAGACAAAATCATGCCATTTAACCGTCATTAAATAACCCGACTGATTAGCAACAATTAAAAACTACATAGACATAAATCTATGTAGACATAATTGAAAAAAATGTTCATCATATTTATCCACATTCACGGAAGGTGTCATACCTTCTATGAAAATTTGACAAAAATGGTATAAAATCCATAAAAACACATGAAACCCACAGAAACGAGTAAACAATGAATGAGGAATACTACATTTTACATGTTTGTACAAACAATATAAGATCCATGATTAGTTTGAAGACTAAAACATCATCCTGTTCACATGATACTAATACTTGGATGAACTTACTTAATACCGAGGTTCATTGTCTCTGAAGTTCCAATCATAGAGATACCTAACAACATGTTATTACAGATTTTTGCTGCCTGAAAAAGAAAACCGTATTATTAACAGTGAGCTAGCTTCTTCTGAGGAAATTGTTCATCAGTATCAGAAAGAAATGATCTTCAATGTTACTGGTTCTAAATCATCACATCAATATTGATTTTAAAACACAATCCTTGCCAGAAACAGCCAGTGCCTCCATGTTTGAATGGTTAAGATCTCTGATTAGTAATCTATAGCCCCTCACAGCTGTGAGTGCGAGTACAATCCAGGACTAAATTTCACATGTTGTGAGGAGGGTGTCGAGCTTACTCATGGAAGGACAGAGGTTCTAGGTTCTAACCAGGTGTATGTCTGTACTTGTATGTGGTCTTCCTCCACTGTTAAAGCCTAAAATTTGCCAAATAACCTTAACTGTTGAAGCAAAGTTAAACCCTGTTCTATACATAGCGTGACGTCATTACGTTTGTCTAACCTCTATACACAGAACTAATTACTATCCACATTTAGATAGTTATACATACCCTAAAGTATAGTAACGTGGAAGGATTAAAAATGTCAAAACAACCATATCGGTTGTATGTTATTAACAAATTATGTTTATTTGTGTAAAATAAGTACATTATACCATTTCTATTCTTGTGCTTACGTCAATAACACTAATTATTCAATGAAACGCAATGTTGAAGTACGCTTGGCTCCAATGTGTACCATACGGTGATGTCACATTATGTTATTGCTTATAATTTCCATTTTGTATGTAGTTCCTGCAAATACCCATAATGCCCCAAGCAGTGCATAGTGCTACCGTAGTGTACACATTGAGTTAAACCCCAGTAAAACAAGAGCATCCCAAGCAGTGCCAACACTTGTCTGTTAACTGTCTATCTGTCCACCTACGAAGTTAAAACATTATTAAAGTTTTTGCACAGACGCAAGCGCATATAACGCAGTGATCACAATAGCTTGACTTTTCTTCGAAATCAGCCAAGCTAAAATATCAGAGCAAGCACCATACCTGACCAGTACCAACATCTCCACAATGAACAACATTCTTGCCCATACAACTAAGGTATTCATTGGCAGCATTATAGGAAGTCTCTGGTCCACCAACCATGAAGGTAAGTACAGCATCTCTTGCTGCATTGACACCTGTAACAAAACAATAAGAAACTTAACTTTAATAAATCATTCTATACCAAGTAAAGATTTACTTACCATAACGACTAAGTACAGGTAAAACTGATTTGTTTACAATTTGTATAGCACTACAATGCCAACTGATACTTCAAGATCCTCAAGAAGTAAGTTTATCAACAAGATGTTAATGCATAGAATATCTTATATGTAAAAACTGATGATGATTAAAAGGAATGAACAATGCAGGAAAGATTATCCTTTATAACAAGTCCTGCACACACCAGATCAGTAATGTTAAATTATTACCTCCAGACACTGGGGCATCTACAAAAGAAGCACCTTTCTCCTTAGCTATACTTGCCATTGATTTGGATACTGTAGGATCTATAGTACTACAATCTATCAGTAGTGTGCCATTTTGTATAGCGCTGAAAATAAAAACATAGCTGATACACACATGTACGTCATTGGGAATAAAACTGTTAAATAATAACAATTGTTTTTTTCAATACTTTGAATGGTTGTAATACTTAGTTTAGTTTATTAAATAAGACTATGTTGTAATTGGTGATCCATTATGGAGGGTAGGAAGGTAATAAACTCATTTGAAAAAAAACAAAACATTTCAACAAAAACTAAGGTTGTATTTCTACAATTTTGGAGACCCAGTCCTAAAATTCCAGCATTTGTTTTGAAGAGGTTATATTAGATACAGTTTATTAATGTCAATGTCAAGGTAACAGCATTAAGATTCATTCAATACCCACCATCCTATCAATAATTAAATACAACAAATGATTGAATACCTGAAGATGCCATTGTCAGCAGTATACACTTGTTGTACATGAGAACTTTCAGGTAACATAGTAACAACATTGGAAGCTTCAGAAGCTACCTCTGCTGGAGATCCAGCTACAGATGCACCTGTAAATATAATACAAGACACAACTATACACATAAAACAAATACATGTATATGTATAAACATTGAACAAATAAAAAACATAGTACAAATACCTAACAGTACAAATACAAACATTATACAAATATATGTATTATATAAATTAGGCAATATGACAATGATTTGTTCCGTATTACATTTGGGTAATTCATTTATAATGCAAAAACACATAAAGTACCAAACAACATAGATGATAAAGAACAAAAGCTGTTTACGTGGTAAGAAATTTTAGCTAGTAGAAGTGTTCACGAAAATAGGCCATTCAAGAAAAATGTGAACATTTCTACGGCACAAACTTATATTGAAATTACCTGATTCTTTAAGACTGTTGATGAGATCTTTAGAAACATCATAAACAACGAGAGGATAGCCCTTCTTTATGAGATTTCTTGCCATATGACCTCCCATGTTCCCTAGACCAATAAAACCAACCTTTCCAGACTGAAATTTGAATTACCATTAAATTACAGCAGGTTTTCTGTACTTAAGCCTTACAAAATTTAATACATTCTTCAAAGAAAAAAGCATTTTTTTTACCAAATAAATATGTTACAGGATCCAAGCTCCTCAATTATCTGAACCCTCAAACAAACACTTTCTGACTATTTTGAAAGAAAACTATCCTGTCTTTTAATGCTATCATAGCACTGATATTTGACAAGAAATTTTACTGGAGTTCATTAAGTCAGAATTATGTTGGTGTTTTTTATCTAAATAATTTTAAGAACTCACCATTACACTTGATGAACCTGAAAAATAAACAAGTATTCAATGCAGAGCTGATGGTGCAATATAACCTGTAGTTTCATTTCAGGTTAAAGATTTTCTATGTCATAAACAGGGCTGGCAAAATCTGACTTTGACTTACTTGTCTGTTTTGCCAGAAGCATTTCTCAACTTGTCCATATGATAATTATACTGTAAATTCTGGAAATTTAAATTTTCACTTGTCCGTACAGGCTGTGGGACAACCTGGACAATACGGACAATTGATTTTGCCGCCCCTGATAAATTTACATGCATCAATAATTTTTTTTTAAACCTGTTGGAATGCATTTCCAATTCTGCGCACCTCTGTCATGATTGTTTGGGTAAGACACACAACTATTGAAGGTAGAAAGAGGCAATAAATGCAAAGGAAAGAAAAATTTTCTACTGCAAAAAAGTATTTTAACCACTCATAATTTTTTTATAACTTCATTTTTACTTTTTTTACAAGGTCTATAATCATGTGGTATATTGTTTTGATACCACAAGGCCTTGAATAATGGTGGTGTCCATGAGTTCGAAGGTTAGTCGTATTTTTCATCGAAAGTTTAAATGTTTCAAGATTTTCATGCAGCCCATGTTCCAGTCAACAATTTTCCGAATCCACCAATACCAAAATCAGTATTGTTACTGTCATAATTTGTTCATAGACCCAGCAGAGAACTTAAGAAGTGGACAGACTTTTTTATGCCCCTGCATCGATAGATCGGGGGCATATTGTTTTGGTCTCTCTGTTTGTCTGTCTGTTTGTCTGTTTGTACCAAACTTTAACCTTGCCTATAAAATAAAAACGCCTGCACCTACATCCATCAAACTTCATATGTAGGTTCCTCATGACAACCTCTACAGGACCTGTGCATTTTCAGGTTAGTAGGTCAAAGGTCATAGGGTTTAAAAAAATTCTGACATTTCTTTTAGGATACTACTCCTACATTTTTCATGGAATTATGACAAAACTTTCACAGACTTGTTGTTGACAAGAACCCCCACACATATATTCCGGGTTTTGTGATTCGATCATTTTTGACGGAATTATGGCCCTTTGTTTATTTTGTGCGATTGTAACAGCGAAATACTCTTGTTTCCTTGTTTTCTCAAGGGATTTTGATAAAACTTTCATGGAACTATAGTTATCGAGATACCCAATGCAAGTTGTAAAGGTTTTATGATTCGATAAATTTTGACAGAATTATGACCCTTTGTATATTTTGTGCATACATGTATGTAATATATAGAGAAATACTCTTGCAACTTCTTCTGTATTTCTCAAGGGATTTTTACCAAACTATTGTCACCAAGTTCACCAGCACACATTGTCAGGGTTTTGTGATTCGATCATTTTTAGCAGATTTACGGCCCTTTGTTTGCCTGTACCAAACTTTAACCTTGCCTATTAAATCAAAACGCTACCACCTGCAATCATCAAACTTCTTATCTTGGTTCATCATGACAATCTCTACAGGACCTGTGCATTTTCAAAAAGGGCAACCGGAAGGGGCATTGTGTTTATAAAACATATCTTGTTATTACATTTTTTTCAAATTTCTCTGCAGTGTCTATAGACAAACTACAACAGTGACAATGTTAGTGTTGGTACCAAAGGATTTGGAATATTGTAGGCTGGAACATGAGCTTCATGAAAAATTTTGAAACATTTAAACTTTTGGCGAAAAGTAAGACTTACCCTCGAAACTTGTGGGTGCTGTTATTTTTCTTGACCCAGTGGTATCAATCATAGGGGTTAGACACAAATGTTTTTTTTGAAAAAAGGTATCTAAGCATATTTTTTCGTCGGACCCCTATGGAACCAATCATTATCAAAACAATATATCACATGATTATAGACGTGTTTTACCCAATATAATGGATGCAAAACAGACAAAATGAAATTTACTCATCAAAATTTCAGCAAGGTAACAGCTGGATACACACTTGGATACTCAGACTTGTATACATGAACTAAGTTAGATGATTCAATAACAACAAGAACTTATATATACATACATGGATTCACAACTTCTGTATTAACAGTTAAAAGTAATCAAATCCCGCGGTAATGAAACGTGAATCAACGGGATTTCATGCTCTTGTTTACAATAGCGAAAATATACGAAAATGTCCGTTACAATTCCGAATGTTAATAACAGCGAAAATATCCCTGGTATTCTGAATGTTTAATCCCGGAGATGAAAAGATTATAATAGATGTCCGCCTTCTTGGAATTTAAAATGTTCGACCGATTAAGTTGCGAATCCATGTATGTATGTATGTAAGTCCTTGGTATCTATCATAAGTCCTTAATAAGAACAACCAAAATCCTTAAAAATCATAACAAAAAGGTAAAACTTTGCTGAAATGTTCTGTCCCTTGCATTTGAAGTAAGCATTTAGTATTAAAAAACAACTACCAACAAGATGGTATACATCTCCAACTTAATTGATCTTAATTGGTAATGTTTTGACTCTTGGAAGGACGAATAAACATATAAAAAATCTCGTGTTTTCAGGGTCGTGAATACAACAGGAAGTGTGTGACACTACTTGTAATTGCGAATGTATATAGAGAAAGTCTTTGAATAAAATATGCAAACCTGAAAATGCTCTTCTGGTCTCGTGTTTGTATAGGAACTGCAATGAAAATGCAGTACGATTGATATTTCGTCCCAAGGCTGCCATTGCTGAAATGCTGTTTCCCGCTGAATTAGTATAACGCAGAACAAAAGTGGAAACCAGTCGCGTATTTTATTTTGTTCTAGGATATATTCGTACAATATCAAAATACACAACGTATAGATGGAACATAAGTTGTTTTATAAACATTAAAAGAATATTGGGTCGTTTCTAAATGAAATATGTTTTTTGCACATTCTGCAAATCTCTCCGTTAAGATCAATTAATTTTTACAAAGGGAAGTAACCCAATTATATTGCATAAAACTGACCGTACGAGTTAATTTTCTTAAAATATTAAAAGTCACAACTGGTAGATAAGAAAATAAAATTAATTTTAATATCTATCTATCTTCCATTGAGGCCAAACCCTCGCGGGTACTTAGACCTTGCATGCGTCAACCGACAAGAGAAATTAGTAAAAATTGGTAGGAAAGTAAAGACATATAAAAGTAAGAACATCAGAAAAGGTTAAAAATAGGTCAAAAGCAGGGCAGGTGGGTGAGATATGTTCAATCTGGCTTACAGCCTGACTGAACTGATGGCCTGGCAAGTTGGCAATGCCTGGAGGGAGTGCATTCCAGTGATGGTACGGGGATAGAAGGAATACTTATGGTAGTCTACAGAAGTTGGGATAATCTGGAATGCTTGAGAATGCGAATGTCTAGATGGTCTGATGAGTGGTTTTACATCAGCTGGGATGGGGATGGCAGCCTGGCTATGTAATGTGAAACATAACCAGGCGCCGGTCAATGCGGCGAAGGTCAAGGCGTCTCCAGTTTAGAATGGACAGCATATCAGTGACACTGGACATTCGTGAAAAGTCATGCATGGCCCACCTAGCAGCCCTGCGCTGTACGGACTCAAGTTGATCAATGCGAGCCCTAGTATACGGGGACCAGACTGCAGAACTGTACTCCAGCTGGGGTCTGACTAGTGTCTCGTATGCTGTTGATTTTAGTGCCTTTGATCTGACTTTGATGTTACGCCTGAGAAAAGTGTTTGATTTGCTTTTTTTTGTTATGTTGTCTATATGTTTGCCAAAAGAGAGATCATCAGAATTAAATTGAATCATTCTCATATTTGTTTGACCTTATGAGGGATTCATTGAGATCCTGAATGTAGGACGCAAGTCCATCACAGTCTGCTTTTTTGTAGAGATGGATTTTTCTAGTTTCTTGTGGTCTAATATTGGCAGAAGTATGGGTTTCAATGAGGACAGCTTCTTGGTTACTGATACCGGGTGTAATACTGGCTCTATTAACAATGGTATGGTTGTTGGTTAAAAACAGGTCAAGTAATATCATGCAAATAGCATAGCTACAACAAGAACATACATATAATAAAAAATTGAGAAAAAAGTCGAACTACTGGAAAGTTCTGTTACTGTATGGATCTATTATAGATTTCATTGTATCAATTAACAGGTGTGCATCTCTTACTTTTCATTAATTTATTTTTGTAAAAAATCTGCGCAATCTGAATAATAAGCCAAGGCTCATCAGTAAGGCTGGTTAAAAAACGATTTTCATGTGTTTTTTCAGTATTTTGGAAACATGATCAATGAACATAACTCTTGGGATTGGGAATTTCAGGAGTTTCGTTAAAATTGGGAAAATATGTGTGATTACAATTTTGCAATATATAAATGAACACAAACAACATAATGGGAAGTTTCAACCATTACAAGTCTATTCACAGTGAAAGATTTCTTGTTTTCAGTGATTTTACGGTTATTTTTGTAATTTTTTGTTTTTGGTCGTTTCAATTGTCTGTGAATTGGGAAAAAGATACTATTTTCAATTGGGAATATGACTGAATATCGGTTATAAAATTAGTCCCAAAAATCCCTGCTTTTAATTGATACTAAGCGGCATGCAGAGAGAATGTGCTAGCCGTCACGCGTGAAACATGAATGCTTCCATAGCCTAGACGAGGCCTAGTCTTATTGGCGTCGACTTACTGCGCCTTAAATATCAATACGTGCATTCTAAAAAAATCATTAATTTTTCTCGATACATTAGATTAACTATGTATTAATACATTCCGGATTAGGCTTATGATACACCTTACACACAACGCTCTAGATTTATTTTATATATCAGTTGTTTTTAAAGTATTTAAACTGGGAGGTAAGAACAAACAAAACGTTAAAAGATGCTTGTTAAGTTAACTTAATACAAATTGCTTTGCAATCTTTACAATCATTTATTATTATATACGTCCAGTATACCTCCTTTTTTGGATACACAATCAATGTTAACACATTGAACGATTATATACAATTGCTATACTGGTTGATATATTACAGTATATATAGGACGACAGAGATTAAAATCTTTTGTTCTTTAAATTTGAATAAGCTATTTAATACAGCAGGGTCACCTTGCAGATATGGAATATCGGAACTGGCAGACTTAAATCCAAACACGAAAACATGTAAGTGATTTTTTAAATTTAATCAAGTATTAATTAATATTTTGAAAACTTTATATTGAATATGAATAAAACACGGCGGGTTTCAAGTATACATAATCAGCTTTTGTCTTTGTTGTATCTTTTATTTAAGTCTCCGAATATTCAGCTCGAAAATAAATATTTTGTAAACTGGAATGCGAACCATTGATATCATGATATTACGGAGGCAATTTCCCATCTACAATGCTTGTTCATAGATTTATGGTAATTAATCAGTGGTTTGATATATTGTACATGCAATGTTCTCGATGTCAACTACAAATGATATATTTTGGGTTATTAGACATACTTCTTCACATTTTTGTCCAACTTAGGATGGAACCAAACGATTGAATAAACGTCGTTTTCGACGTCAAAACGGACATTTTACGGTATGTATAGTGCCTCTATGAAAATAGATATCTCTCTATAATCACGGTATCTAGATATTTCATGAAATAAAAATTCATTACGGAGAACACAATTACCTACGAGCTGATATAAATTTTATGTTTATAAGTTAATTAGGAGTGCAAGTAGAACGATTTAAAATGTACATTTAAGTGTTTTTTCTTCTCACTTCCAATCTTAAATCATAATTCTTTTTAAATCTGTCCGAGGGATTTTCTTTATCTTTTTCCTGGATTAAAGATTGGTGTTTCTTCTGCTGTTCTCATAAAGTTAAAGAAAATCTATGGAGCCTTTTTTATTTTATCAAAGCTTTACCACATAACATTACCCTATAAAATGTCCATTCGCTTCAACGTTGTTGCGTCTTGCGTAAATGTGAACGTTCTATTGATATCATACAATTTACGCATGTTAATGAAATACAAAAGAACGTACTCATTTGTTGTAATCAGGTACATGTATGTATTTTCACATAAGCTAAAGTTATTACAATACATTTATTGTCGTAGTCATAAATCTGTTTTTATAAATCATAATATTTACTATAAGAATACATACAAAATGTATTAATATTCAAACATAAAATAAAATCTTTATGTCAATTAACGAACCTTGGTTTTATACAAAAATCATATCTACCAATTTAGCTCCATTAAGTGATTAAGCTTTGTAATTTTCCACAAAATTTAGCACGCGGAATAGATCATGTCTTGTGTTTTCTTTTTGTTATATGAAAAGACAGTCAATGTGGTCAGGGTTACTTACAGAAAATGTGTCATTAATTCCACCAAATCATTTTTTAATCACCGTGTAACGTACTAGTCAGTAAAATAGCTGTAAGTACACACGGTATCAAAACATGATGTGTGTTTGAAAAATATGTATTCTTTGTATGTCTTTTAGTGGTGCAACGATATATACCGGTATTATTGCGATACAGCGTCGCGTCGATACGTACCGCGGTACAACATCCATGTACCGCGGTACAACATCCATGTACCGCGATATTTTCTTTCATGATTGGTAACATAATCCATTGAATTAGCAAGTTATTGATTATTTGCATTTTTTCAATAAACCTATATTGGTACAGTGTGTAAAACTGATAATTTATCTGTTGGTACTGATAAGCCATCTACTAGTTACACTATCCCTATGTGACAGTGGGTTAACACTTGAGTTAACAACTTAACATTGGCTTTGGTTTTATTGCATGCGTTATTCATTACTTCTCTGTATTGCAATACGTATAGTAATATGGGTCGACTGTATTTCAATATATCGGCAATACGGGTTATGCCGTATCGTTGCACCCCTAATGTCTTTTGGCTGATCAGTGCACGAAGTGCTCATGGCGAGCTATTAATTGTGATAGCGTGATGTCCGTCGTCCGTCTGTGCGTCCGTCAACAATAAATAACATCTCCTTCTGAAGCAGTTGGCCAATTTCAACGGAACTTTA
Source organism: Lutraria lutraria (assembly GCA_964023205.1). Classification (NCBI taxonomy): domain Eukaryota; kingdom Metazoa; phylum Mollusca; class Bivalvia; order Venerida; family Mactridae; genus Lutraria; species Lutraria lutraria. Next base: position 39,790,550 of record OZ026839.1, read on the forward strand.
CAGGGATGTTCATTGCATGAAGCTCTATACCAAAGATGTAAAATAATCCTTGTAGAACTCTGGTTTTGCCATGGCAACCAATAGGAAAATCTTTAACCAAAATGCTTGGGGCTTATACATATGTATATAGATATTTCATGAGTAGCATTATCTAATGGACCACTATAAAGTTTGTTCAAATTATGACCCTTGCGGTAGTTCACTAAACAGAACGTTCACGTTTGCGACGTTGTTCGAAGCGAATTGACGTTTTATTCTTTATAGGGTAATGCTATGACATTGATGGTAAAACTATGAAAAATTAAAACGGCTCGACAGATTTTCTTTAAATTCACGAGAACAGCAGAAGACACACCAATATTTAATTCAGAAGAAAATAAAGAAAATCCTTAAGGCAGATTTTAAAAGAATTATAATTTAAGTTTGGAAGTGAGAATAAAAACCAGTTAAATGTACATTTAAAATCGTTTTACTTACATTCATAGTTAAATTCTGAACATAAAATTTATATCAGTTCGTAGGTAATTTTATTCTCCGTTATGAAGTTTTATTTTATGAAATGTCTATATAAATTAATAAACGCGGCGATAGATATTTTCATAGTACTGTCAAAACGTCCGTTTTGACGTCGAAAACGACGTCACTTCAATCGGTTGATTCCACCTTAAAATTTCTTGTAGGATAGAGCTTAGGTTTGTGCCATTTAGCAAAGACGCAACAACATTAAAACAACATAATAGCACGAAACCTCGGAACAACAAATTACAAGCTGAATGCAACAATCGTAAAAAATATTCAAAATGAAAAGTTATTCTGACCGTTGATGTAAATTTTATAATATATTTGTATCAGATATTGAAAGGTAAAATAATGGATACATTTCAGATGATATATACTTGACATTTCATACACAGCAATGTCTAGCTTACAGCTCTGATGTGTTTTTAAGATACTAATTCTCTGTGGATAATGTAATAGGTAACTTCTATTATCACATATTATGGACATAAATAAGAACTTCAATCCAATAATCGAACATGTAATTAAAGTTTTCGCCCGTGAAGTAAATTTTCCGACACAATTTAGTACTTTATAACAATGTTTTAGAATAATTTGTTTGATTTCTTTCATTGTTATAATTGTGTTTCATAGATCTTCATTAATTCAATAGATGTGTGCACTCATAAGCGACATCGTTCCAATGTATACTTTAGCCAGCTTACAAGATAGTCAGTGATATTTAAAGCTCCACCAATGTTTTGATGATTTTGTACAAACCAGGGAATGCTTAGAATTTCAGAGCCGAAAAAAGGAACTTTAATATACAATAAATGAAGTGAACCAGGCTGACTGTAGACATTTAGCGACAAGAGTTGTAAGATCAGCTGATAGAATGGCTGAACATCACAATGACAGGTTCGTGGTGGAGAAAGCTGACGATAGTTTACTTGATAAAACATCAGACACCGCTGTCGATATAGAAGGTAAATGAAACATGTGCTCTGACTGATGGACTTTTAATTACATGTATACCTCAATAACGTAATTCATGATCAATAAATGGATTTATATCTATTCTTAAGGCATTATTTAGACATATGCATATACGTATATTTTTATTGTCTATATGTTATTGAGAATAATATAGTATATATCAGGGGTGTAGCCAGCTTTGAGTGAATATTATATTAAGCACACATGTGGGAAAGTGAGGGAAAGCCAAGGCGGATAAACATTAATTACCTCATCATATTAATGTTTAACCGCCTCAGCTTTCTACTTAGGTGAGATTTTTGGCAATATTCTTATTTCCACTTTTCAAATGGATGTTACGCACATGCGCATTGCTGGCTACGCTCGTGTGTATGTAAGATGCAACTTCTGACACCGCACTTCTGTGCATAAGAATAATTAAACAAAATCTAAAAAAGTAATCTTTTAAAAACTTTTATACTTTAATACAAATAATGGATATAAAATGCGTGTATTTTTTCAGAAGAGAAAGTCGCTATCCGTAGACAACAGAGCACTGTTACGTTTAAGACAGATGGTAGTCGCTTTCTAAACTCGCCAATGTATACATAAAACAAAACATGCAGCTAATTGAAGTCTAATTTTCTAACAAATTACCTCCATTATACATTAAGACAACTATTCATACATTCGCTTCCAAATACGCTTCTAAACACTGTATAGTCATTCATTCATTCATTCGGAAAATACAGTCAATTATTTGTCAGTCATTGATAGGGCTGTGGCGAGAGCCGAGTACTCGGGTATTCACGAATCAAATTGAAAAATCGAATATGAATAATCGTCATTACTAAAATTTGTGGTTCGCGATCTTGTTTTTTTAACAAATTAAAAGTGTATCCTTTGTTCTAAAAAATCCAATTTCCCTGAATAAATATTGTCTCATCATGGACTACTTTGTTTGCCAAGATGTCCAATCGGTTCTTTGAAGAATGGTGCTGGTAAATCAATTAATGGAAGGGAGTATGTATAAATTTAAGCCATAGATCAAATTATATTGATTTACTTCATTATTCCTAAAAATAATTAGCTGTCTTCAGCACTGCAATGTTGAAGTTTTAGATGGGTTACTTGATAAATAAGGTTCGTGATCGTAAGTGTTGAATCGTGGATTGGATCGGATCGCCTTTTACCCAACGATCCACAGCCCTAGTCATTGAATCATCGAGTCAGTCATTGAGTCAGTCATTGAATCAGTCAATGAATCATTGATTCAGTCATTGAATCAGTCAATGAATCATTGAATCAGTCATTGAATCAGTCATTGATTCATTGATTCAGTCATTGAATTAGTCAATGAATCATTGAATCAGTCATTGAATCAGTCATTGATTCATTGATTCAGTCATTGAATCAGTCAATGAATCATTGAATCAGTCATTGAATCAGTCATTGATTCAGTCATTGAATCAGTCAATGAATCATTGAATCAGTCATTGAATCAGTCATTGATTCATTGATTCAGTCATTGAATCAGTCAATGAATCATTGAGTCAGTCATTGAATCAGTCATTGATTCATTGATTCAGTCATTGAATTAGTCAATGAATCATTGAATCAGTCATTGAATCAGTCATTGATTCATTGATTCAGTCATTGAATCAGTCAATGAATCATTGAATCAGTCATTGAATCAGTCATTGATTCATTGATTCAGTCATTGAATCAGTCAATGAATCATTGAGTCAGTCATTGAATCAGTCATTGATTCATTGATTCAGTCATTGAATCAGTCAATGAATCATTGAGTCAGTCATTGAATCAGTCATTGATTCATTGAATCAGTCATTGAATCATTGAATCAGTCAATGAATCATTGAGTCAGTCATTGAGTCAGTCATTGAATCAGTCATTGAATCATTGAGTCAGTCATTGAGTCAGTCATTGAATCAGTCATTGAATCATTGAGTCAGTCATTGAATCAGTCATTTAATCATTGAGTCAGTCATTGAATCATTGAGTCAGTCGTTGAATCATTTAGTTAATCATTGAGTCAGTCATTTAATCATTGAGTCAGTCATTGAATCATTGAGTCAGTCATTGGGTAATTGGGTCAGTCATTAAATAATTCAGTCAGTCATTGAATCATTCAGTTAGTCATTGAGTCAGTCATTTAATAATTGAGTCAGTTATTGAATCATTTCAGTGATTGAGTCATTTATTCAATTATTCAGTCTTGCATTCATTTTCAACTTAATTTCAGTTTGTGTCACTATATTCTCTGAATTCATTTTCAATGAGGCAATAAAACTAACATTCATTCAGCGTGAGTGTTCGTGTAGATTTGTGCACAATGCTTAATTGATAACGGCTACCACCATCATTCATTTTGTTTTAATGTTCTTTAATGTCGTTTGAAACTAAAATGGATGGCTTTTAGGCTAAGACATAACCAACATGCTAGATTTTCAAAGAACTAGATTAAGTAAAATATATATGTATGTGTTAGTTTTTATCATACAATATGTATGTACATTGTACACTATGTAAAAGTATAGGTTTAACTTGTTCTTTACACTGACTTTTAGTTTGTTTGTAAACATACTTTATATATATGAAATGTTCTAATAATTCCCTGTAATATTTTGTATATTTTCTATATTCGTTATTTTATGTATTTTTCATAAGAGAACAAGTATTTCGCACATAGAGAAACTGCATCAACCATCTTAAAGTATTTTTGAAGTAAACAATGAATTTATTACCGATTGTCGTATTAGAAAAGCCAACTAACGCAAGTACAGTAACATGAATAGAATTTGTATTCATTGTAGGCGATGAGGATAAAGTTCACACTGAAGACGAGCCTCAAACATCCGGCATGGCTCTGTATGAGGTACGTAAAATACATATATATGTACATTGTATTTATGTTCTGCATGAGACTGATGGAAGCGTGTGATAAATAGTGAGGCACATTTTGTTCAGTATTTTTGGTTATATAGTGCTTTTGTTTGCATAAACTGACTCGCTAGTTCGCAAAAAACATTCGTACCAAATTGTTGTCAAATAATTATTTATACTTATTTGTTTAGTTTCTTATTTGATAGGATGACATCGTTAATAAAGGTGCCATGTCTACTCTCCTGAAGAGAAGTCCCACTAAAGTTTCATTCTGTGAACCTATAGAAGAAGAAGAAGAAACACAAGAGAAGTCCCAGGTTAGAATATACATGTACATAGGATTAATGATACAGACAGCTTACAGTCAATATCTGTTATTTGGAAACCATGCTTGCTACTTGTATAATGATTTCAAATCATGCTTTTTTCTGTCTATAGGACCATCAAAACTGTGAAAAAGGCCACCGATTGAATAAACGTATAACTGCATGCCTTTTTTAAATTTTATTGAAATACAAAATCTCAGATGTTAACTTTTCTTTTATATTCAATAAATGTGTTCTAAAGAGTAACCCTAGTTAACGGAATCCCCTTCACTTACAGTCAAGTAAGTATTGACTAAATATATTTAATGATAGAAAACAGAATTATACAAATTATTCATTTTGGTAGCCAACATTCACAATTTGTTGCTGTTTGTTTTGCAGAGAAAACTTGGTACAATGTTTGGTGTGTATTTACCAACAATACAGAACATTTTTGGTGTACTTATATTTATTCGGGTAACATGGATTGTTGGTATGGCGGGGACTATAGAAGGATTTCTTATTATATTCCTCTGTTGTTGTACGGTAATATGTCTTACAGTTATTTTCCTGCATGCTAAAGATATGACTGATCATTTGTAGTATTGTTATAATGACATTGGCTAAATGTTGTGATTTTACAAGAACTCGATACATTCGTATGCATTAAACGTTATATAGTACATACAAATAACATAAAGACGCGATCATTACTACATAATGACAATTCTGTGTCAAATCGCGTGAAACTTAACTAGAAGTTCAGTAACCATTGCTCCGATATGTCATGACTTTTCCTGTTTATTGTATTAGATTTCTGCTACATAATACAGAAGTCTTGTCTTTTTCAGACAACACTGACGTCTATATCTATGAGTGCCATCGCCACCAACGGGATTGTACCGGCTGGAGGGTCGTACTTTATGATATCACGTGCTCTAGGTCCTGAATTCGGAGGGGCTGTTGGCATACTGTTCTATTTAGGATTCACTGTTGCTGGATCAATGTACGTCATTGGAGCGATAGAGATTCTAGTTGTAAGTATTGCCTTGAAATCTTTGGACTCAGCAAATGTTTGGACGACCGAATGTAAGGTAAACTTCCAAAATTGATGACATTTTGCACAGAATAAATGAATGACCTTGAGAATATGACATTAACTTATATTTTCAATGTACGACTTTCGTCTGGGAAATATGTACTATCATTTGGCCAGTCAAACCACGTTTTTTAATTCTATTCTGTTTCTAAAGAGTAGCATTTGCCAACATGGCGGATCTATATCACCATAATTAGCTCGATGTTATTTAATTAAGTTGAGATGTAATATTTTGTTTCTACGAGGTATTTTCGTAACATAAGTGATTATGATACCCCGAGGGACTTAACCAATAAATATATGAACCATATACAACAGTACAATATAATCTCTCTGGTATGACAGAGTTAGTGGACAATAAATGTTTGCTGCTGGTTATATACAGAACAATTATGGAGACAGCTGCAATGTTGGTTGAAGGGTGGATTAAGTGAGAGAAAGAGAGTACATATTATTACTTGCACTGATCGATATATACTCAGTTAAGATCACTGAAATGAGGGTGTTCTAAAACTCTTTTTCAGACATTTATTGCACCACAAATATCACTGTTTGGAGATGTGACAATCTTATCGAATGCTTTAAACAACTACAGACTGTATGGAACTATACTGCTATTCCTGATATTCATGATATGTTTTATCGGAGTCCATTTTGTGGCGAAGTTTGGACCCTTCTCTCTGTTTTGTGTTATCATCTCAATAATATGTATTTACATTGGGATATTTATGGCAAATCCGGACAACAGCGTCAAGTATGAACTTGTTCTTACCATTAATTCTCAGTAACTTAGCGTGTGATATTGTATGGTAGTGAGCAGGTTAAAGTACTTACAGATTGGTCTGTGATAAAATGTCTCGAAGTATCTTGTTTTGCCAGAACGCCTCATAACGGATTCCATGTTTTATTATAAACTATAGTCGATTGTCTATCCGGGCATTTTGAATCACCTTTGTGAATATAATTTCACAAATGTATAATTAGTTAAATTGTGACTTTTCATATAAATTATCAGATGGTTTGAATGCATAAATTGTATTTATATATATTGAAAAATAACTAACATTCCATAGGTATTATATATGATACCTTATTAATTTGCTTGACTCGGATATTTTTTTAACATTTTATATTACATATATTGTATGTGTATCAATTAAAATGAACGTTTGTCTGATGTCCTCAGAATTTGTTATCTTGGTGAACGCTTGTTGACGTTAGCGTCTGTATCAGTAGATGGTGTTATGATGTGTACCAAAAATGAGACTGGACCTATCTACAATAATTACTGTAGTTTGAACGAACTCAATGAGACAGTCTGCGATCCTTACTTCATTGAGAATAATGTTACATTAAGGGCAGGAATGCCTGGATTGACGAGTGGAAACCTTTTCAGTATGTACTCAAACTTAAGTAGTAGATCATGTTTATTAATGGTCTATCACAGAACTTATGTAATTTTACGTAAACTAGATATCAGCTTTAAACGCCATGTGAATTATCTATGTTCATGCCTACATGTAATTATTTATTATCAGTTAATAATGTACGATTCCAAAATGTAGTTGTCAGATTGTCATACATAGTCGGTTCTTTAAATAAACTGATAATTTCAGTGCCATTTTAGAAGAGTATTTATATATAAGCAATATGTCTTTGAGAAAGGATCTGAGCATTTACATTCTTAAAATGATGACAGAAAATAATATTTTGTTATATTTGTACATGTGTGTCTTTTTAGTCAACATCCCACATCGATATACTGAGAAAGGTAACTTAATTGGTATGAAGGAACCTGGAAATAGAGATCGTGGGGAGATTATTGCTGATCTAACCTCGACATTTACCGTATTATTGGCCATTTACTTTCCATCAGTGACAGGTAACAGTACTCGATATTTACCTTGTTATTGGCCATTTACTTTTCATCAGTGATAGGTATCAGTACTCGACATTTACCGTATTATTGGTAATTTACTTTCCTTCAGTGACAGGTAACAATACTCGGCATTTACCGTATTATTGGTAATTTACTTTCCTTCAGTGACAGGTAACAGTACTCTGTATTTACCGTATTATTGGCCATTTACTTTTCATCAGTAATAGGTATCAGTACTCGAAATTTACCGTTCTATTAGCCATTTACTTTCCATCAGTGGCAGGTAACAGACTCGATATTTATAGTATACCTTGTTATTGGCTATTTACTTCCCACCAGTAACAGGTAAAAGTACCGTATTATTGGCCATTTACTTTATTCTAATAACTTGCAACAACTAATCACGTTGGTTAAATTACAGAGACAATTTTTCTTAAACCTCTTTTGAGAAAATACCAAGGTTATGAAAACAATGTGATTTTACACTTTTTGAAAATTATGTAGCATTTCCCACAGTTATATAATAGCTTTATACACCATAAAAACGACCATTATATCCAAGAATATGGCAATGAAATTAGATTAATTTTGTTATATTGGATTATCACTTTTAGTTCGTCATTATGTAGTCACCATGGCAACTCGGAAAGCCTATAATCAATATTATAACTTACTGTTATTTGTTTGTGTTTTATTAGGCATCATGACGGGATCTAACATGTCGGGAGATTTGAAGGACGCACAGAAATCTATTCCAAGTGGAACCATAGCTGCTGTATTGTCTACTTCCGTTATTTGTATCTTTCTTCTCTGTTATGTTCTTCTTCTAGTAATTAACTGAAGTAGGATTGTTTTATTCAACCCACTGTACAGATTAATGGGGTTTATAATTGTATTGTTGAATATTTGAATTAATTATCACCAATTTATGCACTAATGTATTTAAATGTCGCCCGGGTAAAATGTTACACATTGAAATTGTTTAATAGCAAACATATTGTGTACATGAAAATATATAATATATTCGTGCTTCTTCCGCGCTGGTAACTTGTTCATATCTTTATATTACTAAGATACGCAACTAGTCATATCGTGTCCTTATTTGATTTACAAAAATGTGTTCTTTTTTGTTAATTTCGACTTAAGTCTATTGGTTCTTTCCACAGACAGTCGGTTGACAAAGACCCCACAGACCCTCTACTACCCAGGAATTTCCTTTACACTCTGACACACTTTTAAATATGATGTTTATAGCATGTTTCATAACAAAATGGTTCGAAGAAACATTTTCACCATATACATGTACATGTATATTATTCCTGCGGTTCTATCATGATATGTGTCCGGTTAGCATGAAGTCTAATACTATATTTCTCTGATTAGTACGAAGTCGATTAAATAATTTGAATTGTTACATGTGATCGTTTCATTGCAATGGCCAGCTGGTGAACATTTCCTTAACCATTTACTAAGATTTATCTTGTGTACTTTGTTTTGCTGCTGGAATAGAAGGGGATCTACTTCGAGACAAGTATGTAAAACATGTTATTACATTTTTATAAACCATTTGTATTACATGTACTAAGTAAAATAGTGTCATTGAGTAAGATGAAGTCGCTTGTTTAGCGAGCACAGAATTTACAAAACCTTATAATTTGTTCAATTAATGCGGTCTACATTTCATCGATAGAAAACAAGCGGGGAGTAGTAATCCAGTGAAAATATGACAATTAAGGGTACTTTTCTAATCCCGTCGGAATTTGGAACAGAAGTAAACGCGATGAAAATGTCACGGAGTTTAGTTGAAGTAATATTTTAATTGACGTGTTGTATTTTCAGACTAGGAGAAAGTCTAGGTGGTGGACTGGTTATAGCTTACACAGCTTGGCCAACTAAATGGATGGTTCTAATTGGTTCATTTCTGTCAACAATTGGTGCCGGCCTCCAGTCAATAAACGGTAAAATCAATACATTTCACAGATGACTTAAAATTCTAAACTAACTTTATTTTTAAAGTTTCAAATGTTCATTAATCAACAAACTGATGTAAATTTCTAGGTGCTCCAAGATTGCTGTACGCCATTGCAAAGGACAACGTGGTTCCTTTCCTGAGTGTATTCGGCAGAACACGACGCGGGGAACCATTTCTTGCTCTCTTACTGACTGTAATTATTGCTGAAGCTGGTGTTCTAGTTGGAAACTTGGATCACGTGACTCCCATCATTACAATGTGAGTTCTTCATGAGTTCTTCTTGAGTTCTTCTTGAGTTATTCTTGAGTTTTTCACCAGTTCTTCTTGAGTTCTTCATGCATGCTTTTAAGTACAACCATGTATACTTAAGGAATTAACTTTGATTACCAGAATAACAAAAATAACGCAAAAACAACTTTCCTTTAAAATTGAAACATTTTGATATATTGACATGCAGCTGTTGAAACTCTTGCAGATCTACAATAAATAAATCGACCAACTCTCTTTGGTCAATGCATTATATAATTGTAGTTGTCTTTGAGTATAATTTGACTTTAGATGTCGAATCTTAAACAATGATGCTCCCCCATATGGGATTATCCCGGAGACGAGGATGAACAAACTCAATACATTAATCTGAAACTTGTGCCTTACTTGTATAGACTGCTAAGTGTAATTCCTTTACACGGAATATCTTATTATATTGCGTCAGCTTGAATACGGTCCGACCTGTTCCCAGAAATAGGTAGCTATAGTCTGTTGACCACTATTTACATGTGTTTCTCACAAGTTCTGCTGTCTAATATATTTCATAATAATTATACAATATATTTATATCATATGTACTTGCAAGTTTAATGAAAAAGAAGAAAATAAATCAGATTTTGTACTATTTGATAAATAATGAAATACAGTTCCAAGTGACGACAAAAAGACATGTTTTACATCTGTGGGAGGTAAACTGGACATACAATACTGGCGATTTGTATCCAAAAATATATTAAAGTCCAATTCATATCGACAATTAAACGAAAGCGTTGTTTTCAGGTTTTTCTTGATGTGTTATTTATTTGTCAATCTTGCATGTGCACTACAAACATTGCTTAGAGTACCTAGCTGGAGACCACGTTACAGATTTTATCATTGGCAAGTATTACTTATAGAAATAATATTCACATTTCAATAAATTACGTATCCTATTTTTAACTTTGTCTTGACAAAAAAAACCAACGCATTGGTCTTTATATCCGATTTAGAATGAGGATTGTTTGTCGATGGTTTTTAAATTTCCCTTTATTTAATATTCTTCGCCATTATACATTGTATTTAAAAAAACACGGTAACATTGTAATTTTTTAACACTTTATATCCTTCTCTAATGTTTTCTGTATATAAATAAAACATTTTCAAACCACCATCCCATGATCCGCACACCTTTGTATGTATGTTCCAAACGACCAACTTGGATAACTTTCTAGGAATCTGAGAATGTTTTTTACTGTTGGTACATATATCTTTTTTCCAATTCACGACAAATAAAATGAAGATTCTTTACTTTTGTATTTGTTATTTTACCACAGGACGTTATCATTGATTGGAGTAGGTCTATGTACAACATTAATGATTATATCCAGTTGGTACTACGCCCTTGTAGCATTCGTCATGGCAGGAGGAATCTACAAGTACATAGAATACAAAGGGTAAGATCTAAAACTGATTCTATAACGTATGTATGGTCATGAATTACAAAGTCGGAAAATTATCCTTTTACCTAAAGGCCTTTGATGATATTTTTCACCTAAGAATCAACCAGGCAAGCGCTTTAGTTTTGAGACAGGACCGCCAGCTCACTTTTATAACATACATTATAATTTGTGATACTAAAACTTTATGGTGATAAAACTAGAGGCTCTGTCTTGATAAAGAATAAACTAACAACGACCTCTTCTGAACAGGTTCATTAACTTGTCAATTATTTACAGTGTTACTTCACACGAGATCAAGCTTCTCGTTTTTTACTTCGGCGACCATGTAAAATCACAAAGAGTAACCATGTAAAATCACAGACAGTGACCATGTAAAACCACAGACAGTGACCATGTTAAACCACCGGCAGCGACCATGTAAAACCACCGATGGCGACCATGTAAAACCACCGATGGCGACCATGTAAAACCACCGATGGCGACCATGTAAAACCGCAGACAGTGACCATGTAAAACCACAGACAGTGACTATGTAAAATCACAGACAGTGACCATGTAAAACCACCGATGGTGACCATGTAAAACCATAGCTAGTACATCGACCATGTAAAACCACCGATGGTGACCATGTAAAACCATAGCTAGTACATCGACCATGTAAAACCACCGATGGCGACCATGTAAAACCATAGTACATCGACCATGTAAAACCACCGATGGCGACCATGTAAAACCATAGTACATCGACCATGTAAAACCACCGATGGTGACCATGTAAAACCATAGCTAGTACATCGACCATGTAAAACCACCGATGGCGACCATGTAAAACCATAGTACATCGACCATGTAAAACCACCGATGGCGACCATGTAAAACCATAGCTAGTACATCGACCATGTAAAACCACCGATGGCGACCATGTAAAACCATAGTACATCGACCATGTAAAACCACCGATGGCGACCATGTAAAACCATAGCTAGTACATCGACCATGTAAAACCATAGTACATCGACCATGTAAAACCACCGATGGCGACCATGTAAAACCATAGTACATCGACCATGTAAAACCACCGATGGCGACCATGTAAAACCATAGCTAGTACATCGACCATGTAAAACCACCGATGGTGACCATGTAAAACCATAGCTAGTACATCGACCATGTAAAACCATAGTACATCGACCATGTAAAACCACGGACAGAAAACTTCAGGTACAAGTAAAAAGGACTGAATAATGATTTAGCTTCCTAGTTGAGTTCATCTTTAGCCTTTTACTGTTCTATGGCATTGTTTATTTATATTTCTTCTTGAACCTCACATATTTTACAGAGCAGAGAAGGAATGGGGAGATGGTATAAGAGGAATGGCGATGTCATTAGCCAGATATAGTTTGTTAAAAGTTCAACAAACACCACCACATACAAAGAACTGGAGGTAATGTGAAACGACTTTTGACAGATAAAAATGCATGTTTCATATTTTTCTAAAGTATCATAAATCGCTCATACCAATGAAGCACAAGCTTACATATCTTAAAGTAATGTTTTAGTCCTTTTTATTATTACATGTACTAATTATTTATTTTCCTCCGTGAGCCTGGAGCATAACACTTTTTTCAAATCACTGTAATATTTGTGCTTTAAACTTTTTATTATCATACATGTATTCTATATATATTATACTGTGACAAGTCGTGTACTATTTACTGATTGTTATTCAACATTTGCATTCCTCATCATATTAAAATTTGTAAAATGATTGTGTTTATGTATTTTGTTTACTCTACATGAAAAGTTTACATATACAAATGTATAACCACTGTTTGTTTTATTAGACCCCAGCTGTTGTTGCTGTGTAAACTGGATGATCAGCTGAAACCTAAATATGACAGAATGGCTCATCTAGCCGCACAACTAAAAGCAGGTGCGTGTTTCTCCGGCCATGTTTCGTAAAATTCACTCCGCCATCTTAGTAATTATGATATTGAAATGACAGGCGTATATACAACAACCTGCTCTTATGTTTTAAATGAAATATTAAAGAACAGAAAATAAAGATAGAATGAAACGGAATCCTTGTCTGACCATAGAACACCAGTGAATTGAAACTGTATTAAAGTCAGTAACTATTTTACTTTAAATGGATTACATGTATTTACAGAGCAGACTATTCAAAAGAATAAATATATTTCTTGTTACTTATCTTCAATAAAAAAAACTTTATCCAAATTCGAATACACGTATAACAATGATTGGCATTAATAAATATTTACGTTATTAGCACCTCATAACTGATTATTCCAGGGAAAGGACTGACACTAGTGTGCAGTGTTTTACAAGGAACATTTCAGACAAGACGTGAAGACGTAAAACAAGCGAAACAGGTACATACTTAATAATTGTCTGTAACCAACATTGTCCCAGACTCCCCATGCAGGTATATACTTAAAAGATGTCTGTAACCCACATTGTCCCAGACTCCTTAGACAGGTATATACTTAATAGTTGTCTGTAACCCACATTGTCCCAGACTCCCCATGCAGGAAAATACTTAATAGTTGTCTGTAACCCACATAGTCCCAGACTCCCCATGCAGGTATATACTTAATAGTTGTCTGTAACCCACATTGTCCCAGACTCCCCATGCAGGTATATACTTAATAGTTGTCTGTAACCCACATTGTCCCAGACTCCCCATGCAGGAATATACTTAATAGTTGTCTGTAACCCACATAGTCCCAGACTCCCCATGCAGGTATATACTTAATAGTTGTCTGTAACCCACGTTGTCCCAGACTCCCCATGCAGGTATATACTTAATAGATGTCTGTAACTCACGTTGTCCCAAACTCCTTAGACAGGTATATTCTTAATAGATGTTTGTAACTCACGTTGTCCCAAACTACATAGACAGGTATATACTTAATAGATGTCTGTGACCCACATTGTCCCAGACTCCTCAAACAGGTATATACTTAATAGTTGTCTGTAACCCACGTTGTCCCAGACTCCCCAGGCAGGTATATACTTAATAGATGTCTGTAACCCACGTTGTCCCAAACTCCTTAGACAGGTATATACTTAATAGATGTCTGTAACCCACATTGTCTCAGACTCCTTAGACAGGTATATACTTAATAGTTGTCTGTAACTCACGTTGTCCCAGACTCCTCAAACAGGTATATACTTAATAGATGTCTGTAACCCACATTGTCCCAGACTCCTCAAACAGGTATATACTTAATAGATGTCTGTAACCCACATTGTCTCAGACTCCTTAGACAGGTATATACTTAATAGATGTCTGTAACCCACATTGTCCCAGACTCCCCATGCAGGTATATACTTAATAGATGTCTGTAACCCACATTGTCCCAGACTCCTTAGACAGGTATATACTTAATAGTTGTCTGTAACTCACGTTGTCCCAGACTCCTTAGACAGGTATATACTTAATAGTTGTCTCTAACCCACATTGTCCCAGACTCCTTAGACAGGTATATATTTAATAGTTGTCTGTAACCCACGTTGTCCCAGACTCCTTAGACAGGTATATACTTAGTAGTTGTCTGTAACCCACATTGTCCCAGACTCCTTAGACAGGTATATACTTAATAGATGTCTGTAACCCACATTGTCCCAGACTCCCCAGACAGGTATATACTTAATAGATGTCAGTAACACACATTGTCCCAGACTCCTTAGACAGGTATATATTTAATAGATGTCTGTAACCCACATTGTCCCAGACTCCCCATGCAGGTATATACTTAATAGATAACCCACATTGTTCCAGACTCCCCATGCAGGTATATACTTAATAGATGTCTGTAACCCACATTGTCCCAGACTCCTTAGACAGGTATATACTTAATAGTTGTCTGTAACCCACATTGTCCCAGACTCCCCATGCAGGTATATACTTAATAGTTGTCTGTAACCCACATTGTCCCAGACTCCTTAGACAGGTATATACTTAATAGTTGTCTGTAACCCACATTGTCCCAGACTCCCCATGCAGGTATATACTTAATAGTTGTCTGTAACCCACATTGTCCCAGACTCCCCATGCAGGTATATACTTAATAGTTGTCTGTAACTCACGTTGTCCCAGACTCCTCAAACAGGTATATACTTAATAGATGTCTGTAACCCACATTGTCCCAGACTCCTCAAACAGGTATATACTTAATAGATGTCTGTTACCCACATTGTCTCAGACTCCTTAGACAGGTATATACTTAATAGATGTCTGTAACCCACATTGTCCCAGACTCCCCATGCAGGTATATACTTAATAGATGTCTGTAACCCACATTGTCCCAGACTTCCCAGACAGATATATACTTAATAGGTGTCTGTAACTCACGTTGTCCCAAACTCCTTAGACAGGTATATACTTAATAGATGTCTGTAACTCACGTTGTCCCAAACTCCTTAGAAAGGTTTATTCTTAATAGATGTCTGTAACTCACGTTGTCCCAAACTCCTTAGACAGGTATATACTTAATAGATGTCTGTAACCCACATTGTCCCAGACTCCTCAAACAGGTATATACTTAATAGTTGTCTGTAACCCACGTTGTCCCAGACTCCCCAGGCAGGTATATACTTAATAGATGTCTGTAACCCACGTTGTCCCAAACTCCTTAGACAGGTATATACTTAATAGATGTCTGTAACCCACATTGTCTCAGACTCCTTAGACAGGTATATACTTAATAGTTGTCTGTAACTCACGTTGTCCCAGACTCCTCAAACAGGTATATACTTAATAGTTGTCTGTAACCCACATTGTCCCAGACTCCTTAGACAGGTATATACTTAATAGTTGTCTGTAACTCACGTTGTCCCAGACTCCTCAAACAGGTATATACTTAATAGATGTCTCTAACCCACATTGTCCCAGACTCCTCAAACAGGTATATACTTAATAGATGTCTGTAACCCACATTGTCTCAGACTCCTTAGACAGGTATATACTTAATAGATGTTTGTAACCCACGTTGTCCCAGACTCCTTAGACAGGTATATACTTAATAGATGTCTGTAACCCACATTGTCCCAGACTCCTTGGACAGGTATATACTTAATAGTTGTCTGTAACTCACGTTGTCCCAGACTCCTTAGACAGGTATATACTTAATAGTTGTCTGTAACCCACATTGTCCCAGACTCCTTAGACAGGTTTATACTTAATAATTGTCTGTAAACTGCATTGTCACAGACTCCTTAGACAGGTATATACTTAATAGATGTCTGTAACTCACGTTGTCCCAGACTCCTTAGACAGGTATATACTTAATAGTTGTCTGTAACCCACATTGTCCCAGGCTCCTTAGACAGGTATATACTTAATAATTGTCTGTAACTCACGTTGTTCCAGACTCCTTAGACAGGGATATAGTTAATAGATGTATGTAACCCACATTGTCCCAGACTCATTAGACAGGTATATACTTAATAGTTGTCTGTAACTCACGTTGTCCCAGACTCCGCAAATAGGTATATACTTAATAGTTGTCTGTAACCCACATTGTCCCAGACTTCTTAGACAGGTATATACTTAATAGTTGTCTGTAACCCACATTGTCCCAGACTCCTTAGACAGGTATATACTTAATAGATGTTTGTAACCCACATTGTCCAAGACTCCCCAGACAGGTATATACTTAATAGATGCCTGTAACCCACATTGTGCCAGACTCCTCAAACAGGTATATACTTAATAGTTGTCTGTAACCCACATTGTCCCAGACTCCTTAGACAGGTATATGCTTGATAGTTGTCTGTAACCCACATTGTCCCAGACTCCTTAGACAGGTATGTACTTAATAGATGGCTGTAACTCACGTTGTCACACAGTCCTCAGACGACAGGTATATACCTAATAGATGCCTGTAACCCACATCGTCTCAGACTCCTTAGACAGGTATATACTTAATAGATGCCTGTAACCCACATTGTCCCAGACTCCTTAGACAGGTATATACTTAATAGTTGTCTGTAACCCCCATTGTCCCAGACTCCTCAAACAGGTATATACTTAATAGATGTCTGTAACCCACATTGTCCCAGACTCCCCAGACAGGAATATACTTAATAGATGTCTGTTACCCACATTGTCTCAGACTCCTTAGACAGGTATATACTTAATAGATGTTTGTAACCCACATTGTCCCAGACTCCCCAGACAGGTATATACTTAATATATGCCTGTAACCCACGTTGTCCCAGACTCCTTAGACAGGTATATACTTAATAGATGTCTGTAACCCACATTGTCCCAGAATCCTTGGACAGGTATATACTTAATAGATGTCTGTAACCCACATTGTCCCAGACTCCTTGGACAGGTATATACTTAATAGTTGTCTGTAACTCACGTTGTCCCAGACTCCTTAGACAGGTATATACATAATAGTTGTCTGTAACCCACATTGTCCCAGACTCCTTAGACAGGTTTATACTTAATAATTGTCTGTAAACTGCATTGTCACAGACTCCTTAGACAGGTATATACTTAATAGATGTCTGTAACTCACGTTGTCCCAGACTCCTTAGACAGGTATATACTTAATAGTTGTCTGTAACCCACATTGTCCCAGGCTCCTTAGACAGGTATATACTTAATAATTGTCTGTAACTCACGTTGTTCCAGACTCCTTAGACAGGTATATACTTAATAGATGTATGTAACCCACATTGTCCCAGACTCATTAGACAGGTATATACTTAATAGTTGTCTGTAACTCACGTTGTCCCAGACTCCTCAAATAGGTATATACTTAATAGTTGTCTGTAACCCACATTGTCCCAGACTTCTTAGACAGGTATATACTTAATAGTTGTCTGTAACCCACATTGTCCCAGACTCCTTAGACAGGTATATACTTAATAGATGTTTGTTACCCACATTGTCCCAGACTCCCCAGACAGGTATATACTTAATAGATGCCTGTAACCCACATTGTCCCAGACTCCTCAAACAGGTATATACTTAATAGTTGTCTGTAACCCACATTGTCCCAGACTCCTTAGACAGGTATATGCTTGATAGTTGTCTGTAACCCACATTGTCCCAGACTCCTTAGACAGGTATGTACTTAATAGATGGCTGTAACTCACGTTGTCACACAGTCCTCAGACGACAGGTATATACCTAATAGATGCCTGTAACCCACATCGTCTCAGACTCCTTAGACAGGTATATACTTAATAGATGCCTGTAACCCACATTGTCCCAGACTCCTTAGACAGGTATATACTTAATAGTTGTCTGTAACCCCCATTGTCCCAGACTCCTCAAACAGGTATATACTTAATAGATGTCTGTAACCCACATTGTCCCAGACTCCCCAGACAGGTATATACTTAATAGATGTCTGTTACCCACATTGTCTCAGACTCCTTAGACAGGTATATACTTAATAGTTGTTTGTAACACACATTGTCCCAGACTCCCCAGACAGGTATATACTTAATATATGCCTGTAACCCACGTTGTCCCAGACTCCTTAGACAGGTATATACTTAATAGATGTCTGTAACCCACATTGTCCCAGACTCCTTGGACAGGTATATACTTAATAGTTGTCTGTAACTCACGTTGTCCCAGACTCCTTAGACAGGTATATACTTAATAGTTGTCTGTAACCCACATTGTCCCAGACTCCTTAGACAGGTTTATACTTAATAATTGTCTGTAAACTACATTGTCACAGACTCCTTAGACAGGTATATACTTAATAGTTGTTTGTAACCCACGTTGTCCCAGACTCTTTAGACAGGTATATACTTAATAGATGTCTGTAACTCACGTTGTCCCAGACTCCTTAGACAGGTATATACTTAATAGTTGTCTGTAACCCACATTGTCCCAGGCTCCTTAGACAGGTATATACTTAATAATTGTCTGTAACTCACGTTGTTCCAGACTCCTTAGACAGGTATATACTTAATAGATGTATGTAACCCACATTGTCCCAGACTCCTTAGACAGGTATATACTTAATAGATGTCTGTAACCCACATTGTCCCAGACTCCCCATGCAGGTATATACTTAATAGATAACCCACATTGTTCCAGACTCCCCATGCAGGTATATACTTAATAGATGTCTGTAACCCACATTGTCCCAGACTCCTTAGACAGGTATATACTTAATAGTTGTCTGTAACCCACATTGTCCCAGACTCCCCATGCAGGTATATACTTAATAGTTGTCTGTAACCCACATTGTCCCAGACTCCTTAGGTATATACTTAATAGTTGTCTGTAACCCACATTGTCCCAGACTCCCCATGCAGGTATATACTTAATAGTTGTCTGTAACCCACATTGTCCCAGACTCCCCATGCAGGTATATACTTAATAGTTGTCTGTAACTCACGTTGTCCCAGACTCCTCAAACAGGTATATACTTAATAGATGTCTGTAACCCACATTGTCCCAGACTCCTCAAACAGGTATATACTTAATAGATGTCTGTTACCCACATTGTCTCAGACTCCTTAGACAGGTATATACTTAATAGATGTCTGTAACCCACATTGTCCCAGACTCCCCATGCAGGTATATACTTAATAGATGTCTGTAACCCACATTGTCCCAGACTTCCCAGACAGATATATACTTAATAGGTGTCTGTAACTCACGTTGTCCCAAACTCCTTAGACAGGTATATACTTAATAGATGTCTGTAACTCACGTTGTCCCAAACTCCTTAGACAGGTTTATTCTTAATAGATGTCTGTAACTCACGTTGTCCCAAACTCCTTAGACAGGTATATACTTAATAGATGTCTGTAACCCACATTGTCCCAGACTCCTCGAACAGGTATATACTTAATAGTTGTCTGTAACCCACGTTGTCCCAGACTCCCCAGGCAGGTATATACTTAATAGATGTCTGTAACCCACGTTGTCCCAAACTCCTTAGACAGGTATATACTTAATAGATGTCTGTAACCCACATTGTCCCAGACTCCTCAAACAGGTATATACTTAATAGTTGTCTGTAACCCACGTTGTCCCAGACTCCCCAGGCAGGTATATACTTAATAGATGTCTGTAACCCACGTTGTCCCAAACTCCTTAGACAGGTATATACTTAATAGATGTCTGTAACCCACATTGTCTCAGACTCCTTAGACAGGTATATACTTAATAGTTGTCTGTAACTCACGTTGTCCCAGACTCCTCAAATAGGTATATACTTAATAGTTGTCTGTAACCCACATTGTCCCAGACTCCTTAGACAGGTATATACTTAATAGTTGTCTGTAACTCACGTTGTCCCAGACTCCTCAAACAGGTATATACTTAATAGATGTCTCTAACCCACATTGTCCCAGACTCCTCAAACAGGTATATACTTAATAGATGTCTGTAACCCACATTGTCTCAGACTCCTTAGACAGGTATATACTTAATAGATGTTTGTAACCCACGTTGTCCCAGACTCCTTAGACAGGTATATACTTAATAGATGTCTGTAACCCACATTGTCCCAGACTCCTTGGACAGGTATATACTTAATAGTTGTCTGTAACTCACGTTGTCCCAGACTCCTTAGACAGGTATATACTTAATAGTTGTCTGTAACCCACATTGTCCCAGACTCCTTAGACAGGTTTATACTTAATAATTGTCTGTAAACTGCATTGTCACAGACTCCTTAGACAGGTATATACTTAATAGTTGTCTGTAACCCACATTGTCCCAGGCTCCTTAGACAGGTATATACTTAATAATTGTCTGTAACTCACGTTGTTCCAGACTCCTTAGACAGGTATATACTTAATAGATGTATGTAACCCACATTGTCCCAGACTCATAAGACAGGTATATACTTAATAGTTGTCTGTAACTCACGTTGTCCCAGACTCCTCAAATAGGTATATACTTAATAGTTGTCTGTAACCCACATTGTCCCAGACTTCTTAGACAGGTATATACTTAATAGTTGTCTGTAACCCACATTGTCCCAGACTCCTTAGACAGGTATATACTTAATAGATGTTTGTAACCCACATTGTCCCAGACTCCCCAGACAGGTATATACTTAATAGATGCCTGTAACCCACATTGTCCCAGACTCCTCAAACAGGTATATACTTAATAGTTGTCTGTAACCCACATTGTCCCAGACTCCTTAGACAGGTATATGCTTGATAGTTGTCTGTAACCCACATTGTCCCAGACTCCTTAGACAGGTATGTACTTAATAGATGGCTGTAACTCACGTTGTCACACAGTCCTCAGACGACAGGTATATACCTAATAGATGCCTGTAACCCACATCGTCTCAGACTCCTTAGACAGGTATATACTTAATAGATGCCTGTAACCCACATTGTCCCAGACTCCTTAGACAGGTATATACTTAATAGTTGTCTGTAACCCCCATTGTCCCAGACTCCTCAAACAGGTATATACTTAATAGATGTCTGTAACCCACATTGTCCCAGACTCCCCAGACAGGAATATACTTAATAGATGTCTGTTACCCACATTGTCTCAGACTCCTTAGACAGGTATATACTTAATAGATGTTTGTAACCCACATTGTCCCAGACTCCCCAGACAGGTATATACTTAATATATGCCTGTAACCCACGTTGTCCCAGACTCCTTAGACAGGTATATACTTAATAGATGTCTGTAACCCACATTGTCCCAGAATCCTTGGACAGGTATATACTTAATAGATGTCTGTAACCCACATTGTCCCAGACTCCTTGGACAGGTATATACTTAATAGTTGTCTGTAACTCACGTTGTCCCAGACTCCTTAGACAGGTATATACATAATAGTTGTCTGTAACCCACATTGTCCCAGACTCCTTAGACAGGTTTATACTTAATAATTGTCTGTAAACTGCATTGTCACAGACTCCTTAGACAGGTATATACTTAATAGATGTCTGTAACTCACGTTGTCCCAGACTCCTTAGACAGGTATATACTTAATAGTTGTCTGTAACCCACATTGTCCCAGGCTCCTTAGACAGGTATATACTTAATAATTGTCTGTAACTCACGTTGTTCCAGACTCCTTAGACAGGTATATACTTAATAGATGTATGTAACCCACATTGTCCCAGACTCATTAGACAGGTATATACTTAATAGTTGTCTGTAACTCACGTTGTCCCAGACTCCTCAAATAGGTATATACTTAATAGTTGTCTGTAACCCACATTGTCCCAGACTTCTTAGACAGGTATATACTTAATAGTTGTCTGTAACCCACATTGTCCCAGACTCCTTAGACAGGTATATACTTAATAGATGTTTGTTACCCACATTGTCCCAGACTCCCCAGACAGGTATATACTTAATAGATGCCTGTAACCCACATTGTCCCAGACTCCTCAAACAGGTATATACTTAATAGTTGTCTGTAACCCACATTGTCCCAGACTCCTTAGACAGGTTTATACTTAATAATTGTCTGTAAACTGCATTGTCACAGACTCCTTAGACAGGTATATACTTAATAGATGTCTGTAATTCACGTTGTCCCAGACTCCTTAGACAGGTATATACTTAATAGTTGTCTGTAACCCACATTGTCCCAGGCTCCTTAGACAGGTATATACTTAATAATTGTCTGTAACTCACGTTGTTCCAGACTCCTTAGACAGGTATATACTTAATAGATGTATGTAACCCACATTGTCCCAGACTCATAAGACAGGTATATACTTAATAGTTGTCTGTAACCCACATTGTCCCAGACTCCTTAGACAGGTATATGCTTGATAGTTGTCTGTAACCCACATTGTCCCAGACTCCTTAGACAGGTATGTACTTAATAGATGGCTGTAACTCACGTTGTCACACAGTCCTCAGACGACAGGTATATACCTAATAGATGCCTGTAACCCACATCGTCTCAGACTCCTTAGACAGGTATATACTTAATAGATGCCTGTAACCCACATTGTCCCAGACTCCTTAGACAGGTATATACTTAATAGTTGTCTGTAACCCCCATTGTCCCAGACTCCTCAAACAGGTATATACTTAATAGATGTCTGTAACCCACATTGTCCCAGACTCCCCAGACAGGTATATACTTAATAGATGTCTGTTACCCACATTGTCTCAGACTCCTTAGACAGGTATATACTTAATAGATGTTTGTAACCCACATTGTCCCAGACTCCCCAGACAGGTATATACTTAATATATGCCTGCAACCCACGTTGTCCCAGACTCCTTAGACAGGTATATACTTAATAGATGTCTGTAACCCACATTGTCCCAGACTCCTTGGACAGGTATATACTTAATAATTGTCTGTAACCCACATTGTCCCAGACTCCTTGGACAGGTATATACTTAATAATTGTCTGTAACTCACGTTGTTCCAGACTCCTTAGACAGGTATATACTTAATAGATGTATGTAACCCACATTGTCCCAGACTCATTAGACAGGTATATACTTAATAGTTGTCTGTAACTCACGTTGTCCCAGACTCCTCAAATAGGTATATACTTAATAGTTGTCTGTAACCCACATTGTCCCAGACTTCTTAGACAGGTATATACTTAATAGTTGTCTGTAACCCACATTGTCCCAGACTCCTTAGACAGGTATATACTTAATAGATGTTTGTAACCCACATTGTCCCAGACTCCCCAGACAGGTATATACTTAATAGATGCCTGTAACCCACATTGTCCCAGACTCCTCAAACAGGTATATACTTAATAGTTGTCTGTAACCCACATTGTCCCAGACTCCTTAGACAGGTATATGCTTGATAGTTGTCTGTAACCAACATTGTCCCAGACTCCTTAGACAGGTATGTACTTAATAGATGGCTGTAACTCACGTTGTCACACAGTCCTCAGACGACAGGTATATACCTAATAGATGCCTGTAACCCACATCGTCTCAGACTCCTTAGACAGGTATATACTTAATAGATGCCTGTAACCCACATTGTCCCAGACTCCTTAGACAGGTATATACTTAATAGTTGTCTGTAACCCCTATTGTCCCAGACTCCTCAAACAGGTATATACTTAATAGATGTCTGTAACCCACATTGTCCCAGACTCCCCAGACAGGTATATACTTAATAGATGTCTGTTACCCACATTGTCTCAGACTCCTTAGACAGGTATATACTTAATAGATGTTTGTAACCCACATTGTCCCAGACTCCCCAGACAGGTATATACTTAATATATGCCTGTAACCCACGTTGTCCCAGACTCCTTAGACAGGTATATACTTAATAGATGTCTGTAACCCACATTGTCCCAGACTCCTTGGACAGGTATATACTTAATCGTTGTCTGTAACTCACGTTGTCCCAGACTCCTTAGACAGGTATATACTTAATAGTTGTCTGTAACCCACATTGTCCCAGACTCCTTAGACAGGTTTATACTTAATAATTGTCTGTAAACTACATTGTCACAGACTCCTTAGGCAGGTATATACTTAATAGTTGTTTGTAACCCACGTTGTCCCAGACTCTTTAGACATGTATATACTTAATAGATGTCTGTAACTCACGTTGTCCCAGACTCCTTAGACAGGTATATACTTAATAGTTGTCTGTAACCCACATTGTCCCAGGCTCCTTAGACAGGTATATACTTAATAATTGTCTGTAACTCACGTTGTTCCAGACTCCTTAGACAGGTATATACTTAATAGATGTATGTAACCCACATTGTCCCAGACTCATTAGACAGGTATATACTTAATAGTTGTCTGTAACTCACGTTGTCCCAGACTCCTCAAATAGGTATATACTTAATAGTTGTCTGTAACCCACATTGTCCCAGACTCCCCATGCAGGTATATACTTAATAGTTGTCTGTAACTCACGTTGTCCCAGACTCCTTAGACAGGTATATACTTAATAATTGTCTGTAACTCACGTTGTTCCAGACTCCTTAGACAGGTATATACTTAATAGATGTATGTAACCCATATTGTCCCAGACTCCTTAGACAGGTATGTACTTAATAGATGGCTGTAACTCACGTTGTCACACAGTCCTCAGACGACAGGTATATACCTAATAGATGCCTGTAACCCACATCGTCTCAGACTCCTTAGACAGGTATATACTTAATAGATGCCTGTAACCCACATTGTCCCAGACTCCTTAGACAGGTATATACTTAATAGTTGTCTGTAACCCCCATTGTCCCAGACTCCTCAAACAGGTATATACTTAATAGATGTCTGTAACCCACATTGTCCCAGACTCCCCAGACAGGTATATACTTAATAGATGTCTGTTGCCCACATTGTCTCAGACTCCTTAGACAGGTATATACTTAATAGATGTTTGTAACCCACATTGTCCCAGACTCCCCAGACAGGTATATACTTAATATATGCCTGTAACCCACATTGTCCCAGACTCCTCAAACAGGTATATACTTAATAATTGTCTGTAACCCACATTGTCCCATACTCCTTAGACAGGTATATGCTTGATAGTTGTCGGTAACCCACATTGTCCCAGACTCCTTAGACAGGTATGTACTTAATAGATGGCTGTAACCCACGTTGTCACACAGTCCTCAGACGACAGGTATATACTTAATAGATGCCTGTAACCCACATCGTCTCAGACTCCTTAGACTGGTATATACTTAATAGATGCCTGTAACCCACATTGTCCCAGACTCCTTAGACAGGTATATACTTAATAGATGTCTGTAACCCACATTGTCTCAGACTCCTTAGACAGGTATATACTTAATAGTTGTCTGTAACCCACATTGTCCCAGACTCCTCAAACAGGTATATACTTAATAGATGTCTGTAACCCACATTGTCCCAGACTCCCCAGACAGGTATATACTTAATAGATGTCTGTTACCCACATTGTCTCAGACTCCTTAGACAGGTATATACTTAATAGATGTCAGTAACCCACATTATCCCAGACTCCTTAGACAGGTATATACTTAATAGTTGTCTGTAACCCACATTGTCCCAGACTTCTTAGACAGGTATATACTTAATAGTTGTCTGTAACCCACATTGTCCCAGACTTCTTAGACAGGTATATACTTAATAGTTGTCTGTAACCCATATTGTCCCAGACTCCTCAAACAAGTCTTTTTGGGAATGAGGTATTTTTTGTATGTGTTTTTTTTCTAGAAATCCTTTTTGTCAATATATAACATTATGCATTTAGAAAGTGGGTAAAACTTTTAAATTTCCATTACACGTATTCTAGGTGTATTTTCTGTATAATGGTGAACTATATTGATTGTATACTTGTATATTATATTATGGTAAACTATATTGATTGTATACTTGTATATTATATTATGGTAAACTATATTGATTGTATACTTGTATATTATATTATGGTAAACTATATTGATTGTATACTTGTATATTATATTATGGTAAACTATATTGATTGTATACTTGTATATTATATTATGGTAAACTATATTGATTGTATACTTGTATATTATATTATGGTAAACTATCTTGATTGTATACTTGTATATTATATTATGGTAAACTATATTGATTGTATACTTGTATATTATATTATGGTAAACTGTATTGATTGTATTCTTGTATATCATATCATGGTAAACTATATTGGTTGTATACCTGTATACTATATTATAGTAAACTATATTGATCGTATACTATATGCTTCTAGGGTATACAGAAACTAATTGACACGGTTGGAGTTAAGGGGTTCAAAGACATTGTTGTAGCTAATGATATAACCAGTGGATTGTGTCATATGTAGGTTTCTTTATTCTTTTCATAATCATTAAACTATCTGTGATATGTTTATGATATATTAACTGAATGTTGTGTTTCTATCAGACGCCATGCGTAACATACTCTGAATGTTTTTTATAGTTATTTCCATGTAAGTTTAAACACGAATTAATGATTGGTAGATTTTGTTTTCGTGTTTTATGTCTGTTCTGAACATTATATTTAGTTATATTCTGGCGGGGAGTTCACCCGATCAGTTTTCCTGAACCCTTAACCAGTACATTAACGAGCAATTTAAAAAAGAAGGTTATGGTTCTTACAACAACATATTGTATGATATGAAGAACAACAATCTAGCTGATTATGGATATTTGTTGTTATTTTCAGGGTACAATCAGCTGGTCTAGGTGGTCTAAAACCTAATTCTGTTATCATTGGCTGGCCGTATGGTTGGAAAGTAAACCAGAAAGAAAACACACATAAAGTACTTGTTGGTGCGTGAACATTCCGTTTGTATTTTTCTTAACCTTTGTACAACTGTTGTACATTTCTGAACCTTTGTACAACTGCTGTACATTTCTGAATCTTTGTACAACTGTTGTACATTTCTGAACCTTTGTACAACTGCTGTACATTTCTGAACCTTTGTACAACTGCTGTACATTTCTGAATCTTTGTACAACTGTTGTACATTTCTGAACCTTTGTACAACTGCTGTACATTTCTGAATCTTTGTACAACTGCTGTACATTTCTGAATCTTTGTACAACTGTATATTAATACAAACAATATTTTTCGTAAATTCTAAAAAAGCAATTACAATGTAACTAAAGGCCAATTAACTCAATACCAATAAACTCAGCTTTTTAAGAATGAAAAATAGGAACACTGGCAACACTTGTTCTAGAGACAATACTCATTAGGAAACCATTTGCATTTAGAGACGCATTTCCAATTCCTTTTTGCGTATCTTTTTTTACTACGTACATGTATTATGTAGATTCGGATATGCGTGATCGCATTTTTCTCGTCCATTTAGTAGTCTCCTATTATAAGTTGCACTGCATATCGTTTTATGTCAGAATTGAATATACCCATCTAATTGTATTTACTGTGTACGTGTTGTAAATATTTTCAGAAACAATGGAATGTGTACGAGCGGCAGAGATGGCGCTGCTTGTTGTAAAAGGTGCAGAAACATTTCCTCTGATTTCTGAAAAGAAGAAAGGCACGATTGATGTATGGTGGATTGTTCATATCCTTTAACCAGTTCACATGGTTTTGTATATATTTATACCATTTCACATGGTATGGTTTTATATATATTATACCAGTTCGCATGGTATATGGTTTTATGTAGATTTATACCAGTTCACATGTTATGGTTTTATATATATTTATACCAGTTCGCATGGTATGGTTTTATATATATTTATACCAGTTCGCATGCTATGGTGTTGTATATATTTATACCATTTCACATGGTATGGTTTTATATATATTTATACCAGTTCGCATGGTATGGTTATATATATATTTATACCAGTTCGCATGGTATGGTTTTATATATATTTATACCAGTTCGCATGGTATGGTTTTATATATATTTATACCAGTTCGTATGGTATGGTTTTATATATATTTATACCAGTTCGCATGGTATGGTTTTATATAGATTTATACCAGTTCGCATGGTATGGTTTTATATATATATTTTTATACCAGTTCGCATGGTATGGTTTTATATATATTTATACCAGTTCACATGTTATGGTTTTATATATATTTATACCAGTTCACATGTTATGGTTTTATATATATTTATACCAGTTCACATGGTATGGTTTTATATATATTATACCAGTTCACAATGTATGGTTTTATATTATATTTATACCAGTTCACATGGTATATGTTTTTATATATATTATACCAGTTCACATGGTACTGTTTTATATATATTCATACCAGTTCACATGGTACGGTTTTATATATTAAACCAATTCACATGGTACATGGTTTTATATATATTTATACCAGTTCACATGGTATGGTTTTATATATATTATACCAGTTCACATGGTATGGTTTTATATTATATTTATACCAGTTCACATGGTATATGGTTTTATATATATTATACCAGTTCACATGGTACAGTTTTATATATATTTATACCAGTTCACATGGTACGGTTTTATATATATTATACCAGTTCACATGGTACAGTTTTATATATATTATACCAGTTCACATGGTACAGTTTTATATATATTATACCAGTTCATATGGTACAGTTTTATATACATTATACCAGTTCACATGGTATGGTTTTATATATATTTATACCAGTTCACGTGGTATGGAATAACGTGGGACGTCCATTTCACCAGTGACTACATTTGGAAAGACAGTGAAATGTTTCTTTTATTCAGTATAAATTTCGCTAAAACTTAATAATTCATACATTGAAAAGCATTATGTGCACATAGTGCAATTGGCTTTGCAAGTGACTATGCTAGATATTTTTTACACTTTTTATTAACTGTAATGCATATGCTTTGATAAAAAATGTATTGTTTGAAGCCATTCTCCGCTTAACACATTCAAAAGAAAGCATCGACATATTATCTTGATGAATAAATCACCTAAGAACATGTAGATTTCTATATGAATCTTTAGCTTACATGACTGCTATTTTTAAAATCTGAGAAACTGTTAACATTACATACCACACCATTGGTTTCTCTTACTGTTGCGTAGCCAGTAGAAAAACCAAATTTCCGATGGTCGGGAAGTATAAACGTGCGAGTAACTTGTTATAGTAAAATTATATAATTCATCTGTTGCATAAATGCTGTGTTACAATTCCATTCCTATGTTTTACGGACCTTAACTTCCAGTAAAAGATGACGGTCTTCTTGTGCTTCTACCTTATCTCCTGCAGCAGCATAAAACATGGCAAAAATGCAAGCTTAGAATCTTCACCGTGGCACGTATCCTTTAGATGTTGTATTAATTACAATGTAGATGGATTTGCGTTTTATTCTCGAAATATGGAAAACCTTTCATTTGGTAGTATCTGTAATAAAATATAGAATTAATGATTGTTAAGATGGCCTCCGTGATCACGTGGTTATGTTCTCTGACTAATCACTAGCACCTGACCGCTGTAAATTCGAATCCAATCCGTGACGAGACACAGTTCGCTCATGAGGAGACTGTCAATCCTGCTTGCGGAAGGTTGGTATATAGTAATACACAGGTACGTGAATGAATACCATCTTCCTTAATCAGTAAAACTGAAGACGTCGTCAAATGCTCATGACTGTTAGCGCCAGGATCATCTAGTACATGTACTTATACAAATGTAATCAGTTATGTGTGTGTTTACTACAACTCTTGTTTTAAGCTTCAAATGTGATGAACAGTGTCTATAGTATTAGTAATCAGATTTAATCTTAATTTAGCAGAACACTATTTTTTATTCACAAATAACGTAAATGGAGTTGTTTCCCTTTGACCGTTAATAAGAAATAACTGATAACAATATACAGATGAAGAAGGATTTGGAGAAGTTTATGTACATGTTACGTATAGAAGCTGTGGTAGACGTCGTTGACATGGTATAAAAATATTGATGTCAGAAATATTATTTTGTTCTTTGTTTGAGTAATATATCAGAAACCAAAGGGTTATTTATGATTTCCACGTGTGAACATGACAGAAAGTTTTGTTGTTAACGTATACAATTTCCTAGAAATTAATATAAATGTAATTATTTATTCTGATATTTATTTAAATGAACAACTGCAATCTGGGCCGGTGTTTCTGAAGTCAAAGTAAACTGTACTAAGACGGATATTCGTAGAAATTTCATCATATTCTTGCTAGTTAAAGACTTCATTACAGCTGATGCTTTAATACCTATTTCATTACAAGCCGGATGAAGACCTCTCAATAGATGCTTACGAAAGAACTCTCCAGATGGAACAGCGGATTGAAATGATGAAAGCGAGGCTAAATATGACGTCATCCAATGATGCCAGAAAAAATCACCACACTTCTAATTTAGAGTCTAAAGTGGACATTCGTGATAAACCAAATGATGTAAATGAAAGTGACGAAGCGCAAGAACTTAATCAATTTACATTTACTGCCTCCAGTCTAAAATCACCTCATACGTTAGGAGAAATTGCTGAGAATGTAAATAAGAACATTGGAAATGTATACGGAAGTCCACCCGCATTGGGACCGTAAGTATTTATTGTTTGGTTAAGTAAGTTTGGGAAGAAATGAATGGTTCAGATGCATGCTCTAGATGCATTTCACTAGAGTTCAAGTCCGTTGACACTTCAAACAACACGTGTAGTTATTTATTTTAACGCTCCTCCAACATGTGTGTGACCAGTATACATAGTTTGCATCTTGGTTCCAGATCATACTGCAATTTATTCGCAGAAATTTCTTCAATTGACAGTTCGTCCTTTTACTGACTTCGAGAACTTTCAGTATGCTTATAACAATTGTGGTATTTACTACTATTATTCATTAAGGATGGTGCACTTTCAGTATTATGACTATGCTTAGTACA
Source organism: Lutraria lutraria (assembly GCA_964023205.1). NCBI lineage: Eukaryota > Metazoa > Mollusca > Bivalvia > Venerida > Mactridae > Lutraria > Lutraria lutraria. The sequence goes on from OZ026839.1 coordinate 39,822,236, forward strand.
GTGCAACTTCATCAGAGCGGCCCTCAATCTCCCATCAACAACAGCATGATTTTTCCCACTGCACGTTTTAACTATTAATTTAACTCCCTAGAGCAACAACCTCTCAACAGCATCATACTTGTGTTTCTACCTAAATCCAGGTTGCGCATGCACTGTATTGTAATTAATGTTGATAGCAAAAAAAAGAAAAACATGTTTATCACTGTATAATTATATATGTATTGAATACTGTTGCATATTCATAAGCAAACCAGTATCCACAATGATTTATTTTGTAGAAATAAAAAGAATGTAGATAGAATGCATACGGCAGTTAAACTCAACAGTGTCATACAACGTGAATCATCTGAAGCACAGCTTATTATAACAAACTTACCACCATTTACCAGAAACCCTACAGAAACGGAGGATGAACAGCATTGTATCCTTTTATACAACTTTCATTTCCTTTACATCCGATACTTCTCCTTTAGGTCCGTCTGATATTGCTGTTTCACGTCTGATATTGCTGCTTTACGTCTGATACTGCTCATTTACGTTTGTAACGGCTCCTTTACGTGTGTTACTGCTGCTTCTGATACTGCTCCTTTACGTCTATTACAGCTCCTTTACGTCTGATACTGCTCCTTTACGTGTGTTTCTGCTGCTTTACATCTGATACTGCTCCTTTACGTCTGTTACAGCTCCTTTACGTCTGTTACTGCTCCTTTACGTGTGTTACTGCTGCTTTACATCTGATACTGCTCCTTTACGTCTGTTACTGCTCCTTTACGTGTGTTTCTGCTGCTTTACATCTGTTACTGTTCCATTATATCTGTTACTACTCCTTTACGTCTGATACTGCTGCTTTACGTCTGTTACAGCTGCTTTACATCTGTTACTGCTGCTTTACATGTGTTATTGCCACTTTACATCTGATACTGCTCCTTTATGTCTGATACTGCTTCTTTACGTCTTTTACTGCTGCTTTACATCTGTTACAGCTCCTTTATGTCTGTTAATGCTGATTTACGTCTGTTACAGCTCCTTTACGTCTATTATTGCTGCTTTACATCTGTTACTGCTGCTTTACATCTGTAACTGCTCCTTTACGTCTGATACTGCTCCTTTATGTCTGATACTGCTTTTTTACGTCTGTTACTGCTGCTTTACATCTGTTACTGCTCCTTTACGCCTGTTCCTGCTCCTTTTTTTGTTTGTCTTCAAACCGCTCTTTTTGTCCTTGTTGACTTTAAAGAGGACATTTCTTCTTATGTTAGATTTGAATGAAATGTTTGTGAATGAGGCGTCCGTTAATTTGTGGTCCTCTTCCTATGAACAGTTCCTTGACATTTCTACAGACATGGAGTTTCTTGAGGTGTTAACCGAAGGTCTTAAACGTGTGATGTTGGTGAGAGGAGGCGGAAGTGAAGTCATCACGATTTATTCTTAATGTCTGCTGGTTGCCTTGACAACTACCGTCCGACATTTTTTTGTCACCAAATTAAAGCACAATTTGATTTTAGAGGAGGTAATGATGATGAAATGTATGTTTTATGCTACAAGAAGTGTGAACTATATCTTAAGCTTGTTTGTTGTGACATGTAAGACCAGTGCAAATAGACATGCCAAGATATACTGCTACTCTTAAAGATAGAATCGCCTGGAAGAAGACTTTTAAATACCACTTTACTTAGTGGAAAGATGTCTAAAATATTGTTGCTACGAACAATTGACATTTTAACTGATGTTAAAGATCACCTTTTAAAGGTCACCTTTTTAATCCTACTGACCATTAGAACAAATGTCACCATATGAACAAAGGTCACCATATGAATAAAGGTCACCATTATATGAACAAAGGTCACCATACGAATAAAGGTCGCCATTATATGAACAAAGGTCATTCAGTAAACAAATGTCACCATCATATGAACGAAGGTCAATTAGTAAACAAATGTCATCATTATATGAACAAAGGTCATTCAGTAAACAAATGTCGCCATTATATGAACAAAGGTCATTCAGTAAACAAATGTCACCATTATATGAACAAAGGTCATTCAGTAAACAAATGTCACCATTATATGAACAAAGGTCACCATATGAACAAAGGTCACCATAAGGACAAATGCCACCATATGAACAAAGGTCACTTTGAGAACAAAGGTCATTTAGTAAAAAGGGTGACTTTTTTCCTCATACTGAACGTATGAACAAAGGTCACAATATGAACATTAATTGACATAGTAGACCAAATATGTCCAAGTGAAAAAGAGCATAATGTGGCCATAGGTGAAGGCCATAATTACTGTTTATTAGTTTGATGGTGGTTTAATGTATTTTTCACATTTGAGAATTTATCTCTATAAACTCATCTCTATTTGAGTTAAAAAGCACTTAGTATGATAAATGTTATTTTAACTATTTTTGTTGCTGTGTAACATATGTTTTTATTTATTCTTATACATGTATATAAATGAATTTAGATTGTAAAGTCGAGGGGTGGTTCGGTTGTCTAGCTGTAACACACTGGACTACCAATAGTCATGGGTTCGAATCTCGGCTGGATTTTGATATTTCAGGGAAGATTTTTCAGTTTCCCAATCCCCACTAGCGAATCCAGTGCTGTGTTGAGAAAAGCACTGGAAATGTGTGAGATGGGTATCGAAGCTTAACACCAGGCACGAAAAAGAACCAACCAAGAAAGTTTTCGAAATCAGAGTAGGGATATAAATACCTGGCAAATACCCCCGGTTCTCCTGTATCTTCTCTCCCCTCTCTTGGAGAGAAGAGGGGGGGGGGGGGGGGGGGGTTCTGGTGGGACCATAGCTGTACAATGGACCTTTAAACAACAGATAAATTGAAATTGTAAAAGTCTGTCAGTATAATTTACTAACTAGTTTGTCATGATATTATAATAAATGTAGCTATTTATTGTCTTCACAGTCTTCCTGCTTTGTATTGAATTCCAGACTTTTATATCTGAATGGACACTAAAACACACATTAGTTGTAGCTATCACTAAAAGGATAAATAAACGCTTCAGTGTATGTAGCTATATGTATTTTTAAAATGCTACACATGTATGACAGTAGATATGGGAATGTCTGGAATTATAAACAAACTCGTCATTTGTTGTAACTATTCCTAAAAAGACACATGTATTAGTGGATGTAGCTATTTGTAAAATGACACACATGAATTAGTGGATGTAGCTATTTGTAAAATGACACACATGTATTAGTGGATGTAGCTATTTGTAAAATGACACACATGTATTAGTGGATGTAGCTATTTGTAAAATGACACACATGTATAAAAGTGGATGTAGCTATTTGTAAAATGACACACATGTATAAAAGTGGATGTAGCTATTTGTAAAATGACACACATGTATAAAAGTGGATGTAGCTATTTGTAAAATAACACACATGTATAAAAGTGGATGTAGCTATTGGTAAAATGACACACATGTATAAAAGTGGATGTGGCTATCTCTGAAATAATACAGAAATATTAGTATAGAACTTTAATAATGTGAAAGATTAGGAGGTCCTGAGGTCTAGAGACCTGCCAAGTTTTAGATTTGGGGTTATAAATAACAAAGAACCATATTATATTCAGGTCATTAATTAATTCACAGATAAAAGTAATTATGGTTTGTAGTAAATACTAAAACATGGTTTCAATATATGAAACAATCTTAACATATGTAGACATCTATTTGTTAGCAAAGATAAACGAGAATACTGTCCTTATCCCTTCTGTTATAACATTTACAAGCTTTAACTGGTTAACATTGACTTCTTTAATAAAGTCAGTCCATGATAATTTTCAGAATTTTTTTCTTACATTCTAAAATTTATGCAAGTGAAAGGATTTCTATTATACTACAAATATACAATTCTAAAATAAAATTTTACTTTGCTTTATCATGTCTTTAAAATTTGGCATTGATCCCTTACAGCACTTTGATTTCATTAAGCCAAAAATGTAATGGTTTTGAAACAGTCTTTAGTGATAGTCTAGCAAATAATTTCATTGTCCAATCAATTAGACAAACAATATAAACATTGTCTTATAATAATTACAAAAGATAACATAACATAAACCAACCAATTAAAACAGTAGGTGTACAGAATGTCTGAGTAGCATTAATGGTAAATGATATTACATAAATAAGTTTGTGTCTAAATATTCATTTGACTAGAGTAAATTAGTGTGTAAATCATGTATCACTTAAAAAGATTCAACAAAGTAGGTTATGTCCTATTTAACACTCATATATATCACCCATGCAACAAACAATAGTTTCTTACTTCAACCTACTAATAAAACATTATTTGCATTTACAGGTACATGAGTCAATTCATATCATAATCCTTTAAAACATAACAATTCAATAAAAACTTCAATAAAAAAAATGTTATATTATATGTTAATAAATCAGTGATTTGATATAGGCCCTGTTATTTGTCAGAGGGCAGTCATATTGGCCCAAGGCCGAGGGCCAAATACGACTGTCCCGAGGACAAATAACAGGGCCTATATCAAATCACTGATTTATTGACAATTTTATTAAATAACTTTATTATCTGAATCAGTTTCATTTTAAATGTTTTGAAACCACATGAATAGCAAATTATTTATACAAGATGGCTGCCATTTCAGCTAAAATCTATATCACTTTTTGGCCCTGCTCTAGCAGCCAATCAAATTGATTAAAATGCGGGCCAATATCTTTATCACTTTTCCACCCAGGGCCGGAAAGTGATATAGATATTGGCCCGCTTATTGGAAATGCCAATGCATTATTACGCCAGGCAGTAAACAAATTACAAGGCTGATAATAAATAGTTATTTAATAAATATATATAAAGTTGTCTGGCACTGTACATATAAAATATCTTGAAACACATACAAAAATATCAAGCCAACATTTTCATAAAAATCATAAGAAACCAAAAACCTCTTTTAAATGTTTTCTGATTGTACAACATACTCAGTATACCACATAAAACATTTACTTACCAAACAATAATATGACTTACAAATGTATACATTATCATTACATTAAAGAATTAATGCAGACAGATAATTATGCTCTCATTCCATAACTTAGCTAATCTTTTATGAAGTACAAGTCAAAGTTCATTCTAGTTGTTTTACACCATGGCATCATGCATATATCATGTTTTTACTGCTCTTGTGTAAACTGAAGAACTTCCAAGAGGTGATCAGTATGGGTGGATTCTGATTGTTCAATTTCTGGAGTGTTAGGATTTGCCTGAATTATCTGTAAAAATATATACAACACTATTGTATTAACTATGTCAATGTTTACAAATCATTAGGCACTTGAGTTTCTTATCAAACCAAGCGTTATTGTTCACAATTTAAAAAAAAGTGGAAAATAGCCTAACACTTCTCACTCAATAAACAAACCATGTGTTGTATCATATGTATCATATATCAAATTTTGTCCAGTAATGTAAATATCCTGAGTAGAACAGGATAATATATAAACAAAATACCATCAAACAAAATAATTAAAATCTTAAACAAAATAAAAGCCTATACTTCCTAAAATAGTAAAAAGTTCACTGACACAAGAAAGTATATACTCCCTAAAAAGTTCACTGACACAAGAAAGTATATACAGTCAAACTTGTTAACAAAGGGTATTACTGGGAAAGACATAATGTGATGTTTATTGACAGGTGTCTTTTATTTCGAGGTCATTTTGTTCTGAATTTTCAATGACGGTTTCGAAGAATGGCCTATATTCACATGACGGCCGCTAACACAGGTTTGACTGTACTCACTAAAAAGTTTACTTACACGAGAAAGAAGAAGATCAGCTTGAATGTGGGTCACTTCTGCAGACACCAGTAAGTTATCCAATGACTCACGGTCCATACAAAAATTTTGTCCAAATCCAACAACAACATTAGTGAGTGGTTTTGGACCTTTTTGAGAGATAAATCTCTCCAACGCTGGCTTGAAATAGTTCATCAGATCATAAACCAAAGTTTCCACATCTCTTTCAAGTTTCAGAATTTCACATTTATTTTCAAGAGTAGGTCGAGATACATATATTCTGCACCTGCAAGTTGAATTAATCAAAATAATTACTTTAAAAAATAAGCAAGTAAATGTTCATACCATCTGAGTCATACGGGTGTATCTGGTGTTCTCAAACTTAATTATCTCTATTAAATTCCACTCACTTATAAAATGATTTCTCACTCTAAAATAAATAACATAATAAACAAGAGGGCCATGATGGCCCTATAAATGCTCACCAGGAGAAAAGGTCATTTGGAGATTAACATTGTTGAAGTTTTCTATACGAGTCTTAGTAAGATCAAGTGACCCATCTTGGCCGTTTTTTATCCCATGGCCATTATATGAACAGATTTAAAAGAGGTCCATTAGACAAAGCTAGATACCAAATATCTTAGAACTAGGCCTTGTGGTTTCGGAGAAGATTTTTTAAAATTTTCCTATATAAAATTGAATAAACCCCAGGGCAGGGCCAAATTTGACCCCGGGGCCATAATTTGAACAAACTTGGTAGAGGTCCACTAGACAATGCCACATACAAAATATCTATTAAAAAGCTCTAGGCCTTGCGGTTTCGGAGAAGAAGATTTTTTAAATTTTCCTATATAAGTCTATATAAATCAAGTGACCCCCGGGGCGGGGCCAATTTTGACCCTAGGACAATAATTTGAACAAACTTGGTAGAGGTCCACTAGACAATGCTACATACCAAATATCTTAGCTCTAGGCCTTGTGGTTTCGGAGAAGAAGATTTTTTAAATTTTCCTATATAAAATAGAATAAACCCCAGGGCAGGGCCAATTTTGACCCCGGGGCCATAATTTGAACAAACTTGGTAGAGGTCCACTAGACAATGCCACATACAAAATATCTAAGCTCTATGCCTTGCGGTTTCGGAGAAGATTTTTTAAATTTTCCTATACAAGTCTATATAAATCAAGTGACCCCCGGGACGGGGCCAATTTTGACCCTAGGGCAATAATTTGAACAAACTTGGTAGAGGTCCACTAGACTATGCTACACACCAAATATCAAAGCTCTAGGCATTGTAGTTTTTGACAAGAAGATTTTTTAAAATTTCTTATATAAGTCTATGTAAAATCAAGTTACCCCCGGGGCGGAGCCAATTTTGACCCTAGGGGAATAATTTGAACAAACTTTGTAGAGTTCCATAAGACAATGCTACATACCAAATATCTCAGCTCTAGGCCCTGTTGTTTCAGACAAGAAGACTTTTTAACTTTTTTCTATTTGTTGCCATAGCAACCAGAATTTTTTATGAAATTTAATTTTTTGAACAACTTTGAAAGGGGACCACCCAAGGATCATTCCAGCCAAGTTTGGTTGCAATCGGCATAGCGGTGTAGGAGGAGATGTTGTTTTAAGTAAACATGGACGCCGCGTAATCGTAACGACGCACGATGGACGCAGGGCGATCACAAAAGCTCACCCTGAGCACATTCGTGCTCTGGTGAGCTAAAAAGCTGTTCATATATACAGGGGCACTCCTTGTATCGACTTGTTCACACCAGATATCCAGACTTGTTTGTGACAAGATTTTATAGGATTAAACTTTCATTTCTGGTTGTTTATGGAAGTGTAAACTCCCTCCATTGACCAAGCAAAATGCGTAGATTTCTTAGAACTGGAAATAATCAGACTTGTCAAGTACTCATATTGAATAAAAAACTTCCCAAATCTGGATTAATACATAATGTAATAAACATGTTTACATACCTGCATTTTCTAGTAGCATATATGTTTCCATTCCTTACAGTGATAAGAACACCTCGATCTGTGGCACTCAATAAGTTCAGTGTAAGTTTTTGTTGGTTAGGATTCTGTAAGTCACATATTGGGAGGGGTATCTGTTTGGCTTCTATTGGACCAAACATCTGAAAATATTAATCAATTCTGTCTAAGTCAAATATCATCCATTATTGTCTTTAAAATAGCAAAAATATAATAAATGTTCAAATTACACAATATGGACACCTTCAACATAAGTTCTGGGTCTGAAATGATTAATTACTGAATCAGGGCATCCATGCATCTTCTGCACTTAATACATGTACTTACATGTTCAAAATCCTCTTGATTGAGATTCACAGGTTTGGCAAAGAATATTCGACATCCGAAAGGATTATCACATGATTCTTCGCACTTTGTGACCCCGAGGTACTTAAGGTAAAGGTCAATCTTCTTGTCTGAAAAAATAATTGTAATGAGGATTAATAGAAGAAGTGACAGCTGATTAATGAATAAATAAATTAAGGACAACACTAGTGTCCAGGAGTTATAGACAAAAGCTAACCAATCTTTATCTAAACTGAAGTTATTTTTTGGAATTATGTATTTAACTACCACACTATAAAGAATGTTAAAAAAATCTTTGTTGGGTGGGTGGGACTAATGTCTGTTTTCTGTGGGAAGGGTGGGACGAATGTCTGTTTTCTGTTGGGTGGGTGGGACTAATGTCTGTTTTCTGTGGGAAGGGTGGGACGAATGTCTGTTTCCTGTTGAGTGTGTGTGGGACTAATGTCTGTTTTCTGTGGGGTGGGTGAGACTAATGTCTGTTTTCTGTTGGGTGGGTGGGACTAATGTCTGTTTTCTGTTGGAAGGGTGGGACGAATGTCTGTTTTCTGTTGGGTGGGTGGGACTAATGTCTGTTTTCTGTGGGGTGGTGGGACTAATGTTTATTTTATGCAGTATTTCTGCTACCTACTAGCTAACCTTACACGTTTTCCTGGATTCTGCTCCAGTACTAACCTGACTCTCCAAGTAACTTTCAACTCCTTTACACGAGTGATTAGCCATGGAGTATGAACTGTCTCAGACACAATCCTCCACATATGTGATCAGCCATGGAGTATGAACTGTCTCAGACAATCCTCCACACAAGTGATCAGCTGTGGAGTATGAACTGTCTCAGACACAATCCTCCACACAAGTGATCAGCTGTGGAGTATGAACTCTCTCAGACACAATCCGCCATACAAGTGATCAGCTGTTGAGTATGAACTGTCTCAGACACAATCCGCCATACAAGTGATCAGCTGTTGAGTATGAACTGTCTCAGACACAATCCTCCACACAAGTGATCAGCTGTGGAGTATGAACTGTCTCAGACACAATCCTCCATACAAGTGATCAGCTGTTGAGTATGAACTGTCTCAGACACAATCCTCCATACAAGTGATCAGCTGTGGAGTATGAACTGTCTCAGACAATCCTCCACACAAGTGATCAGCTGTGGAGTATGAACTCTCTCAGACACAATCTTCCACACAAGTGATCAGCTGTGGAGTATGAACTCTCTCAGACACAATCCGCCATACAAGTGATCAGCTGTTGAGTATGAACTGTCTCAGACACAATCCTCCACACAAGTGATCAGCCATGGAGTATGAACTGTCTCAGACACAATCCTCCATACAAGTGATCAGCTGTGGAGTATGAACTGTCTCAGACACAATCCTCCATACAAGTGATCAGCTGTTGAGTATGAACTGTCTCAGACACAATCCTCCACACAAGTGATCAGCTGTGGAGTATGAACTGTCTCAGACACAATCCTCCACACAAGTGATCAGCTGTGGAGTATGAACTGTCTCAGACACAATCCTCCACACAAGTTATCAGCTGTTGGGTATGAACTGTCGCAGACACAATCCTCCACACAAGTTATCAGCTGTTGGGTATGAACTGTCTCAGACACAATCCTCCACACAAGTGATCAGCTGTTGAGTATGAACTGTCTCAGACACAATCCTCCACACAAGTGATCAGCTGTGGAGTATGAACTGTCTCAGACACAATCCTCCACACAAGTTATCAGCTGTTGGGTATGAACTGTCGCAGACACAATCCTCCACAGAATTACAGACCCTTCTAGATAGCAAAACATGTACATAATTAAAACAGGTTAACATTTACCATTGGTATCAAGTCTTGCTGAACTGATCACCTCCTCGAGGGTTAACGGATTGTTGTTCTGTCCAGGTAATGGCTTCTTGGCAATTTGTTCAATAAATTTAGGTCTGTCAGCTGCAAACAAATGGAGGAATATAGTTACATCAGAGACATGTTAGCTATGTCTCTGGTTACATGAATGAAAATTACGGCATGAATAATATTATGAAATAATGGTAACATTCCTTTTGAGTACAATAATGTTCTCAAACAGGGGGTCAAAGGTCAAAGGATATAAATCCAAAGGTCAGAAGGTATATCTAATAGCAAATTTTGTGCCAATTATACTATTGAACTCATTTTGAGAGGGTTGAGAAATATTTAAGTATTCAGTATTGTAACATTTAATCATAATAACAAAAAGAAGCATGCTGATGGTCCTTGTTTGAAGGTATGACTAATAATTGATCATACACAAATGACTCCCAGACAAGTTAACTTACACTTACCACGCATTTTGAATGATTCACCTGCTGACTCTAATGATAAATTCCTCATGTCAGCACTATCAAGTTTTATAAGATCGCCAGAATCCATACTTTGTATATCTGATGGAAGACGATCTGTCATGTCAATATCAGTTTCAGCTACAATACAAAAGTCTAAATGATAAACTAGTTAGCTTATTCATTATCATCAAACTTTGAAACATTAATTAAAAGTGTAATAGGTTTTAATCAGTACAAGTAACAGTATTATATGTTTTAATTAGTATAAAGAAAATTAATCAACAAAACAATCAAAGGAAAAGACAGTAGACAGGTTCCAATGATACAATTTTACACCTACAGACTGGTTCTAGTGATATCATTTTAAACAAACAGACTGGTTCTAGATTGATATCATTTTAAACAAACAGACTGGTTCTAGTGATATCATTTTATATAAACAGGCTGGTTCTAGTGATATCATTTTGTATATTAAACAGACTGGTTCTAGTGATATCATTTCAAACAAACAGACTGGTTCTAGTGATATCATTTTAAACAAACAGACTGGTTCTAGTGATATCATTTTGTATATTAAACAGACTGGTTCTAGTGATATCATTTCAAACAAACAGACTGGTTCTAGTGATATCATTTTAAACAAACAGACTGGTTCTAGTGATATCATTTTCAACAAACAGACTGGTTCTAGAGTGATATCATTTTAAACAAACAGACTGGTTCTAGTGATATCATGTTGTATATTAAACAGACTGGTTCTAGTGATCCACAATTTTGATGTTATAAACAATACTTACACATAACAGTTGTTGGAATGGTTGGTACACCAATAACTGGGTCCTGAAAGGATAAGATACATGTAAGAATAAAGTAAAATAAATTATGAACATTTTAGATTATTATATAAACATCATACATTGCAACTAAACAATACTGAATTCAAGAGCTATCTTCATATCTCCAAAGCTTGAAGATTCATTACAGTCTATGAGATTACAAATACTTATTATATACATAAACTAACCTCAAGTAAGGTATGAATTTTAATAAAATATGACATGATTGAAATCAATCAATTCATTAATTGATCAATTAATATATCAATCAATTAATCCATGAGCCATTTCTTATTCACCTCATATTTGTTTGCTTGAGTCATTTGTCCAAGCAGTAGTTGATTTAAGTCTAAGCCTAAACAATTTGGCCTCTGTGAAACACACAAATTCTGCTGGTTGGTGAGATTTGAACTAGTGACTAACTGAAAATGGTTTATGTATCTGTTGTAAGTAGACATCTTTAGTAATATCAAACCAAAAAAATACATAAAAATAACAAAAAGAATTAAACGGTTGCTTTGAACAATAAGGTTGAAAATCTATATAGGCAACATTAGTCAAAGTGCCAAAGCTGGAGCAGCAGGTGCGGCGATCACCTGCCCAATATTTTGGCAAGAAAGGAATATGGGCAAACTTTCACTTGAGGCAGGGAACACCTGAACCAACCCCCTCCGCCGCCCCAATGTAAAATTGCTTCCATTGCCCCTGTTAGTGGATAATGTGTTGATATATTATTATGTACATTTTAAATCCTGTCATATATATAACAAATACTGTTTTGTTTCCTTTATTGAAGTTCCAACCAATAAAGAACTAAATGTGCTATGATATCTAAATGTAAACACCTTCAAATGAAACACCTTGATTGCTATGAAAAGAAAAAAATGAAATAGAAAAATAAAAAAATAGTACTGTACAATAAATTAAAATCTGTAGCTTGAGGTTTTAAAAACTACAAATGAATATCATATACACTACCCACCGGTGTGAAGTCCATAGCACTGTGCTGAGAGTTACTGTCAGAGTCATCCATATAGTGTGTCTCAAATCTGTTCGAGAAAAGCACAGACTCTCCACCTGAAAATAAACCAGTATATTAATAAATAACAAAAAATCCAAGTCTTATAAACAAGACTTGCTTGTAAAATAATTATTATTTGTAGTTAAAAAATAAATCACCTGAATCTAAACTATTATTTAATGACTGTTAATATACTGCGAAGCATGTATTCTAGCAACCACTTAACAGGTTACATCTATTTAGATTTCACAATATGCTCACTGACTTGACCTTGCATAATGTTATGTTTTAGATCAGACCATCTTTAAAAAATTTGTTTGGGGTAACCCTACCAAGAGAATATTCAGTCGGTAGGTAGGTAGGAAATATTTTTTCTTACAATTAAGTTTCACATTTTATTGAACCCAAAATACCTACATGTATTAATATACTGTAAACCAGGAAATTATTTCGCGCATTTTAAGTTAGTGAGTTTCGCGGTCGGGTTGTTTCCGCAAAAGTAAAATGCTGCGAATCACTGTCTTGTCATAAAACCGTGAATAGTTACAGGTTTTATTGTTTTTGACACCCCTTATTAGAGTAGGCTGCGATTGAATATACACAGGGATAACTATTGTTATAGTCACTAATTGATGTGCAAACAAACCATTTCCTATTTGTGTTCGACTTTTGTGTCGTAAAAACTATGTATCTTGCCAAACTAACCACTAATATCAATATTCCAACTAGAATCAACAATAACTGGCCTTAAACTTCTCAAACTATATATTCACCCAATCACCATGACCACTGACCAGGCAAATTAGCATTAGGTATATTGCAATGCTGTGTCATGCTATTCAAAGTATGCATTTCATTCAAAACGTGTTTTGTTTAGTGGGATTCGTGGTCTCCTCAAATCCGCGAAAGTTTAATGTCGCGAATATGCCTGGGTGCTTAAAAATGCGAAAGTTTCTTGACGCGAAAGTTTCCTGGTTTACAGTATTGAAGAAAAAACATTTTTACCTAAGAGACCAAAAAAGGTTGGGTAGGGTCGTATTTGGTAAGTAAGTAGCATTACCTTGACTTTTTTTAGGAACAAATCGATAAACCCGATATGGTTCGTCCGTTTGTCCATCCAATTTGTTCAGATGTTTTAATTCTAGAATTCCAGGTAATTTCGTCAAGGCGCATCGGAAACGTGTCTTCCATGTCGGCCAATCAGGTGTGTCAATACCCTCCCGATATTTTCCTGTATGGACGGCCCATTCCTGATATAAACAGTAACATAAGATAAATAATCATCCGTCAATTGATTCAGCAAATTTTTCAAACTTATTTCTTAATAACAAGATAACGATATCAAATCAATGGAAACAAACAAATAAACATACTGTACATTGTAGTACATACAGTACAACCTCTGTAGCTGGGAGCTGCAAATATTGGCTGTCGTTATACAGAGGTTGTTGCTCTACAGAAGGCTGCTCTGGAGAGGTTGTACTGTATATACAAAATTTTGATATCATAATTTATTTGTTTTGAAATTTGCATATTCATTTCATAGTACCTTAATTAAAAAAACTACAGAAATGAAAACCAAAATAAGTTTTTTTTTGAGATAGATTTGTCTGAACACCTCATATCATTTATAAACTTGAAACCTGTTATCAGAAATGTACATCCGTAGAACATTGTGGATTGCAAAGGTAATTGTTATAAGAAACATGTTGCCTGTAAGTGTAGAGACAATGTATACATGACTGAGGAAACCTGGACAGGTAGGAGGGGCTTTGTCCCCCCCCCCCCAATTATTTTGGCTGTAGTGTTAAGTAAAAGGGTCTATAACTGATTCTTCCCCGATCCTCCCCTGTTGTCAGACAAAATCAAGATTGCTTCCTACAGGCCTGATTCAACAGAAAAAACTTCCAATATGACGAACTAATTTATATCTGTTGTATGCAGCTCTTTTATAAATAAATCTATACATTTCTCCATACAGCTATGTACAAACTAGACAAGAATACTCACACGAAATATAATTCCATCTCTCTCTGACCATTCTCTGTTACCAACATGCTTCCATGGCACTTTGAACATTTTCTGCTCTTTATTAATCCATTCTAAGCCTTCAATATCTTGACTGTTTATTCGAGATTCCAACCATGGTTGCATTCTTTGACGATTCTCTTGCGTTAAGTGTCTGCTCATATCAGTATAATATAACTCGTCTGGTCTGAAATATAATAAAAACTGGTTAAACATTAAATATTGCGTTCTTCAAAAATAAATAAATAAAGAAGAGTCCATGAAAGATTAATGCATTGCGCTTCATTAAAAGAGGGAAAAATGCCTCAAGTGGTACAGTAAAAAAAGTCAACTTGCACAAAATGCCTATCGATAAATAACAGATTTTCACAACTTTTGGCAAAAAAAGATATTCAGAAGCTTAAGTCACAGGGCCAAAAACATCACAACAATTTCTAAAGGAACCATTAATTATATGCCAATATGAAGAATAACAGACATACAGAAATCCTGGAATATAATCGGCCATTGCAACACCAAAATTATCCAAAGCCATGATGTTCCCTTAACACTAATGTATGCAATGCACATAGCCAGCAAATAGGAAATAAAATACATTTATGCCCCTCTAAATTTCTAAAGTAGTCCCCAGATTTCCATTTATTTCCTTAATATAATTCCTAGCTGATTACTGATTGGTTTAGATCACCAAAGAAATACACCAATGACAGAATTAGTCCCAACCTGAAGGTAAATTATAAGTTTTATATCAATCATGACAATCAAGATCACATTTCAAGACAAAAGTACAAAACAACAACAAATTTGGCATTCTAAGCATATCAGGTAACTTATTGGATGATTTGATGTGTCAAAAATAATAGATGCAGGTCACTGGCAAGTTATCTCTCCCTTCAAAAATGGACTAATATGGATAATCCAATACATAAAAGTACTTCACATAAACTGGTTTGTGAAAAGCGGATATAAAAACAGTAATTGGTATTTGAGATCCACAGATAATATCAAAGATAAGGGCTTGTAATAAAACCACTGCAGATACTATTATCATAGAAGGTCAATTATTAGGCCATTCTTGAAAAAAATGTTTGTTACTAATTAGAGCATCTCAAGCAATGTTTAACTGAAGGCACTTACAAGCATATGTACAAAGAGCTTTTGTACATTCAGTTAAATTTATAAATGAATTAACTCAGTGGCATATAGATATGTACGCAATCCTTAGGCATTTGTTGACATTTGATGGAAAAGTACAAAATTCTGTTCACTTTGTGGTCATTACAGTATTTCCTAGATCTACTTGTACATACTAATAGAAGTGATTAATGGTTCATTTACATGGAAATTCAATCCTCATATAAATCATTCTAATTGTACAATTCCCAGAAATTTAAGTTTCATTGAAGTTGGTTTTCCATAAAAATCTACATTGTATATCTTCTGAAGACGATAACTGGACATCTACAACCAACATGAGACATGTAAGCATTTATACAATATAATCCATAGATAACAATGGACACTTATCCTAGTCATCTCTGCTTAATAGAATACTATTTATCCATATTGGATATTAGTCTGATTCTGTCCACAGCTGCAGAACAAAAATTAATCAATTAGATATAATTATAATGTCATATAATCGTCAGGCTTATACTAAACAAGCATCAAACATAATCTAACATAATGTCCATGAGTTTGTTTTTAACATGAGAGGCAAGCATATAATATGGTAGCTATGACAAATATGTCAACATGTTAAAAAGGCTGTATTTATAATAAAATTGTTACCTGATAAAGTGAAATTTGTAATAAGTGAAACAGGATAAAAAAGACAATGATACAATAAGGTCACAAACTTGTAGAAGTAATAAACTTGCATATAGCTGTAGTTCTAAGTGTGTAACATCATAAAACTGGGGTTGAGGGAGGCTGTAGGGCCCCTTGCGGGTCAAGGATGAAGCCCAGACAGGAGGTACAGGGGTCAGTGGCCTCCAGAAGTGCATGATATTGGTTTTATAGACTTCTCAGAGAGATTCCTGATAACTAATGACAAGGATATTACTAAATTAAGATTCCATAGTCCGTGTAAATCAAAATGAAAAATACCATTTTTGGCTGACTTTTGAAATTGTTGTGGCATATTAGCCAGTGAGCATGATTCAGACGGAAAATGTGTGTGACACTCAATTCCTGTAACTTGACAAATAATATAAGTTATAATATGGTCAAGCTAAAAAAACACAAAGCAAAAATCACATTACTGCAATAGGACAAAGCTGTATATATTATATATGTGTCTAAATATCCGTATGAATTTAGTACACATGCACTGACATGTTAAATGCTGAAGCTTTGACTTTAACAGTATACATGTCTTAAGTATATCTTCACGTCGAGTTTGAGATAAAATGCGTAAAAACATATAACATGACAAGGCATTGATATGATTAAACAGGTTAAAAAAACTGTTAACATCTACATGTTTAAGTTCTTTTACTGATCTGATATAGCTGCTAGTATTTTAAATAAATGTATATTTTGTACTTATATCTTTTGTTTCACGCAAAAATGCTTGGCAAGAGGAAATATACTTGCAGGAAGTTATGTTTTCACAAGTGACTGTCAAAGATAGAGTTAATTGTATCTAAGATTACAAATGTGTTTTGAATTTAATGACAATAATACATGCCAATAAGGTTAAATCAATGAATCATCCATCTAGCGTACAATCAACATCAATATAACAAATTGATCCAAAATAATACAAATAAGTCATAATTGACAGTGAAATGGTTTTATCAAATATTGAGATGGTCACTAAATGAGGTTTTACTAAATATCTGAGTCATGTCATGATGTCTCAGTGATAGACCATGATGTGATGATAGTTATTAGTATTTACATTAATTAACTTGTACATGCCTTTAATGATATCTAGGAATATATTTCAAGTACCCACTTTTAAATTAATATTCAGATTTCCATGATGTACTTAGTTCTACGTACATGCATATTGTAGTTCCGGTGACTTTCATAATTAACAAGCATCATACGATTGTTTGCTGTATTTCTGTCACGATTTCATCTGTATAACTTGCAAATGAGTAAAGTAGGTCTACTTTTAAATATGAGGTGAAGAAGTTAGAGAATACATCAAACTCATTTATCAGTAGCTATGTACATGCATGTAAATATTATTTGTCCATTCGAACATAAGTCATTCTGTGTGAGTGTCTAATCTGTGTGAGTGTCTAAGTAATGGTGGCATACATACATAGATTGGTGATGAGTTAATAATAGATTAGTGATGGGGCTATAGTTGGGACTATAATTATAGGTTAGTGATCAATGGGGCTATGATCATAGATTAGTGTTGGGACTATAATTATAGGTTAGTGATGGGGCTATAATTATAGGTTAGTGATGGGGCTATAATTATAGGTTAGTGATGGGGCTATAATTATAGGTTAGTGATGGGGCTATAATTATAGGTTAGTTATGGGGCTATAATGATTAATGAGTGATAAAAACTACAAATTTGAAGTTTTTAATTTGTAGTCCAAGGTCCTTAGACTTTTTATATTGAAGTAGCCAGTCCTGTGTTGATAGATAGCAAGCTATTGAATTGTTTTATTCAGTATATCGTTCATACGCATGGGACAATAAAGGTTCCTTCCCAAATATTTTGTAAGAGTACTCTAGATCTATACAGAGACTCTACATTACAATATACATGTGGATTTTCTGATCTATATTGGTCATTTTTATGTTAATTGCTGTTTGCAACTTTTGAGTCATGCAGCACTAAAAAGGGTTTACTGCGGAACTTTCTTCTGACCTTATAAAAACAAATACAAAATGATAAAAATAAGTATGAACATAGAATCACTAGATAGAAATAGAAATCTAGTACAACAAAGAAAACAACTAACATTTGTCTTAGGCCTATACTTAATTAATTGTGGCATATATATATATATATATATATATATATGACATGCATGTGGACCCCAGCTACAGACAGATCTAAACAATTCTATTGCATTGTCCAGATAATAGAACATGAAACTGTTGGTCTGATACCTGCACAAATTAGTACATATGACCTTAGGTGAACCACACAACCCGTGTTGTCATAAAGGAATGTCAGTCATTATGTACCACTGCCTTTATGTACCAGGTCTTAATGTACCACTTATGAGACTTAATGTACCACCTATATGATATAAGGGAAACCATATTTGAACTGTGAATATATATAATACTATATAATAAACATATATAGTATATTTTTTATGTTTATATTAGGGCTACAACGATTCGGGTACCCTACGGTTCGGTTCGAGTATAACCTTCTCGGTTATCGAATATTCGATTCGGATATCTACATCAATAGACTACATAAATTAATGTAGGATTTTTTTAAAAAACTGGTCCCAGTTTCAAGAAAAAATAAGTTTTTACTCAAACTCTTTTTACTCAACTTATTTATTAAATCATAAATTTCTATTGATCTGTTGTATGCAGTTCAGAATGTCGTATAAGAAAAGTTACAACGTTGGGTTAACAACAGTTTCACACAATTGAAACAATTTACCAATTGTATACTTTTTGGTCGAAGACATAATATTTCTAGGTAAAAAACAACCAAGTCCTTTCTTGATTGTCTATTCAACAGCGTGAAACTGAGGGCAGACTTGAAATTTTTAATATGCCAAAATATACGTACAAGTCATTCTGCTGTAACAAAAAATACTTGTATGCACAGTTTTGCAGTGAATTTATAACATACGAGTAGTCTTCAAACCAAGATCTTTTCTCAAACACAAAATCTCGCCACACATTTTAGTGACGCTGGTGGTTCAACAAGCAGTTTTTCATGGGTCATGCTTGTTTTTGTTTACATGCGACGCAGTAAATGAAATGACGCGCGCTGATTGGATAATATTATTTCCGGCGTACGCTAAATGACAGTGCCAAACCGTACCGAACCGAAAATTTGGATTCCAGATCGGATAATCGATCCGATGCCATGCATTCGGATATATTCGAATTTCGGTGATTCGTTGCAGTCCTAGTTTATATGTATTTAATTATTATGCTAGATTATAATAGACATAGAAAAAAGAAAATAACATACTTACAGGGGAAAAAGTACCACTGAGTTTGTCTTAATTTTCCAAACTATAATTTATGATAATTTATTTAAAAAAAACAATGTGCCATTATTTTTATCATGTTTATCAAAATATTAATTTTAATTGCTGCTACAAGGTGTTGTTAACACCTAATTATCACCACTTAAGGTACTGTCCATTTTAAACTATAGACATAATAGACACACTATAATTCATGTGTGGTACATTAAGACATAAAATGGTACATAAAGGCAGTGGTACATTTGTGATATGGTACATATATAACGTCTTGCACCCGTCATAAATCACGTAAACCAGAGACCCAACATATTATATTTAGTATTTAGTACTGTTGAGTCCCTGCGTAATCAAATCAAATAAATAATTATACTTAAACTTACATTGATCAAGTAAAACTCCAAGTATATTGCGTAATTTGTTAACTAATTATAATCTATCTCTGATATCCGCCCGCGCGTACATTTAATACAGATTTAACAACATTTTAACAAAATCTGAGTTAAATATAAAACACCAAACGATTACAAGCATTGTGAATTTCCAGAAACAATAACTAAAACTATAAAGGAGTGGGTAAATACAGTTTTAACACATACATACTATTCGTTTGAAGTGGCCGTGACCTAGTTGCGATTCCTAGAATGCAACTGAAACTCAGGGACTTTCCGATTTCTAATAGTTGTGCTATATTTAGACTTATCACTGTTAGTATAATATTCTCACGACTAGCATTTTGTAATGTTTACATCGGCTACAGCTCCATGACTAATCACGCGGTATCCGAACATAATGAGTTTATCAGATAATATTATCATAAACTGAAACGGGTATTTTGTTAAAAAATACAGAACTTTTCATTAAACGAATTGTTAAAGTAACCGAAATTAATAAGCTTGTAAAATAAACACGGGTACCAACCAGGGAACACACGTACACGCAACACATAATCATTGAAACACTTTATTATAGACACTAATTACCGTTTTAGTGAAAGTAAGTACTGGTCATTTCTTAATATTAGTTTTTGCTGGGACCAGTAAACACACACATAGATCTACATGTATGTGCGTTGTTAGTTGATGCTGAGGCAACAATTATTTATCTGCATAGTCACATGCACTATAAACAATTCTTATCGTTTTGAAATGAATGATAAGTTAATACTTTAATTAAATACATTATAGTTTGTAAAATATAACAAATATTACTATCAAATATTACCATTGTGGGTTATGTAAAAAGCCCAATCATGGTTAAAAATAGATAAGCAAAACGAGGATTGAACGAGCGAACGAATGGACGATTTCAGTGGGTTCAACGCCGCCGATCAACAATATTTCAGTTTTATATATACAGCGGTCGCGTTATGTTCACCCAACAAATTTTCCTTGGACTGTACTCTAAGCGATATGCTATAACCTTGGACTGTATTCTAAGCGATATGCTATAACCTTGGACTGTACTCTAAGCGATATGCTATAACCTTGGACTGTACTCTAAGCGATATGCTATAACCTTGGACTGTACTCTAAGCGATATGCTATAACCTTGGACTGTACTCTAAGCGATATGCTATAACCTTGGACTGTACTCTAAGCGATATGCTATAATTTTATTAATTTACCGTAACAAGGAGCCGCCAACTTCTCCACATTTGGAGCAAAATTAACACATCGATCTTTGTCAATTTTTCATCGAAGAATAATTGTGAACTGTCGCAACCGGTATTCGATTCCAGGTCACTGAGTAATTAACATGTCCAGCGCACTAAAACCACATGATCACTCTCACGGCCGTCGAACGAACGACCAAACGAACGTATATAAGTTCTGTGATAGAAGACGGGCTTATAGCAAGGAACTGACCGAGCCACTCCTATACAAGTGATTAATTTGTAATACAATGTTTTGGAGATTAATAAATAATGTAAGTTGATTTTGAAATCTGTAGGCGCCGTGGCCAAGGACTTATATACATATATGTATGTATATATATAAGTCCTTGTCGAGGCCCATAAGTGAACCCACAAATACATTCACGAAATTACAGTTACGTGAAATGACAAAGGTTAACAAAACATAACTTTTGGGCTATGAACAATTTAGCGTGGAAGGTGTACTCTTCTGATAACAAACTATTTCATCTTACTGCGACCAATATACACTTAAAACAGGTTCATGCATCTTTAGATGGACGTGAGAATAGTTTAAATAAATGCAAATAAGCAATAAGTAAGTAAATGTATATACAATGACAGAGAATAATGTATATAATACATGTATTTGTATTACATCATGAAATTGTAAGAAATATAATAGATTAAACATAAAATGTACATGTATGTACTTCATTTTTTCAAACTCATTTTGATCCTGTTTTTTTCTCGGACGTTATAGGGTCTATAATTCATACCCTTTTCAAATAAAAACTGAAATGGTTTACAAAATTGTTATGAAATAATTTGCTATTTCACATTCTAAACTATTAGTACATTATACGAGTATGTGCTACTTTGCCTAGCATTGCTTGCTGGTGAAACTTTGACACCATAGGATGTTCATATATAGTTACAGTGTATTCAAATCAATCAAATCAATCAGGCATAGTCACTAATTTAAGAAAAGGAATCATTCGTCCATAATACATGAGAACTAGTAGTATTAATTATTTATGTATCAATTTAAGTACGTATATATACGCATTAATGCTTCACAGTCCAGTTCATTAACATAATTTATGCATAAATTGTTGCATTTAAAAGTGAAAGTAGCACTAGTGATATATTTAATGACATCTGTCCAGACGATGATATGTTTTCAGTGATTAATCGAACAATGAATCAGTCAAGTCAATCAACAAAAATGTGCCAAAAATGAATAAATTATATTTTTTCATGCACTAGCATATATTAAATTCTAAATCACTTACCTTCGATACAAAATATTTTTTCCATCCATATCTACTTGAAATTTACAGACAGTTTTACCGTAAATTTTGTTCACAATCACTTGCTCATTGACCAGTGGCGATGTTAGACCACCACTTTTAGAGAGTCGTCTTCGGAATTTCAAATCTCGAGAATCGTCAGGAAATTCCTTCATCATTTTCATTTTTTTCTTGCTGGACATTAAGAAGAATACAACAGAATAAAATAAACTTGAGGGTTTTGAAAGTATTGAGATTTTTTGCGGTGGAATTTCAAGCAAAACGAAACAAGCAAAACCCATTTAGTTTATTTCCGTAATTACGCTTAAAGCGTGCAATAAGATACTATGTTGCTCATCACGACATACGTCGTACAGTAGTGTTCCTGATTCTATGGAGTTACTTCCCGATTAAATTATGATGTTATACCGTATTTGCCGTAAACAATTAATCTTGCGATGTTTATATTTCTATACTACTAGTTGTAGCATCCCACCGACGATAACACGTATTTTTTATACAGTAATCCGTATCTACAAGGTATAATTTTGGCGTATGTCGTTTTATTTTGGGTAGTTCGTGCAAGACTTTTAAAAAATACTCGTGAGCATGAAACATTCTGAAATATAACCTACATACATCAGGGGTGGAAGAGGGTTTGAAAAAGTTCCTATTTTTCATTAATTCTAATCGAATGAAAAACAAATTAATTGGATTTACTCCCTCTCCCTAGTTCTGTTTATGGTATGTAGAAGACCTTTGTGGTGCGATTTTGAGAATTATATCACGTGGCTGAAAGAAAAATACGCACCATATGATATGATTAAATGAAATACAGACCACCAAAGAACGTGTGTAGCGTTGTGTAACGAAACATAATGTGTTTGAATACGAAAATACTAGTTTTTGATTTTATGTACTTAATGCGAGGAAGAAATTCGGCACAATAAGTACGTGAAGCAAAGCGGATCTTTTATATCTGTATGTGAACGATCACTTCGTACTTCATATTTCAAAGATTGTTTTTGTTGTCGGATTTTATGCCTTTTGTTTCGTTAAAAGGGGACTTCCGTGGTCGAGTGGTACCTAATGGTTTCTGACTGGTGATTATCGCTGAGTGTTGGAATCCCAAACCGGACCAGATACACAATGTCATGTGAGGTAGCAGTCCTTCTGGCTTACGGAAGGTCGATGTTTTACCCAGCTTTACGTCTGGGCCTTTCCTCACAGGTCAAAGCTTAAAAAGTAATCAATTGACCCATACTATTGTTGTGACGTGGTTGGCAAATGATACTGTGAATTCGAACGTCATTATCTTTAGAAGAGACTTGGACCGAATCTCAATCAATCAATCAATCAACCAATCAAGCATATTCAGCCACCAGAGCCCACCGGGCGAGCTCATTATACTAATCACGGTAACGTTTTAAAAACGAAAGTTGGTTGACTGTATCGATTACAGTCGATAAACGCATTCTTTATCCAATCAACGCAGCTTAAAAATTCATTATCCAACTAACACTGTGTAAAACATTCATTATCCAATCAACGCACACGGCTTTAATCACTGGAAGAATAATCACATCGATGTAAAATGGATTTCGCATAAACCCAAGAGTTTATGACACATCTTTAAGAGTGATTATTAATTCTATTGTAATAGTTATTCTTATAATACTGAACAATTCTTACGTTTACGATTCCCCACTAATTTGTGTTTCTGTTCCACTTTGTTCAGATAATCAGATATATGTTGTAAAGAGAATACTGGTCAGCTATGGATGGAGATTCAGTCCGATGTAACCATACCAAGCTTTATTAAGTTTAAAGGACGTTGGAACCGGGAGGGGCTAGTGGTTTAGTCCCACAATAATTTCGACCGTAAAGGTAATTTAAAGGGATACAAC
This sequence comes from Lutraria lutraria, assembly GCA_964023205.1. NCBI lineage: Eukaryota > Metazoa > Mollusca > Bivalvia > Venerida > Mactridae > Lutraria > Lutraria lutraria. Next base: position 39,846,584 of record OZ026839.1, read on the forward strand.
TGATTCCCCCCATTGTTAGAAAATATTGCCTCGCCCGCAATATGAATTTACTTCCAAACTACGGGCCTATAATTAATGAAAATACGGGCTTGGGGGTAAACTATAATTAATGAAAATACGGGCCTGGGGTTAAACTATGATTAATGAAAATACGGGCCTGGGGGTAAACTATAATTAATGAAAATACGGGCCTGGGGGTAAACTATAATTAATGAAAATAAACAATCATGTCGCATGCTGTAAAATTCCCGGGTACACTTAAAGACTAGAAAAAAATAGAATTTCCAAAGACATGAGTGAATGTGGCATTTAAATTTTCCAAAGAAGTGAGTGTTATCTGGACTTTGAAATGCGAGTGCCACCTGGATTTGCAAAAAAAGATTTAAGTACCATTTAGATTTTCTGTATGTTCGTATATTTTCCATATATTCACGAGTGTCATCTGGATTTTCCATATGTGAATACCATTTAGATTTTCTAGATGTCAATGCTATTTAGATTTTCCATTTGTAAGGGATATTTAGATTTTCATATGATGTGAGTGCCATTTAGATTTTCCATGTGTCAGGGCCATTTAGATTTTCTACATGTCAGTGCCATTTAGATTTTCCATGTGTCAGTGCCATTTAGATTTTCTACATGTGAGTGTCATTTAGATTTTCCATGTGTCAGTGCCATTCAATTTTCTACATGTGAGTGTCATTTAGATTTTCTATGTGTCAGTGCCATTTAGATTTTCTACATGTCAGTGCCATTTAGATTTTCCATGTGTCAGTGCCATTTAGATTTTCTACATGTGAGTGTCATTTAGATTTTCTGTGTGTGAGTATCATTTAGATTTTCACAAGATGTGAATGCTATTATATTTTCTGTGTGTGAGTGTCAGTTTTATTTCTGTTAGATGCGAGTAACATTTAGATTTACATAAGATGTGTCATTTAGATTTTCTGTGAGTGAGTATCATTTAGATTTTCATAAGTAGTGAGTGCCATTTATATTTTCTGTATGTGAATGCCATTTAGATTTTCTATATGTGCATGTCATTTAGACTTTCCATATGTGAGGGTCATTTAGATTTTCTATATACATTTTTCAAATGTGAGTGTCATTTAATTTATCCAGATGTGAGTGCCAATAATATTTTCATAAGATGCGAGTGTCATTAAGATTTTCTGCACGTGAATGCCATTTAGATTTTCTATATGCGAGTGTCATTTAGATTTTCTACATGTGAATGTCATTTAGATTTCTGTAAGATGCGAGTGCCATTTAGATTTTCTATATGTGAGTGTCATTTAGATTTTCAAACAGTGCTCTTTAGATTTTCTATATGTGTCATTTAGATTTTCCATATGCGAGTGTCATTTAGATTTTCTATGAGTGCTATTTAGATTTTCTATATATGAGTGTCATTAAAATTTTCTATATGAGAGTGCCATTTAGATTTTCTATATGTGAGTGTCATTTAGATTAACATTCTATATGTGAGTGTCATTTAGATTTTCTATATGATTGTGTCATATAGATTAACATTCTATATGTGAGTGTCATTTAGATTAACATTCTATATGTGAGTGTCATTTAGATTAACATTCTATATATGAGTGTCATTTAGATTTTCTATATGTGTCATTTAGATTAACATTCTATATGTGAGTGTCATTTAGATTAACATTCTATATGTGAGTGTCATTTAGATTAACATTCTATATAGGAGTGTCATTTAGATTTTCTATATGTGTCATTTAGATTAACATTCTATATGTGAGTGTCATTTAGATTAACATTCTATATGTGAGTGTCATTTAGATTAACATTCTATATAGGAGTGTCATTTAGATTTTCTATATGTGTCATTTAGATTAACATTCTATATGTGAGTGTCATTTAGATTAACATTCTATATGTGAGTGTCATTTAGATTAACATTCTATATAGGAGTGTCATTTAGATTAACATTCTATATGTGAGTGTCATTTAGATTAACATTCTATATGTGAGTGTCATTTAGATTAACATTCTATATGTGAGTGTCATTTAGATTAACATTCTATATGTGAGTGTCATTTAGATTAACATTCTATATAGGAGTGTCATTTAGATTTTCTATATGAGTGTCATTTAGATTTCCATAAGATGAGAGTGCTTTTTAGGTTTCCATAAGATGTGAGTGCCATTTAGATTTCCATAAGATGAGAGTGCTTTTTAGGTTTCCATAAGATGTGAGTGCTATTTAGAGTTTCCATATGTGAATACCATTTCGATTTTCTAAATGTGAGTGCCATTTAGAGTTTCATAAGATGTGAGTGCCATTTAGATTTCCATAATTATGTGAGTGCTATTTGAATTTTCATAAGATGTGAGTGCTATTTAGATAATCTATATGAGTGCTATTTAGAGTTTCCATATGTGAGTGCCATTTAGATTTCCATAATTATGTGAGTGCTATTTGAATTTTCATAAGATGTGAGTGCTATTTAGATAATCTATATGTGAGTGCTATTTAGAGTTTCCATATGTGAATGCCATTTAGATTTTCCATATATGAGTGCTATTTAAATTTTCATAAGATGTGAGTGCTATTTAGATAATCTATATGTGAGTGCTATTTAGAGTTTCCATATGTGAATGCTATTTAGATTTTCCATATGTGAGTGCCATTTAGATTTTCCATATGTGAGTGCCATTCAGATTTTCATAAGATGTGAGTGCTATTTAAATTTTCTGAAGTAGAGATTCCCATTTAGATTTCCTTTATGGCCAAATATACTAGGATATCTATGGCCAAATATACTAGGATATCTATGGCCAAATACACTAGGATATATATGGCTAAATATACTAGGATATCTATGGCTAAATACACTAGGATATATATGGCCAAATATACTAGGATATCTATGGCTAAATACACTAGGATATATATGGCCAAATATACTAGGATATATATGGCCAAATATACTAGGATATCTTTGCTGCAACAACAACATCTACAACAGCATGAACAATGATGATAACAACAACAGAAGATATTATGAATATTTGTTTACTTGCACAACAAGTTATACTTAAAGTCCCACAAGCTGATAGATTTATCGGTTGTAATTGTTTCTGTTTGTCCTATAACAGAGGAATTTTGTGTGTTTTCTTCCCATGCATACTTTATAGCAAAAAAAATGTTTCTGAAACCACCATCGTATTTTTTTCAATATCATCGGAAAAAAACTATTTATAGAGAACAGCTGTGTTTTTCTGCAGTCATGTTATGCACATGTCATAAATTGATGTCATGCACTCTACATATTTCCAGTTTACAAAAGCAAAATTCACAGCGAAATGAGTGTTTTCAAAAGAAATAGGGCTTGTTTCGTTGGTAATAATTATCTTGGGATAATATCAGCCTTTTGCTTGTTTTTTGCATACATTTCTAAAGCAAAAAGCTAATGGGACTTTAAAACAAACCAATCCCTCTTGAATTAATAAACAAACAAGCACAAGACAGTGCATCTACAGTATGTAGTTATCACAGTTATATGGTGTATGAATGATTATATGTTAATGTACAACATGGTAACAGTGACCAATATAAAACAGTATAACAGAAATAAATGAGGAAAAATAAACATTTATAAAATCAAAACTTACAGCTGATGAGATGAGTATTAAAATAAATGTTGATATGAATATTTGAAATATTATCTCAACATTATCTATATTACCTTTAATATAAAATATGTCAATGTTAAATTCATGTTCTGGGGCTGACTGTGAAAATTATATTCAGTGCAAAGATCTTTTCACTCAACCTATTTACCACAAAATCAGGGATCGAGCATTTGCAGGCTACTTGGCTTTGGAAATAAACTTTAATTGTTTTGTATTTAAAAGTAGATTAACTGTTGAAACAAGACAGATAATTGTATTTTTTTAAAATGTTAACCATATAATATGAATAAAGTTTACCCTTTGTTAACAATTATATGCTTGTTACAAATGAACATTCTATAAAAAAGGAGAAATTTAAAGTTATAAATACACTGTACAGCAGTAGAGCTGGGACGGGTAGCAAATTTGTACCCGGGTACCCCTGACTGTATAACCCGCAAGTACCCGCTATTTATCTCGAAAGAGTTATCATTCCTTCATCCTGGTGCTAACTAGTGCTTAAATATATTGGCAAACAACCAAACTGCACGGAAAGCCAAGTTCGGCAATATTTCACGATTCTTAGCGATAAACAGCAGACAAAATGCAATATTTGCGACCTTGAGTAGAATAAATACATACAGCAGAACAAAGTTACATGTGTCCGACTCAAAGCCTTCCAATGTATCTGTGTCACCACCTGTGTTCGTAAAGTCAGAGCCTGACGTTACTGGAAATGTTCAGGATTCTAGTTCCGAACCTTACTTGCCTCCCCATCCCAGGCTCCCAAATTTGCCAACCGTTACTAATGAGAAATTGGGTTAAATAACGGTAAATTATATACATGTACGTGCGGAGATTTTACTTGCGGTAAACTGCTAGTTATATATATAAATACTGACGGAGTTAATGATTATAAAGTTTAGACTGTATTGCTAATAATGGATAAAAAATCTGTGTTAATATTTTGACCATTAGAACAATAATTCATACTCGTCGGAGCAGCATTTAGACATAAAAAAGACGGGATGAGTATCCGTTGGTAAGTTAAATTTTATACAGAAATTGGCCACAAATGTCGTAACTATTGCTCAGTATGGTAGACAAAAAAATTATAATTAGGTATGTTTTGTTTGCTAAAAAAATCAAAAGAAGTTAATATGTAGTGTTCTATTTCAAGGGTACCCGGGTAGTAATTTTGTACCCGGGTAGTAGCATTACTCGACCCGATACCCGGGTACTCGAGTACTCGTCCCAGCTCTATACAGCAGCAAATGAAAACCAGAATAAAATGTTTAAACATATCTTTGCCAAAAAACAAGGTATATACAATCCCTAAGTACATCAAAATAGAATAAAAAAGTGTAATATCATAAAATATTCAAGTTTTGCAAAATCATTCTATAAATGGTTCATAGTTCAGCAGTTAAAACAGACAACTTATTTTACACATTGGCCTCACTCTATATATCAGGTAATTTCACAGAGCAATTTTCATGTACAACTGAAACTAATCTTGTTTTGTAAGTTACATTTTCCACTGTTTAATCCTGGAGCTCCATATAGTTCAATCTGTAAGGGGGGGGGGGGGGGTCTTAATATGTGAACAGTAAGACTTGGTAACACTACACTATAGTCTGTCCAATAAACCAACAGGAAGAATTACTTTACAAATAAGATGAAACTAAGGTGGCACAGAGCCCGTAAATTGTCTTTTTCATCTAAATCTCTATTTTCTATTCTAAAGCAGAAGTTAAATGTATATATAGAATAAGAATATAATATTACAAGGTACTGTCTTTGATCAGAATTAAAATATTGATGTTTATATACATGAACAAGTATCACAAGAAATCTAAATGAAATGTTGTATCAACCAAATAAAGCCTTGTTTATGCAGAAACAGTAATTACAAAATAAAGATGTCTTAAAACAGTGAATTAAAATAATGGGAATGAAGGAGAAAATAACAATAACATAATATGTCTACCTTACACGAGGCTGGCAGTAAGAATACATCACAAGTTTTTATGTCATACAATATAAATAATTATAAGAAATATAGATATTATATAAAATACAGATCCAAAACAAGATGTGTTTTTTATAAACACCATGCCCCCTCCGGTTGCCCTTTTTGAAAATGCACAGGTCCTGTAGAGATTGTCATGATGAACCAAGATATGAAGTTCGATGATTGCAGGTGGTAGCATTTCGGTACAGGCAAACAAAGGGCCGTAAATCTGCTAAAAATGATCGAATCACAAAACCCTAACAATATGTGCTGGTGAACATGGTGACAATAGTTCTATCAAAGTTTGGTAAAAATCCCTTGAGAAATACAGAAGAAGTTGCAAACAAAAGAGTATTTCTCTATATATTACATATATATGCACAAAATAAACAAAGGGCCATAATTCCGTCAAAATTGATTGAATCATAAAACCTTTACAACATGCATTGAGTATCTCGATAACAATAGTTCCATGAAAGTTTTATCAAAATCCCTTGAGAAAACAAGGAAACAAGAGTATTTCGCTGTTACAATTGCACAAAAAAAACAAAGGGCCATAATTCTGTCAAAAATGATCGAATCACAAAAGTTGGTGTGGTGGTTCTTGGTAACAACAAGTCCGTGAAAGTTTCGTCAAAATCCCATGAAAAATGTAGGAGTAGTATCCTAAAAAAAATGTAGGAATTGTTTTAAACACAATGACCCTGTGACCTTGACCTTTGACCTACTGACCTGAAAATGCACAGATCCTGGTAGAGGTTGTCATGAGGAACCTATATATGAAGATTGATGGATGTAAGTGCAGGCGTTTTGATTTTATAGGCAAGGTTAAAGTTTGGTACAAACAGACAAACAGAGAGGCCAAAAACAATATGCCCCTGATCTATCGATACGGGGCATAAAAATATATCACAGACTGAATAGTATAATGATAGAAAAATAAAGACAATTTCAACATAACAATATGGACAAGGATCGACTCCAACACCAACATTTGATATCTTTAAAAGAACATACATAGTTAATTTACCCAGTAAAAATATCAAATCACCTTTTATAAAACTTCCTCATAGATTCTGTAAATATCAAGAATCATAGCCTTACATGAATGTTTAAAAGTAAATAAACATTATAACATTACAGCACACATTTTGCATTAAGATTTTTTTGTTTTCTTCTTTGTTCATAGAATCAGGAATCTGAAAGAGCTGTCCTTCAAATAATTTAGATACATTGTATTATTAAAAATAAGAAAAACTGTACCAAAAGTCAAATAATGACCACTAAGCTCAACTATGTTTAAAATACTGTCAGACATACAAAGGATAAGTTATGGTCAAAATCTGTGAACCAATAAAAATCTAGTTTATATTAGTTTAGATATCAATGTGTGATTCAGACAAATTGATATAAGTTAAGGAAATTATTGTATGAAACTACAGGGCAATAGTATGAGACAATAAATAGATTTATGATCAAAGAGCAATAAGGTACTTAAAGACTTGAAAGCAGGAAGTTTATAACAATTTAAAGGCTTTATCTGGACCTGTAAATCATATATTTATTTTCCGTCACAGTTAAAAACAGTGGGCAATGGACAAGAGTCACTATGTTTGCAACACTGTTTTATACAAGCTTGATTTTGAGATAATATTCTACGTTTGACATCTTGCATTAAAAGAGTAGCCATTAGATAAAAATGTAAAATCAACTTTAAAATTGAGCTTACCCAGTAAAGAGTGATTTTTGTATCAGTATGTTAACATATTAAGTGGGTGAATGCCCTTGTAGAATGTTTCACTGTTGCTCTGATTTGTGTATCAAAGTCCAAACTTTATACACAGAATAAATAGAACATACCCACATGAAATACACATACAGTGTTTATGAACTTGTTTCAGTCAGAGAAATAAAAATGAATTTTACATGATTAGACAACATGAGGAAATTCTAATTTCTGAAAGCCAGTATTTATTATACAAAATTGACACACCAGACAAAAAATGTAAAAATACTATACATTTTCATATTTTAGGGCCTATATATTTTCAGTATTAGGAAATGTTTATTACTAATCAATATCAATTGAAATCATTGACTACTTGATGAAGTGTTCCATTGAAGAATATTATTAGAATCACAATCTATACATTTTCTATAATGACTAGTCCCTCATGGTAACTGTTAGTAACAGTATTATAGGGGAGTAACTCTTTATTGTTCCAAGTCACAAAATCTTGATGATATCAGTTAGATTCGAACCATACTTTCAGCAATATGTTTAGATGTATCCCACCTGAAAGAAAAATAAATAATGAAATATTGAACATTAAAATAAGATACAGTGATAATAGAGACTTTAGCTTTGTGGAGGAGGGTGGAGGGGTGTAGTTAGATAAGGAGCATCATAGATTAAGTGGGTGTTGGTGATATATGATGCAGATACAGTTTCATAATTTCCTCATAATATGCATACAACAGTCTCAGGTACAATACTCCATGTCGTCCATGATATAGGCCATAATACATGAATGATTATTTCTTGATTGTTTTCACTATGAACAATTAATATCTTATTATATCAATCCGAGCATTATAAAAGCATGAGAAATATTTTTATTGAAGAAAAAACATTTCTCATTCAGAGTTTTAAAACATATTAATTAAGGCTGATCTGTCTACAGTTATAATCCTTGTAACTTGACTTTTAAAATTATCAATAGATTCTACCCCCACCCACAACTGTACTCATCAGTTCATGTACAATATTACTTGTCTAAGAGACCACTTGTAGTAAGAGACCACCACTATTTTAAATCATGAGATGATTTTTCGAGTTCAAATTCATGTTCTAAAAGAACGTACTATATAAACAATATTTTTCTCTTGTTTTGATTATTTTTCATACAAGTTGCTCCATACTTATATATATATTTCATACACTATATTATGTAAATAGATATGATATCACAGTAGTAATAAAAAAGAAAGTGCAGTAAAATATATTATTTAAGTTTAGCACTTTATTAATTTCTAGCAAAATGCACTACGAGGTAGACATAATTATACCTAGGGTACTTAATATCTATATTAGAGCAAGAATGTATAAGAAAGCCATTTAGCTTAGTATAGCTCTATGTATTTAAAAGTAACCAATTAATACATGACAACAAAATAACAATGCTATAACACATACTCATACAATTATCTAACAGTTTACAATAATGCCCTATCACCATTCTACAAGAGACCATAAGTCTGAGGTCATGTAACTCAAGATCTGTCGTCCTCTCAAATCTCAATTTGTTGACTAATTTGAATGTTTGTCATATATGATTGTTTCACTCGTCGAGTACAGAATACTGTTTGAAAAGTGGTATAACTTTAATAAATTTGAGAATATTAAAAACACAAAATTGAGATTTGCACTTGTAGATCAGCCTCAAGTTTTACAACCTTTGACCAGAGATCATCAAACCCTACAACTTTACATTCATAGTTATCTCAAATAAGTATATGAAGTAAACTTTATAGTGAGAAATATGACATTAGGCATAAAAATTGTTCTAACTTGTCCAATATATGATTAAGACAACATTCTGACAGGTGCGGTGGAGATCCAACCAAAAACTGTTCTCTAGAGTGTTGACAAGGTTACATTTAATTTGACCCCCAAATGACCCATGTTCAAAATAGTACAAGATATCATTGAGACAAACATTCTGAAACAGTTTGATGAAGATCCAATCAAAACTGTGACCTCTAGAGTGTTCACAATCCCTAAGTGTGGATGACAGACAATGGAAGCCAGACAATGACAAATCCTAATAGCTCACTTTTAAACACTTTATGCTTAGGTTAGCTAAAAACATTTAGGTACAGTATCGTTCACCTGAGAACAAATACACTATAATTAAAGACCAGGTAATTAATATAGTTTTCATCCAGTATAACCCGTTTCTACATAGATTTTGATCAAAACCAACTCTAATTTTCATGAATACTGGATGCAGGTCAATGTACATTCTGTGTAAATACGATTACGATTATTGCTATAATGTAGCAATTTTTCTAAGTCGAGGGCCCATAACTCTGCAAATCAAACTCATTGAAGACCTTTATGTTATACATATTCACTGTAAATATTATTAGAATTGGTGAAGAATTGAAGGCGCTAGAGTGTAAACAAGCTCAAATAGAGTAAATCTTCAAAGTCAAGGGCTCATAACTCTTGAAGTTCTGGTCCAATTCCGCCCATAATCGAACTTGTCCAAAACATTTAGGTCATACACATTTACTGAAAATATGATTAGGATTGGTGAAAAATGAAGGCGCTAGAATGTAAACAAGCTAAATGTAGCAAATTTTCTAAGTCAAGGGCACATAACTCTTGAAGTCCTATTCCGATTTTGCCCATAATCAAACTTAGCTGAGACATTGTGGCCATATACAGTGTGATCAAGTTTGATTAAGATTGGTCTAGAGCTGTGGAGGCTAGAGTGTAAACAAACTAATTGTGGCCGGAGGACGTGCGCCGGACATTCATCGATCCTAAAAGCTCACCTGATCAATCAGGTATGCTAACATAATTAATATTTTTCTACAGAAAATTATATTGTATATACTGTGCATGACTAACTTTCTTAATTTTGGTCAAATAAGATAAAAACAATGATCTGTACTACACAAACTGTTAAAAAACTGTGCAGGAAATATGGGGAACTAAATCATCAACTTATCATGCAGACCTCTTTAAAGAAATTTTAGTTAATCAGCTTCGTGTGCTTCATGTCCCATAACCACATAATCTGATTAAAAACAGTGGAAACTTGAAACATGGATAATGATTAATCGACATGGAAAAAACCTGGTTTTAACAAGACGTGCCCTTTAACTTGAAAATGCACAGGTCCTGTAGAGATTGTCATGATGAACCAAGATATGAAGTTTGATGATTGTAGGCGGGAGCCTTTTGATTTAATAGGCAAGGTTAAAGTTTGATACAGACAAACAAAGGGCCATAAATCAGCTAGAAATGATCGAATCACTTAACACTGACAATATGTGCTGGGGAACTTGGTGTCAATAGATCTACCAAAGTTTGGTAAAAATCCCTTGAGAAATTTAGGAGCAGTTATGCACAGAAGAGTATTTCTCTATTACATATGCACAAAATAAACAAAGGGCCATAAATCTGCCCAAAACAATCCAATCACAAAACCTGGAATATATGTGCTGGGTTTCTTGAAGACAATGAGTCTGTGAAAGTTTCATCAAATTCCTTTGAGAGATGTAGGAGGAGTACCATAGGAGAAATTGAGGACACAAAATAAACTAAGGGCCATAAATCTTCCAAAAATGATCGAATCACAAAACCCGCACAATACATACAAAATGTATGTGCTGGGGAAATTGGTGACAATAGTTCTATAAAAGTTTGGTCAAAATCCCTTGAGAAATATAGAAGTAGTTGCAAACAAAAGAGTATTTATGTATATATTACATATGCACAAAATAAACAAAGGGCCATAATTCTGTCAAAATTGATCGAATCATAAAACCTTTATAACATGCATTGGGTATCTTGATAACAATAGGTCCATGAAAGTTTTCCAAGAAGGAAACAAGAGTATTTCGCTGTTACAATCGCACAAAATAAACAAAGGGCCATAATTCCGTCAAAATGATCACAAAATCCGGAATATATGTGCGGGGGTTTCTGGTAACAACAAGTCTGTGAAAGTTTTGTCAAAATCCCATGAAAAATGTAGGAGTAGTATCGTAAAAGAAATGTAGGACTTTTTTTAAACACAATGACCCTGTGACCTTGACCTTTGACCCACTAACCTGTAAATGCACAGGTCCTGTAGAGGTTGTCATGAGGAACCTACATATGAAGTTTGATGAATGAAGGTGCAAGCGTTTTTATTTTATAGGTAAGGTTAAAGTTTGGTACAAACAGACAGACAAACAGAGAGACCAAAAAACAATATGCCCCCGATCTATCGATACGGGGGCATAAAAATAGCAGCATCAAAAGGGGAAGCTAACTTTGTCATACATTGCATAGTGCATGCATTTGTTTGGAAGTCAATTATCTGATAAATATACTATATTTGTTCAGAGGCAATGCATTTTTTCCTTGTTTTAATAGGTATGTGCTGAAACTTCTCAGAAATGCTTGAATAAACAAACAAATGGGAAATCACACAGAATACCCCAAACATTTTAAACATGTGGGTGCAGTGTAAAATGTATGTCAAAGTGCATTTTGCCTACAATTTGATGAATTTCCTAATATGGTCATAGGTTTTTAATCTTCTTCCTGCAGTGTCGTTTCATGTATCATCAGGTTCATAAATTGTCTACAATTAAACATATACTTTTATTACATCATTATATTCCCTTATCTTGAACCTCTGTCAAAAACCAAACCATTATTTCTCCAGGACTTGCACTAAATACTACCCACTTATCATGTTTTACGACTTTAATATATTACCAGTTTGCTTACACAATCAAGATTCTAATTTGATTTAATTATGCTTCTTACATAATGAGGATCAGCTTTACAGAGAGCCAAGTACACTAAGTGCACCAGTCCTGTAGCATGTAATACATTGACAATGTTTGGCTTAATACAGTTAAGCATATATAATATTTTACATTTAAACTTATTCATAACCTGCAATGGCTGGGTGAATTATGTAAAAAAGAGACCTTTAGATATTTATATTTTTACAATAGTGTCCTATTTTCTGATAATAAGATGATTATTTTACAAAAAATAAATTTCCGTGTCGATAACAAAGGAATACTTAAGAGCTTTTTTAGTATTAAATTGACAAATGTATGTCACTCTTGACACACAATAACTACTAAACATTAAATGAACTTGGTAACACAGTTAACCAGCTTTTCCTAAAGTCTATTAAAATGTAGATACTTGAAATCAACTGCATTTGTATTATGTTACCAACTTTATAGAAGAAGCTTAATTATATCTATGGTATTCTATGATATGCACAATTGATTATTTTGAATTGTAGAAATACCCGAATGTTTATAACATCAAACTTTAAAATTTTAAATGTCACCCATATATGCACATTGAAGTTAAATAAAAATAAACAGGTGCATTAGTTTTTAGCTAGCTGTTTTCTGAAAATGGTAAGTTTAAATTTATGGAAAGGTTAATTGTTTATTTTAGCTTATGTGTGTCACTTGCATGTAACATTGCAAAATAAGTATTGGGTTTTACCAAAAAAAAAAAAACTGGATGCAAACCAACCAATGATTAATATAGAAAATATTTGGGAAAAAAACCCATGTAGTTTTGATATTCAACAAATTTGTAAAAATCACTACCAATTACCAAGTTATTTGTTAACTATTGATGACTTTATCATACCAAATCATAAATTTTATCAGAGAAATTCAGTAGGTACATTTTAAAGTAATTCTATGACAATAAGGTATTCTACCGTTCCGTGGTCAGTAAAACAATTAAAGATGAATATAATCTACAACATGTTTATAGTTCTGCCATTATAATTGCATAGCATACTACGTATATATTAGTGTTCATCCTGACTGTTCTATGGAAATTAGAAATGTCGACGGGAGAGTAGCGACCGGAGACATTTCTAATTTTCATAGAACAGTTCAGGATGAATACTAATATACTTAGTGGGCGGGTTTATTTGACCTTTTTACTATGCAATATTAAATGTCATTCTAAGCGCGCGGGAAAATATTGATTACACCTTCGTCAGGTCATTTAGTCTGTGAGCGCCACGATGTGAAGACACACATTAACTACAAACATGTTATCCATGTTTTATGTTTTTTATGATAGCGTATAGAAAACCGAACCGATTGAAATTTGCTGACCTAATTTTCATTGAATGCACGGGATTCACGAGCAATATAACCAATAGGGAAGAACGCATTTCGACTGGATAAATGTACAAGAGAACATGCAATCAAATAGTGTAAAGTTACGGGTATTTGAGTGATATTATTGTATGCAAAATTTCATAAATTTCTGCCGCATAATTTCTGAGAAATTTCAGTCTCGAATTGGTTTATAAGTTGCTTTGAGTATATTTATTCTGCGTGTTTTTTTAAACTAAATTAAACATCTTTTCTGACGATATGATATTTTAATTATCTAAAATAACATCTACCACTGGCTTTCTTTTGACAATATTCTAGCTACTTTGATTACGGATGGAGAGAAGACATTAGGCATGAGTAAACTGGTAAAAACCCCTTTTAGCTCTTCATTCGGTTGACTTGTCTGTATAAAGCCTTTTGATGCACTGCAACATGGAATGGGAACCAATTTATTCATTCTGGATACTTCCATAGTTTGGGGTTATTTCTTTATTACTGCGCCTCTTTAAAAAAGTCAGCTGTTCTGGCCAGTTATTCATAGTTTGCACATATGAAGTGACGTGGTCTATTTCACTAGTGTCAACGTGATTTAAACTGATTTTAACACGAGAAGAGCGCATGCTCAATTCCTGGTATAAATATTAATTAGATGGCCGTGTCTTAAGCGGTGAATACGCATGCGCAATAAAATATCTCCTCCCATTTTGAATACATTTATAGAACCTTCGATACTATAAGCGTAGTAAAGATTTTTGGCGTTCTATGAAATTAAGAACTACGAAAAAGGCAGAAATACGGCGATTTCATTGGATGACAAATAAAGCTGCACACTAATTGACTATAATCAGTATTTTATAAAATATTTACCAATGTCAAGAATGTAATGTCACAAACTCACAAATCACAGACTGATATGTACAACATATAATGTACATTGACACATAGGATATACAACTTACAATACATTGACACCAACATGAAACTCAACATATTTGCATTAATGTCATTGTCAGCTACAAACTGAAAAAATGTTGTCTACAAAAAATATTAAATAATTACAAAGCAAATTCAACTAAAAAAGCAGCTTTTGTCTAATTATGTAAAAGCCACCCTAGCTACTAATTATAGCAGACATTTATCTAAACCATTCTCCCCTAAGCTGGCAAACTCTATGAAGCCATCATACAAACCTTGTGCTAATTTCTTGCTTTGTAACTATAAAAAAATATTCGCAAGAAATATAAAGTTATAAGTTATATTTTTTCACTGGAGTTCAACATAGCACCAGTGTCATTTGGTAACATTTCAGCTTAAACAGCAGACAAAGACATTAGGCTTACACCAAGGTAGCTTCACATGAGGAATTTATCCTGGATGGGATTCAAACTTACACTGCTGAGAGGGCTAGAGATTACAATTCAGAGATCATAACCTCCCAACCCTTGAGGCTCCCTTATAACTTTATTCTAAGTTGGCCAGATAAACACACATAATATAAAACTCTGTCAAACTTTTAAAAGTGACTAGACTGCAAAAATACAAAATCTATCTACAAGAATCACATACATTTCAATGGGAACTCATCAGCTGTAAATACATTAATAAAATCATAATGAATTAAAATGTAATAAAAAACCATTAATTTAACTGTTAACTTATAAAGTATGGACTAAATGACCTAAATCAGGAAACTATTGTTTGACAAGAATATAAATCAGCAGCAACATTTCTAAATCTATCTTAATAATTTCTAATAAAAAAGATACATTGCCTGAAAGTTTTAACTTGACAGGTTTTTAACAAGACTTTCTGAATCAGATTATTTTGATCAGATTTGTTGTTTTCAAGAAACAATAATTAGTTGAATGCAAGGATTTCCAGTATGTAATGACAAACCGTACTGAACTGCTTTAGATATCATCAGTAAAGATTTAAAGGGGAAATCCCCACTTAAGTTCTGATATCTGATTGATAAGAACACAAGACTAACCAATCCAGTATAATGATTGTCTTCTTCTATTATCTATGTCATCAAGTGATGGTTATATTACTACACAGTATTTACTGCATTTTAAGTAGACATTTTTTAACCAATCGTTGCACAGTGTAATACAAGGTGAAAGAGATATTGTGCAATTCAGTCCTCAATTGCTAATATTTCAACTACTGATTAATCTGTTGACAGTTTCACAACATGATATGCTGAGTTGTTTAGAGACCCCTTACAGTCCTTTCTCATGCCAAGATCAAATTATACTTTTTGCGTCTATATTTCCACATTTTCTAAAATTAGATTGTTTATAGAACTAAGAAGTTCTAGATAACAACAGGATTCCTGAAAAACAAGCTTACAGTCAGTATTGCATGCAATACAAGTCCCCTGCCAGCACGTATCATTGGAATGTTAGCTGCTGTTTATACAGCACCATCTGTCTAGATTTTTTAATGATGACAATTTTGTCTAAATGAGCGAGCCAGCTTAAGTTATCATCCGGAAACCAAATTTCTATTTTTAGTAACAGTGACCTAGATATTTGACCTATTGACCCCAAATGTAATCCTACTCTAGGTTATCCCCTAACCTATCCATACACCAACTTTCATTCAAATTCATCACCCCTAACTGAAGTTATCATACGGAAACCAAATTTCTATTTTTAGTAACAGTGACCTAGATGTTTGACCTATTGACCCCAAATGCAATCCCACTCTAGGTTATCCCGAAGCTATCCATATACCAACTTTTATTGAAATCCATCATCCCTAACTGAAGTTATCATCCGGAAACCAAATTTCTATTTTTAGTAACAGTGACCTAGATATTTGACCTATTGACCCCAAATGCAATCCCACTCTAGGTAATGCCCTAAGCTATCCATATACCAACTTTCATTGAAATCCGTCAATTCTAACTGAAGTTATCATCCGGAAACTACTTCGGACAGACAGACAGACAGACGGAGGGACGGACGGAGGGACGCACATACTAACGATAGGATACTTAAGTGGCTTTCACATGTTAAAATTTTTAAGTGACTCCAGTTGAACAAAGAGTCCTAACCCTTACCCTAGAGCCACCCAAACCCAATTTGTTTGTACGGACGGACTGACAACGACAAACACTATAGTCCCCTCCGGTACGGCAGAGGAGTGGAGAAGTGCAATTAAATTACTAGTCAGAAACGCTAACCAGTTGACCATCCGGACCTCTCAACATTCAGTATAGATAGTACCATATAAGGGGTTAATGCCAGAAGGTGCTTACCGACATTTTTAGTGAAAATGACATTTTTGTATTTTTGAATGTAGTTTTATAGTGTCCACATACTGTGTTAATATCAAACATATATTCAAAATATTGACCTAATTATGATACAAAGTCAAAAGGTACCAAATGATTATTGATGAATTCTTACGTGCCAGAAGGTACCATACGCTAGTCAGTTATTGCCAGAAGGTACCAAGTACTCATTTGGCACCTTGTGGCAATACCTGTATTTCACATTTAGAACTAAATCAAAGCCAGAAGGAACCAAATGCCACTTGTTACCTTATAGAAATTTTATTTTACACTAAATACAAGGAATTTCTACCATTCATGTGTTTATTTGGTACCTTGCGGACCTGTGCTGGTACAAAAAATTCATGAAAGATGAAAGTTTTGTTACCCCAATATAAACTAGTGGACATTTGCACGAAGGTAATGAAAAAAGAATACATTCACACGCAATTGTGTAACATCGTGATAGCTGATCCAGATAAATACATGCACGAGTATGTTGCGTTCTGTGCAAGGAGAGAGAAATCTTGAAACCTAAATGAGGATTTTGTTAATGAAGTGGAAAAATTCAAGACAAGCGGTGAATGGAATACATACATTGCAGACATGTCGCCATCATCATTGGTAAACTAGTACCAATGTGTGCTCAGAATTTACAGTAACCCTTTTCAGTAACAACACCTGTAGTAAAAATTTAGGCTGATTAACCAAAACAAAATAATAAACATAAGTGATGCCCGATAATACCAGTATATGATTCCATCCTGTATCACAATATAATATTTTTATACTGTTATACTGTGTTCATTATATTAAGTGATGAATGTCTGGAGAATTGGTTCTAGGGTTGTTGTTAGAAATATTTTGTGTAACTGTATTCATATTAAGACTGTATGTGTTGTCTTGCTCAAGGAGAGTTGTATAATTATGTACAATTGTTGTATACTTTACAGCATGAAGTTTCATTCTAGTCACTGACATTTTTGTGATAAATATAAATAAAGATACCATCATGCAAATGGTCAATGAAACTACACATTGTCATTTAATCCAAGCTTGAATACTTAATAAATCAAGACTTTTAAACTCCCAAATTATCGTAATACAAATTGCAATACAGTCAGCGTTGTGTATATATCGCGATACGAACTTTCCCGCAATATCCATCCCTAACAAACGTTGCCTATACAGCAATGCACAGAGGTAAACATTATGATGCAACAGCGATTATTGGTGCATATGAAGATAGTGGTGTAGGTAAAAGAAATAGAAACAGTAAACCAATTCATCTGATTCTTTGGTGGACACTACTCACTCAGATAATGTAAGTGGCACTCGATCAACCACCCCCACAAACAAGCGGCTTATAAAAGTCCTGAGAAAAAAGGTATCCAGTCAGAAGAAAAAGCACATTTAAGATATGATTCATACAAAAGGAACAGTTTCAAAAGAAACAAGAGAGCCCCTTTATCGCTCACCTGAGAACAAAGGCCAATAAACAATAACCAGGTAATATAGTTTCCACCTCGAAAAACTCATTTTTACGTAGATTTTGAGATCAAAACCAACAATTAAGGTATAATACTGTTAAACAAGCTAAAACGTAGCAAATTTTCTAATCCAAGGGTCCATAACTCTTGAAGTTGTGGTCCGATTCCACCCATAACTTAACTTGTCCAAAACCATAAGGTCATACACATTCATTGTAAATATGATTAGGATCAGTGAATAAATGAAGGCGCTAGAGTGTAAACAAGCTAAAATATAGCAAATTTGCTAAGTCAAGGGCCCATAACTCTTGAAGATGTGGTCCGATTCTACCCATAATCGAACTTGTTTGAGATCTTTTGATTATACTCATTTACTGAAAATTTTATTAGGATCGGTGTATAAATGAAGGCGCTAGTGTGTAAACAAGCTAAAATATAGCAAATTTTCAAAATCAAGGGCCCATAACTCTTGAGGTTTGGGTCCGATTCCGTCCATAATCAAACTTGCCCAAGATCCTTTGGTTATACACATATACTGAAAATATTATTAGGATCGGTGAATAAATGTAGGTGCTAGAGTGTAAACAAGCTAAAATATAGCAAATTTTCAAAGTCAAGGGCCCATAACTCTTGAAGTTCTGGTCCGATTCCGCCCATAATCGTTCTTATCCAAAATCTTTTGGTTATACACATTTACTGAAAATATCATAAGGATTGGTGAATAAATGAATGCGCTAGAGTGTAAACAAACTCAAATATAGCAAATTTTGTAATTCAAGGGCCCATAACTCTAGAAGTTATTATCAGATTTTGCCCATAATCGAACTTAGCTGAGACATTGTGGCCATATACATTGTGAGCAAGTTTAATCAAGATTCGTAAAGAGCTGCGGTTGCTAGAGTGTAAACAAACTAATTGTGGACGGACGCCGGACATTCACCGATCCTAAAAGCTCACCTGATGAATCAGGTGAGCTAAAAAAAACACAGGGCAAATAATTTATTGACACAACTGGAAAAGTAAAGAATGCAAAGTGTGTGAAAACTCATATAACTTAAAATTTAAATGTGAACAGAAATTTGATGATGAGAAACGAAAAGGAATATTTACATTCTATTACAACCTGAACATTTCTGAATGTCAGAATCCTTAATTTAAGAGTTTTTGGTGAAATTATTGACAGGCAGCAGCCGAAAAGGAAAGAAAGACAAAACAGTCGGTTTATCATGAGTTTTTGTTTAATTTTGTGGGTCAACCTAAGAGACGTGTGTGCAAAGACTTCTTCATGAGGACTTTTAATTACAATATTACTAAAACATCATGGAACGTATGGTACCTCAGTCAGATATGCAAGGCAAACATGTAGAACCAAACAAAACTGGGATTGAAAAGATAAACAATGTGAAGAAGCACATTGAATCATCAATCCCTACAAGGCTACAATGCAATCCCATTATGCAAGAAAGGCAACTAACAAACAGCATTTTCATCAGCATAACTTGAATACTTGGCAGTGTCAAAATAATGGACAAAGTCCTGTAAGTGAAATTAGGTATAGAAGGTGTTTTGTGAAGACTTTAATCAGATAATGATCTCATTCGACTTTGTGAAAAAGAAATACTTCGTAGAGTTCAACTAGTACAATGCATCTCTACTAGCCAGCAAGTATCAAAAAGTCTGTACCAATAGATTCGGATGATGAGGACAAAATGTGCACATGTATCTGCTAATGTAGACAAAACTATTGTACATTCATTAAGTCAGATGTTACATTATTCACGCAAGGGTGTCGTAAATAGTTACTTTTACATAGAGTATTTTAGAATGTCATGTTCTACATACTGAATGCTTAATTTAGCTACATCTGGTTAGTAATTGTGCTTTATTAAACACAAATTACAATAGTAGAGCGTTTGTTATCACTTGCGATTGCAAAATAATAAAAAATAACGAGTAATTCAATTATTATATATACAAGTTCACATTAAACTATAATCCCCTGCTTTGTTTTGCATTTTATGAAGATTGTCATAATGTATCAAGTGTCATATGGCTCCTTCTGTACACTAACATGTATGAAATACCCCAAAAAAGTTTGAGCCAGAAGGTACCATAATGCCATATGGTACCTTCTGGCATCATTTTTTGTGATTGCCAGAAGGGATCAAGTGCAAAATTAGCTAATTATCAGTAACTAATTAAGATAAAGACACGTAAATTACTTGGATATGTAGACTTTAATATACCCTAATATATTGTTAAGTTTCAATATAAACTCTCCTATCTCTGATTTACAGTAAAGTGTTGAACCTTTGAATGCGATTTTCTCAAAAACATGAAAATGTCGCTTAGTACCTTCTGGCATTAACCCCACGCATAGTCCTCCCTAGTCTTAGAGTGTTAGTCAAACCTTAACCAGTTAACCACCCAGACCTCTCAACATTCAGTATAGACAGTACCATAGTCCTCCCTAGTCTTAGAGTGTTAGTCAAACCTTAACTACTTAACCACCCAGACCTCTCAACATTCAGTATAGATAGTACCATAGTCCTCCCTAGTCTTAGAGTGTTAGTCAAACCTTAACTACTTAACCACCCAGACCTCTCAACATTCAGTATAGACAGTACCATAGTCCTCCCTAGTCTTAGAGTGTTAGTCAAACCTTAACCAGTTAACCACCCAGACCTCTCAACATTCAATATAGATAGTACCATAATCCTCCATAGTCTTAGAGTGTTAGTCAAACCTTAACCAGTTAACCACCCAGACCTCTCAACATTCAGTATAGACAGTACCATAGTCCTCCACAGTCTTAGAGTGTTAGTCAAACCTTAACCAGTTAACCACCCAGACCTTTCAACATTCAGTATAGACAATACCATAATCCTCCACAGTCTTAGAGTGTTAGTAAATAGTTTGGTGATGGTAACTCCAGTATTAGTTCATAAATATACATGAATAAATAATGCCTGACTGTAACCTAATGTTAATATACTGTCCAACATGGTTACACTGAAATCTGATACAGTAAAATACAGTCAAAACCCTTTGTGTCAAACTTCTCAGGACTCTGCAAAATGATTTGATATAAACAAACTTTGATATATAAATTATCAGAGAATTAGGATGAATGTGTTACATAAATATGTTTTTTATCAATAAAAACATGTATGTATAAGAGTTATTTAAACACACAATTTATACATGATCCCTCATCCTCCAAATCAACAAACACAAAAAATTCACATTCTATACATACTTTCTTTTCCTAAAACAAATTAAAAAACAACATCAATTATTTCTGAATCTTTTTTTCCAGTAAATCTCAACTGCTGTATTGTACAAAGTGATTAAATATAGAAAATTTTCTTCATTGCTAACCAGTTGTCGGTGAAACTTGAGTAAATGCATTTTTTGTTTTCAGTAAAATAAAAAATATACATTTAAAAACAATTGGGGAAACATGAGAAATAAATTGTTAAAATGATGAAATTTAGGTAAATTTAAATCTTTCTATCTAATTACTGTACATAATGAAAAATTACTACCAAATATTAACATTTTAGTAACAAATTAGTTATCATCAAAATAAAAGTTAAATATAAATTTTCCTAAAACTTTTGTTATTTATAGTTTAACCAAAGAACATGTGTTTATGAATCATATCATGATGACATTAAAAATAATGTAAAAAGTTTTAAATATGTATGTAAGCATTTTTCCCTAATCGGGAAGAACTATTTGTAATAATAATTTAATACGGATGTGTGATATGAAGACAAAAATTGGATATAACCTCATAGTTCCATATGGTATAATGGTTGAACACATAGAATATTTCTAACAGGAATTATAGAGCTTCCTGGTAAAATCCATCTTATAGTAAAACTGTCATGTTTTCTTCTAATTAATTAAAAAAGGAAAGTTGCAAAAACCTTAATGGAGAATTGTTTTAGAACAAAAATATAGCCACTTTCACATAAAAGGCTCTTTCTTCATCCTCAAAATAAATTTAACATAGAAATCTGATGGTTGAATAAGTTGTTAAGTGAATACTTAAAGATAAAATCAGTAACACTTAGTAGTGAAGTTTTTCTAAGTAGTCTTGCCAAAACAATTACCATATATGAGTTCTACACCTAATTATGGCTCATGAAAAGTGAACTTAAAACATGTGTCCAGTTATCTTTATTGACCATTACAATGGTAATTTGATACATTTATTATACATAATATATATATATACATTTTTTGTATATTCACTGGCTACTATATTTTATCATAAGACTTAACTTACAGACTTCATACCACAAATGTTTACAAGGTTATGCAGTACAGAGAAATATGTAAATAAACACAGTCTATAAATAGTGATATTATCCTTATAAATATCCAGATGTAAATATTTAATATATATCTTCCAGGAAGTGATGTATTAACAAGAAATAGGAAAGTATGGGAGTGAAGTTAATAAGGTTAATAACCATACACTGCTAGATAAGCACCAAGGAGTCAGTATTAGATTAGTCATGAAATCTACACATACACTGCTAGATGAGCATCAATGTGTAGTATTAGATTATTCATGTAATCTACACATATACTGCTAGATGGGCATCAAGGTGTCAGTATTAGATGAGTCATAAAATCTACACATATACTGCTAGATGAGCATCAAGGTGTCAGTATTAGATTAGTCATGAAATCTACACATACACTGCTAGATGAGCATCAATGTGTCAGTATTAGATTATTCATGGAATCTACACATATACTGCTAGATGGGCATCAAGGTGTCAGTATTAGATGAGTCATAAAATCTACACATACACTGCTAGATGAGCATCAAGGTGTCAGTATTAGATTAGTCATGAAATCTACACATACACTGCTAGATGAGCATCAATGTGTCAGTATTAGAATTATCATGGAATCTACACATATACTGCTAGATGGGCATCAAGGTGTCAGTATTAGATGAGTCATAAAATCTACACAATTTCAAATGTCTACTGAAACCTCATCAGTAAAACAAACAGATAAAATAAAGATTTATATAAAACGTATTACTTATTATTGACTTTGAATCAAAATAAGGTGAATGTGTTAAAGTAGAAGTAAAGTTTCAAATATGTGAAAATTGCTCTATATATTTAACATAGGAAAACAAGTTCAATAATTGCACCAAAATTATGTAATAACAACCTAAATCAATACAGGCAAGTGGTGTTGGCACTGGAGGAAACAGTAAAATGTAGTTCACTATGAAATAGCCATTGATGATAGAGGAAAGGGTATAATCTAGTTAATGGAGAAATAACCCACTTAGTATTTTGTACATCCAATTAAGGTCAAGGTCAATTCTAGGTTGGGCAATATGGATGCCTAGAAAATGGTCCAAGGCAACAACTGTACAAGTATCAAAGCATTCTAGTAAGTCGTGTTGGTGCCAAACAAATGGGTCAAATCTAGTTAACCAAGATATAGCTCATTAAAAATAACATCATCAGCCCAAATCCAGTCAAGGTCAAAGGTCAAATTAAGATTAGGTGATATTGATGGATTGGGAATGGTCCAGACACTGACAAGGCAAAATTCAATATATACCCCCTCACATCATTAGATGCTAGAGGCATAAAAAAGTTTACAGAAATCTCACAGAATTAGAGGTACAAGATTTCTTAATTCATCTCAACATTTAACTCTTTAAATATATTTAATTGTCATGAAAATGAACTTACTTTGGTTTTACTTCCTTTGGTTTCTTTTCTCTCTTTGGTTTCTTCAGTTTAGCGAGAATGAACGCAGGTTCTAAAGTTTGACCCATGAATGGCGGTGTTGTGACGTCATGAACCATTAATACATATTCTCCTGTAAGTTCATATGATCAAGTTTTGGTATGATTAATCCATGGTATGGTATGATTAATCTATGGTATAGTATGATCAAGTTAATTGGCATGATTGAGTTATGGCATGATTAAGTTACAGTATTATTAAATCATATTTCTGCTTTTTATTTTGTGTCAATGAAAAGGACCGTAATACACAGCTTGGCAAGGCACACATGGCTCAGAACAGACCTGGCAAGTCACTGCACTATAAAGAATTTACAATAATATAAGCATGAGTACGGTATGTTTGTGATAACACATAATTATGTAGTCACAGATCCTTGCAGTCTTCAATATTCTTCACTTTTTTGGAACAATTTAATAAATGTATTTCTATAATTAAGATAGACATAATAACCAAATTTAAGCATTTCATATATATATATATATACATGTATATTATAATATATATCAAAGGTGCCAATGTCTGTTATACTTACCTACGCGTGCAAATCTCTCATCATGTTGTACTCTATTTAACCGTTTGGCTTCTACTGTAAAATGTAAGAAAATCTAAGTGAATACATTTAAATATACTTCATCAATGATTTATTTAGAATAAACATAAATAACTGTATGTAAACATATTGACAATAAGAGTGATCTTATCGCTAAAAAAGTAGTTTATGCTTTATTCTAATGGCAATAAAAGTAGTATCCTACAATACAGCAAACAGTTACAATATCTCTTATAAATATTTATATTGAACACAAACTGAGTTACAATATTACTTATAAATATTTAGTTACAATATTATTAATAAATATTTATGATGCACATCAACAGTTACAATATCACTTATAAATATTTGTGTTGAACACAAACTGAGTTACAATATTACTTATAAATATTTAGTTACAATATTATTAATAAATATTTATGATGCACATCAACAGTTACAATATCATTTATAAATATTTATGTTGAACACAAACTGAGTTACAATATTACTTATAAATATTTAGTTACAATATTATTAATAAATATTTATGATGCACATCAACAGTTACAATATCATTTATAAATATTTATGTTGAACACAAACTGAGTTACAATATTACTTATAAATATTTAGTTACAATATTATTAATAAATATTTGTGTTGAACACAAACTGTTACAATATTACTTATAAATATTTAGTTCCAATATCATTTATAAATATTTATGTTGAACACAAACTGAGTTACAATATTACTTATAAATATTTAGTTACAATATTATTAATAAATATTTGTGTTGAACACAAACAGTTACAATATTACTTATAAATATTTAGTTACAATATCATTTATAAATATTTATGTTGAACACAAACTGAGTTACAATATTACTTATAAATATTTAGTTACAATATTATTAATAAATATTTGTGTTGAACACAAACAGTTACAATATTACTTATAAATATTTAGTTACAATATCATTTATAAATATTTATGTTGAACACAAACAGTCACAATATTATTAATAAATATTTATGATGCACATCAACAGTTACAATATCATTTATAAATATTTATGTTGAACACAAACAGTCACAATATTATTAATAAATATTTATGATGCACATCAACAGTTACAATATCATTTATAAATATTTATGTTGAACACAAATGAATATTTTTTTCTTGAGTACAGAAAGATTACATTAACTTTGTAACTGACCCCTCTCGACTTTAAGTTTATGGAAAACACAAAAGTCCAACTCTTGATACTAACTTGTCATTGACTTTAATAATTCTGAATGAGGTATTTCACACTATTTCAGTATATCTAAACATTTACATATTCTTATAATAGCAAGGTACGTGTAAGCTTGTTGTAAGCAAATTTTGTGGAAAGCAACTGGTATAAATTAATTAATTAACAAGATCGCATGGAGTAAACATCTATTGCACTTTTAAAATTTACTAAATTTGTTCCTTTCACGAATACTTTGAGTGACTTTTAAACATACTGAGACAACAATATTAAAATCACACAGAAAATTGATTTCTCTACCAGAGATGAGATGACAAGTTACACATAAATATCACAAATATAAAAAGATTAAATAACAATAATTCTACTTGAATAATTATAAAGAAGTTACATTAATGTTAGATCTAAAAACCCAGATCCCATATTGCATCTTGTGACCATAAAATTCTTTATACCCATATACATACATTGTAAAGATATCTGACTTAAACAGATTATATACTATCACCATGACAACCAAGTTTAATCATTTCTCCTTAATATCTGACCAGAAACTGCCTGATAATTAATATATAGACAGCACCAGGTCACAAGAATATCTTAATTCATACAGTAAAACAGATTAATTTAATTCCATTTACCACAATAACAATTTATAACTAGAAATGTGTCCAGGACACAACCCATACCGAAAAAAGTTACACATAGGCATAACTTTTCTGTAACTAAAGAGTAACTTTTTTGTAACTAGGTATTGAGTTACAAAAAAGTTATAACTAATTTGTAACTTTTTTGGACTTAGTTATTTTATGGTGTAACTAAAGTGTAACTTTTTTAACTCTGTTTTTTTCAAGTGTAACTAAATTGTAACTTTTTGAACTTAGTCATTTCATGGTGTAACTAAAGTGTAACTTTTTTTAACTCTGTCTTCTTCTAGTGTAACTAAATTGTAACTTTTTGGACTTAGCCATTCTTTGGTGTAACTAAAGTGTAACTTTTTTTAACTCTGTCTTTTTCAGAGTATATATATTTCTGCCTTTTAGACTTTGTCATTTTTTAGTGTAACTAAAAAGTAACTATTCAGAACTCTGTTATTTTCTTGACTTTTAATACTTAAAATGAGGCCAAAATGTTATATTTTCTGTGTATTCAGGTTTGATGTCATGTTTCCTGCACAATTAAATAATTATTCTAATATGATTATGAATTTATATATTATTCCAAAGAAATCACTAGTTAGGAAATATAAATCATTGATTCTTTTCTCATAGATCTTACAAGTACATGCAATTCTTTTTTTTACATGATATTTTGATAAACTGTCAAGCACTTGGACTTTGGTATGAAATTGCTATCTACACTGCAGTTTACATCCAATAAATAAAAGAACTCTACAATTTATCAGTTGAAGCTTTTGCAATTGACAAAAGTTTATACATTTTTTTCTCATGTAATTTGACCCGGTGACCTAGTTTTTGACCCCAAATGACCCATGTTCAATCATTTTCAGTATGACAAACATTCTTACAAGGTTGAGTGAAGATCCAATCAAAATTATGACCTCTACAGTGTTATGAAGGTTTTCCTGAGATTTGACCTGGTGACCTAGTTTTTGACCCCAAATGACCCATGTTCAATAATTTTCATGACATCAGTATGACAAACATTCTTACAAAGTTGAGTGAAGATCCAATAAAAATTATGACCTCTACAGTGTTATGAAGGTTTTCCTGAGATTTTACCCAGTGACCTAGTTTTTGACCCCAAATGACGTATATTCAAACTTTTAAGATGACATCAGTATGACAAACATTCTTAAAAGGTTTGGTGAAGATCCAATCAAGGTCATGATCTTTACAGTATTATGAAGCTTTTCCTGAGATTTGACCCGGTGACCTAGTTTTTGACCCCAAATGACGTATATTCTAACTTTAAGATAACATCATTATGACAAACATTTTTACAAGGTTTGGTGAAGATCCAATCAAAATCATGATCTCTACAGTGTTATGAAGGCTTTCCTGACATTTAACCCGGTGACCTAGTTTTTGACCCCAAAACACGTACGTTCAGATTTTTTCGTGACATCGGCATGACAAACATTCTTACAAAGTTTGGTGAAGATCCGATCAAAATTATGAACTATTACAGTGTTATAAAGGTTTTCCTGAGATTTGACCCGGTGACCTAGTTTTTGACCCCAAAAGACGTATGTTCAAAATTGTCTAAGACAACATATTCTGACAATACAATAAAAAAAAAAAAGCTATGACCTCAACACTATCATCAAATAGTTCCTGTGGTTTTACCCCGGTGACCTAGTTTTTTACCCCAGATGACCCATGTTTGACCCGGTTCATGATATCACTGAGACAAACTTTCTGAAAAACTTTTATGAAGATGCAATCAAAACTGTGACACTTGTTAAGAAATCCTCCAGGTGTGGACGACGGACGTCGACATTGATTGTAATTTAAATACTCATCTTACCACATGCTCAGGTGAGCTTAAAATCCTTTAAAGTCGTTTCATAAACAGTGTTTCCACTGGGCCGAAATACTTTTCCACCAGCTGATAATTTTGGGAAAAGTTTGTGCTAATTTTCCGAAATATACGTGTACGTAACGACCATGTATATCGAAAACACGGACCGAACAACGGGCGTTTATTCAATCGATAGATTTGTAGATTTTCGGAAAATCGTCTCGTATTCCCGGCAAATAAATCAAAATTTAATCCGATCTATTAAGTATCAAGGACTTACATACATTCATGTGTGTATAAATTTGTATTACTAAGAAAAAACATTCACTTAAACAAAAAATCTATTTATGCCAACATGCGAACTGTCCGTGATACAAGCAAGTGGTCAAAATCGTATTCTGTGTGACATGATCCTTATTGATACCGGAAATAACAGCATGGGGTCGTATACCACCTGCTGTGTTAAGCAGTCTAGCAGCTTCGGGTCAGACGTGTTATTTATGTGTGTTACACTGTTTAAAATAGTACTGTACGGATCCTTCTATACACGCAATGCTTAATTTCAGTTCATTTACGCAAATAGACATTTAAATACATCGATGCCTTGGATTGCTTGTAAATATACAACTAAATGCATACATGCCAATTTTAAATCAAATAATGTACATAAACTTAGGTTTACACAACACGTGATGTTGACATACAATCATTAAATACCTCACTAAAATTCATTAGTTTTTGTAGATTATTTAAAGAATACAATGAAGTCAACAATACTAAATAATGATATAACTACGTTTTTTTATTACATGAATCATTACGACGGTACGTCCATTCTGATCCATTATAATTTTCTACACAGATGAAATTACGTACGTCACCAGACAAAATCCAAGACATAGTATTGCATCATACATATTTTAGAAC
Source organism: Lutraria lutraria (assembly GCA_964023205.1). NCBI lineage: Eukaryota > Metazoa > Mollusca > Bivalvia > Venerida > Mactridae > Lutraria > Lutraria lutraria. Next base: position 39,875,920 of record OZ026839.1, read on the forward strand.
AGAACAGAACATATCATTTATTCACTCAATACATGTACAAAACATGCAAATATGAGGTTTTTACAATAAAGCAAAACAAATAAACACTTCCCGTTCAGCTGAAAAATTAATGTTTAAATTGATCAAACAAACTCGCTAATTAATTGACCACGTAATAAATCACACATTGATTTGCCATATAAGGCTACGCATGTCGGTGTTCGTTGTTTGAAGCAAACTGTCAACTAATAAAATTTCTGTGTATATTTTAAATGATGCCATAAATATGCTGACACCTTGACTGTACGTGTGACACGTTCTTCCCAGCTTATCTGATTGTTAATTAACTATTAATGATTCTAATTTGAAGTAGGTGATTGTATAAATTAACAGATCTCTAATACTGGATAAACATTTATTCAAGGGAGAAACGTTAGTTAAATAATAAGAAAAAGTTTCGTTTTTTAAGTCAGAACGTAGATCGGAATTACTCGGTTGTTTCCGTAATATTGCATTGCTGACGTCACGCTACACACTGATTGGCCAAATTCGAAACGTGACTTCGCGCACGATTTTGATTGGCTCGGAGGCATCGTTTTTTCAAAAAGCCGCGTCAGTTCAAGAAGAAGAAAGATTGAAGCTTTAAATTTATATTGCTTGTATCCATCATGTACACGTTCCTATACAATGGATCGGAGGAAGTCTATTTAAAATCGTCACACTGGTGGGAAAAAAAGATTCAAGGAAGGATTTCGACTCGTACATAGTTGGTGATATCGTAATTTTCACGATGGTCTTCAAGTTCCTGTCAAGATTCTTGGGATATAACGTTTAGGTATTTCCAAGGACTTATATACATACATGGATTCGCAACTTCCGTATTAACAGTTTAAAGTAATCAAATCCCGCGATAATAAGACGTGAATCAACGGGAATACATGCTATTGTTTACAAAAGCGACAATACGAAAATATCCGTGATAATCCGAATGTTAATAACCGCGAAAATATCCGTGGTATTCCGAATGTTTAATCTCGGAGACGAAAGGATTATAATATATGTCCGCCATCTTGGAATTTAAAATGTTCGAATGAAGCCTTTTTCAATGCTTATACTTAGACTTAATGGATTATAAATGTATCTCAATATCTTTAAGGAATTTGTTGCATCCTTCACCAATTTCCCGTGCCCAATTGCCAGAGTTTTTTTAGTATAATAAATTTCGTAAACACCCGATTACAGCTGTCGGACATTGCCGAGTATATAGCAATGCATTGTGGGATCGTCAAACGATATCGTTTGAGCTATTTTTAGCAGTTGCGAATCCATGTATATATAAGTCCTTGGTATTTCTACTTAGATATTATTTGTTTACATAGAAAAATAATTCTTTATACAACATATATATACTGAGTTGCTCGATATTACATAGCTTTATCAATAATCAGATTAATTGGAAGTGTTAACTAATTGCCATTTTAGTATTTTTTTTAATGTTTGCGCTTATTCTGGCGGCCATGTTGTTTACTAACAACTAGGTCAATACTAGCGCGCCACCTGGAGTGAAACTGGCAGTATTTATTATTAATAATTTATTTATAGTTTTGGAGTTGTTGCCCTTTGTTAATGTGTTCATACATAATACTTAGCATAACTCCTAGACTATAAGAGCTATGAATTTGAAACTTTATAGTTAGATAGATTTCATTGAGGATGAGTGTAGTGCACAAGAACTGTTACTCTGTATTAATTAATTTTGGAGTTATTGCCCTTTGTTAATTTGTTCATACATAATTATTGTCTGGAGCATAACTCTTAGGCTATAAGAGCTATGAATTTGAAACTTTATAGTTAGATAAATTTCATTGAGGATGAGTGTAGTGCACAAGAACCGTTACTTTGTATTTCTTAATTTTTGAGTTGTTGCCCTTTGTTAATGTGTTCATACATAATACTTAGCATAACTCCTAGACTATATGAGCTATGCATTTGAAACTTTATGGTTAGATAGACTTCATTGAGGATGAGTGTAGTGCACAAGAACTGTTACTCTGTATTAATTAATTTTGGAGTTATTGCCCTTTGTTAATTTGTTCATACATAATTATTGTCTGGAGCATAACTCTTAGACTATAAGAGCTATGAATTTGAAAGTTCATAGTTTGATAGATCTCATTGAGGATTACTGCAGTGCACAAGAACCGTTACTCTGTATTTCTTAATTTTGGAGTTATTGCCCTTTGTTAATTTGTCAAACATAATTATTGTCTAGAGCATAACTCTTAGACTATACAAGCGATGAATTTGTAACTTCATAGTTAGATAGATGTCATCGAGGATGAGTACAGTGTACAAGAACCATTACTCTGTATGGCTTAATTTTGGAGTTATTGCCCTTTGTTAATTTGTCAAACATAATTATTGTCTGGAGCATAACTCTTAGACTATGAAAGCGATGAATTTGTAACTTCATAGTTAGATAGATCTCATCGAGGATGAGTACAGTGTACAAGAACTGTTACTCTGCATTTCATAATTTTGGAGTTATTGCCCTTTGTTACATTTGTTTATACTTGATTCTTATTAGGAATAGGAGCATGACACTTGAACTGTAAGAGCTATGAATTATAAACTTCATAGTTATTTTATATCTAGTCCTGCTTTTTTATAGTCAATGACAGGTTAAATTGCACTTATGCTTATTTTTTTATATTATTCTGCAGGTTCCACATCAGAAGTGAAAAAGCAATTGGAAAAAATGACACAAGACTTTAAATATGGTAGTCAGAAAATGGTACTTATATTATTTATTTGAGATAAAGCATTTATTAAAATGACATTTGGATTAACTGCATTTTAAATGGAACCCCTTTAAGTTTAAGTCCATATTTTAATGACATAACAGTTGGGATTTTAATGAGCCTTTATCTGAGTTTTTTCTCCTCTGGTAGGAAAGGAAACATTATGTAAAATTTATTTTCCGTATATCTGCATTTTATTTCTTTAGAGCAAGATGAACAAACAGTTCCAGATGTGATCAATGAAGCAGCATCCATTGGTAAGAACATTTATTAATAAGGGCTAGCCAGGACTTCGACAATTTTTTCAGGATACTTGTCCAGCAGGTCACAACCGTCAAGTTTGATAACCAGCCCAATTGGCACAGGCACTTATGAGTTATGGCCCTTGACATAGGGCTTAGGGTATTTGAGACCTGGCACTCTTGTTTGATAACTGAAGTCATATTTATGATTGGAACATAATCAATATGCATGTATAGAAAACACAAACTTTTTCAATTTCTTAATCTTAACATCAACTAATATTGCTAAGTTGAACACAAAAATCTTAATGAAACTTTCAAACAGAAATAGTAACTTATTAATAATCTGGATTAATCTGAATCCTATTTCCTCAAGCTAGAGATCTGGGCTGTTTTTCTACTAGTACTATATAGTATTGACTGAAAAATATTATAAAGAGCTTATGTAAAGATTACTCTCTGTCTTTTAAAGGTTGTCTGCATATGAAATTCAAACACTTGCAAATGTTCTTTCTAAGTTGACTACAATAAGTAATCCACATTATCTGTTGGATAATCAATTGAAATTATTAAATCATATTTTATTGTATATGTCTTCTTTTTTTCCAGACTGCTGTTATTAAAGGCAAAGATGTGAAAGCTGCATTATTAAGTTTTGTAGATGAACCTAGAATAATGCACTATTGGTCAGTTTTGAACAAAGAAAAATGAAAACAAACTTGAGGAAGAGAACTCTAATCACCATTGTCTTGTGAATTAAGCATAAATACATCTAAAATGTTGGAATATAGACTGTATAGTGTTTTATTCAAGAAATATCTATGTGCTTAAAAAGTCACTGTAAACTGATTTTGTTTTCACATCCTTTTTGTATTATTTAAGAAATAATTAAATGCTATGATATTAATATTTAAAATCTTTCTTGTCTGATTAAAGTGAAAATTCGGTTATTTTAGTGTAACTTTTCTGTAATTTTTCTGTAACTTTAATGTAACTTTTCTGTAACTTCAATATAACTTTTTTGTAACTTTTCTGTAACTTTGAATGTAACTAAAGTATGCCTAGAATATAACTTTTCTGTAACTTTTTTGTAATTTTTATGTAACTTTAAATGTAACTAAAGTATGCCTAGAATATAACTTTTCTGTAACTTTTTTGTAACTTTTATGTAACTTTAAATGTAACTATAGAATGCCTACAATGTAACTTTTTTGTAACTTTGAATGTAACTAAAGTATGCCTGAAATGTAACTTTTTTGTAACTTTTATACACTTATAATTTTTTCTGTGTCTTAATCATGCATAGAAATTAGAATGTAACTTTTTTGTAACTATAGTGTAACTTTTTTGTAACTAATATGTAACTTTTCTCTGTAAATAGGCACAAAAAAGTTACATATTAGTTAGTAACTTTTAATAGGCATAACTTTTCTGTAACTATGTTGAAATAAATGGTTCCAAACTTGTATAACTTAGTTATGCTTTTTTTGTAACTTTTTTTGCCTCAAAAGGCATAACTTTTTTGTAACTTTTTTCGGTATGGGAAATGCCCCCGCTGAGAGCTAAGTCAAAAGGGGGCCATAACTCCTGTGAAAATGTTTGGATTATAATGAAAATCGAACATAACCTACATTTTATTATTATACACCTTCATGTAAAAATGAAACCAATCAATGAAATATTTCTTGAGTTAATGCTCGGAAACCAAAATGTGAACAGACAGACAGGGATAACATTTTATGCCCTTTTCGAATGGCAGGGGCATAAAAATACCGAAGTACAGAATTACAAGAAGCAGCCACATTTACTAGCACAAGATGACAGGATTAAATGATTTTACCATTAAAATCTTCAATTTCAAGTTCATTTTCTGAAACCAATGTCATAAAAACAGAGTCAAAGTACTGGAAGCTTTGCAAATGAATCAAGAATTTCCCTGGCTAATCAAAATCTCAAGAAAAGCATTTATATCAGAAAAATATCAAATCATCTAAGTTCAAAATCAATGTCTCCTGATAATAAATCAAGTCTAACACAAGTCATGTCTAACATATGACTTCAATTCTTCTCTCTGTATTGCTAAGCAAAACTCATACAGTGAGGAATGTATAAAAATATGTGCATCAACATCTAATAAAAATCACATCAATTAGTTTTAATAAGATATATGAGAGAATTGTTGCCTAGCAACACATACATCAAATGAGTAACTCTCCATCAACTTCTCCCCAAAAAAGTGCAGATACAAATATTTGTACTAAGAAGAAGACGTAATAGAAGCAGATTCCAAATTTATTAACCAGCTAAATTGATGTTTGAAAAGTCAACTAGCGTCCTCAGTAACATGTGCTTGAAGAAGATAACATAGATAAAAATAATGCAAAATTGTAGATAAAATCTCAACACACACAATCTGTAACCATGGTGACAGAAAAAGAACAAAGAAATAGAAAGTGCATATTTAATACACATACTCGATCCAATAACGGAAATTCTTGGTTTTCTCAGTAAATCTGGATAAATAATTGATAAATAATAGATCAGTTTGCTAGAGCAGACCTCCTTATCAAGATGTGAAAACAATTCAATCAGAGTGAATGAAAATAAAAGCTTATATCAAGAATGTGTAGCAATGGTCCAGCTGATTCTACAATGATGTGAAAGAATGTAAGTTCAAAGGGTTTGAGCATATTCTGGCCTTTATGTTAAATATTTTCAGAACACATTTGCCCGATTGTGGGAGGGGGGGGGGGGGGGGGGGGAGGCAATTTTGAGGAATTCATTTAGTTCAATTAAAACAATATTGAAGATCAGCTGTCTCACTGCATACACACATTCCATCTAAGTGATGTAAGTTAAGTATATTTATGATGTTACAATGTTACATAACTAGGACAGGGACTTTGTTAGATAAAGGGAGACAATTTAAGTTAAAATTTCTTCAGGAGGTAAAAGCTGACATACAAATTCCAGCTACGCTGTATCGACTTTTACGCAAAGCATCTGTAAAATGGAAGCCAAACTAATAATAAGATTAGATAAATCCTTAGAAATTATTGACTAGATAAGCTCCAAAAGACTGTATCTATAAAACATTTGGTCAAGTAAAACTGCATGTGTTTCAAAACGTAAAACTACAAGCAATTTGTCCATTGAACAATAATGATCATTTCTTTCCTTGAAACAAAAATAAACCAAAAATAATGCTATCAAAATATTTCTGTATAAACTAACTAATATTTACAGAGCAATTTACTCTGGGCAGGTCAAACAGAAATAAAATAGTCTAAGTAAACTAGTAATTTGTGTTAAATTCCCACAACCAGTCAGTAAAGGGGCAAGGGAGATAACTGTAATAATTATTTGCATGCAGTTTACTGTGAGTTACAGCCCTTATAACATTCCAGTAAAATATGTATTTGCTTTCAATGTAGGATACAGTAAATAATCAGCCTTGTTTCAGCTGAGATTATATATAGTTTTCAAACAAACATCCATAAATAAAAGATATGTAGCATTCTATGACACTGTAACATAATACTTAGAACTTAACAAAAACATGCTATATAATTCTCATATTTTTGTTGGACTGAGATAAAATAATATCCTCAAAGAAAAGCAAGTACATATTTCACAATATAACTAGTATAGATAATGAATTGGTCCAGGATATGGTAATGAACAGTAAAGAACCATGACATACAAAGGCCTGCTACACTATTTTTCCTCGTCCCTAATTTACGATCTGAAAATATGAAGTTTCCATGACAACAATAATACAAATTTAATACTACAATATTCGTCACAAAATCTGCTAAAATCCTGAAAGTGAAATACATAATGCTCAATTATATAGTTTTAAATGATTCTTTTGTATTAAGCCATCACTAAAATATTGAAAACAAATGACAGAATTGAATATGAAATTAATCATACTACACTACTGTATATATGCGCAGTGCCTGGTGAATTCTACAGAGGTGTATCTATATTTGTTGTCAGTATATAGTTTCTTGCACACATGATCAGAGTGTGACTTACTGATTTTACACGAGTACCCAAACAGGATTAGTTGAGTTGTTACCTCAAAAGCATTTAAAACAAGAAGCTGCATTCAATAAATGCATGTGACCCTAGTAGCATGCTTCACAATAGACTTTGAATCTAAATGAGGTCAATGTGTAAAAGTAGAAGTAACGCTTAAAGTATACATAAATGCCCTGTATGTTTCATATAGAAACTAGAAATGTGTCCGTAGGACACGGATGCCCCCGCCATTTCACACTGGACACAGAAATGAGTGTTGTGTGGGAAATATGTGAATACAACATAGAGCAGGTTGCTTGGGAATGCTGCCCATAGTGGGAAGTAAAGATCACCTAAGGGTGGTAAACACACAACTACATGTACTTTCAATATTTCAATATTAGGAATGAACGTAAATATGTAAGTGTCCACTGTGACCTTGACCTCTGGGTAAACGACACAGTTTTTGCGTATGACACATCATCTTAATATGATGAACATTTGTGGCAATTTATTTCAAAATCCCATCTTACATGACAAAGTTATAAGCCGGACATGAACATACACTTTCACTATATCCATAGTAATATGCACACAATTTTAATGTCCACTGTGACCTTGACCTTTGAGCAAGTGATGCAGTTGATGCGCAGGACACGTCGTCTTGATATGATAAACATTTGTGCCAGTTTATTTCAAAATCCAATCATGCATGACAGAGTTATAAAGCCAGACACATACATATACACACAATGCTTTAAGTGTCGACTGTGACCTTTGAATAAGCGACACAGTTTTTGCTCATGACACGTCGTCTTGTTATGATAAACATTTGTGCCAGTTTATTTCAAAATCCAATCATGCATGACAGAGTTATAAGCCAGACACGAGCATATACATATAATGCTTTAAGTGTCCACGGTGACCTTGACCTTTGAATAAGCGACACAAATTTTGCGCATGACACATCGTCTTGTTATGATGATCATGCATGACAAAGTTATGAGCCGGACACGAAAATTCCGTCACACACACACACAAACACACACATATACACACCAACGGACAGGGTAAACACTATATGCCAACCGCCATTTCCTGGCGGGGGCATAAAAAACCAAGTCATCATAAGTCCTTATCCAGGCAAGGTCAAATTGAGTTTGGGTGAAATGGGTGGACTGAGAATGGTCCAAGGCAGCAGCTATATAAGTAACAAAGTGATAGACACAACAGGTAAAAGCTACTAAACATCGTTATAGGCGGACAAGACAATCACTATTATATACCTTTCGTATCATGCTGGGAACATAAGACTTTCTCCTGGATAGGGCATTTAGGTTTTGGTACAAAGTTTCCAGTGCTGTTTTGGTATAAAATATTTACCAAGATGCTAGGGGATTACAAATAAAAGGAAAGCAGGATTTGACTCTGGTGTTTTGGTTGGATGTCTTTCTCCATAGTTACAGAGTTTACTCCCTAAATGGGTGGGTATCAATGACACTTACATTTAGAGAGTCTATTTTTAGACTTTTACATCCAGTAAAACATCCATATTAAGACCACCTTTGGATCTAAAACAACAATCTTAATACTGCTGCGGTCTTTTTTCATCAAGGTTTTACATCGCATCAAAGGTCAGTGTCATTTGGCGACTATTCTGTCTATAACAACAATGGAGGTAGACCATAGAATCACTGACCTTCTGTAAGCCAACAGGACAGCTTCTGGTCTCTGGTAAGAATCTTACATACAGTTGTTAGGGCTCATGTAAAGAGCACAAGTCAAAGACCATAACCATTCAACTACAGAGTCCCCTACTAATTTATCACATTGAAATACAGAAATATACTGAGAAGCAGTTTGGAAATAAGTTATATTCAAATATTTAGGTTTCTTAATACCATAGTAGTTATATTCATATATTCAGGTGGTCTTAAAGTAGTTGCTAAGTAAGGTTTTAATGTACACGCTTATTATTTGAGAAAGACAAGACAGATAGACAAGCCGAAAATGAAGAATTTATAAAAGTATTGTTAACAAGACATTTTTATTATGCAGATTATTATTGACCAGTTATCAATAAATTTTGTGTTACTAAGTTTTTAATGTTTACTGCTTATATCAAAAGTGTGCAAACAATAAACTACTGATTGAGCAGAAATAGAATAAAAATGAAAATACCTGAATCTGAAAAAATATAGCATAATAATTATATTATGTAGAACAAGAAACATGATGATGGACATTGATGGAATATATGCAGTAGATCGTCATGACAACATGATAGTGTATTAAACCAGCAGAACTTATTTCATACTTTTCAGTGGGAGCTTTTTTGTGGTTCTTATACATCCAAAATGAAATATTTATCTAAAAAATGACATCCAATCCAGGACATGTATTATTTTCTAGACAAGTTTTTAAGTTTTAAGTCAGTTTGTATCAGGGCACACACAGGATGATAAATTGTGAGAATTCTAAATGACAGCCAGATATAGAGATTTTACAGATATAAATGATTGAATAAAACACCCAGATTAAAATAATTCTACATAAATCATAATCTTATTTTCAAAGCTATTTTATGACTATAAAACTATTACAATAATTAGGTAAACTACAGCTGTACATGTGTTCCACATACCTTGTTTGTTCTGTCTAGCTCTTACTTTTCTTTCTTCTTCATCAAGAACAACAAAGGGAGGAAACCTAGGTGGAGCTTGAGCAAGAGTTATGTTTTTCCATTCACATTGACCTCCTTCTGTTCGTTTGTTAGCTACTGGTGGAGGTAGTGGGCGAGAATCTTTCTCAGCAAGAACAGCATCAAGTGATGAACCTGGTGTGGCTGTAATAAGAAGAAACTCTGTAAAACTTGGATCTCACAATCATCTGTGGGACCAGAAATAACCAGTCATTGTACTGAGATGGACTCATCATTTAGAAGGATAGAAGAAATGTAGACAACTGGTATGAAAAGAAATGGTCATAATCATTAGCCCATGTTAATATTGAGGCTGTCACTAAATGAGATTTTTTTGTACATAAAGAAGTCCTCATAATGTTTTCTGTGCTCTCAACAGAGAACATCTAATGGTCCATTTTATAGTTTTAATAGCTTTTGAAGATATCTTTTTGAAATGGAGTTCTAATATTAACCCTTAGATCTTTAACATAACGTAATAATTACACTTGGAGGGTCAATTCATCTATTTATTGTTTTCATGCTCCATTTTAAAATAATTCTTACATGCTATTCTAACATAACAAACTTTAACTACAAATAAGATTTACCAGAAGTCAAACCCGACATTGGAGTTTCTGTGGTGGTAGATACAATACTAGGATGTCTCTCCAGACTGGAATCTGGAGGAGGAGCAGGGGTAGCTTGAGCAACTTCATCTGTCTCATTAATTCTGTTCTCTCCTATAACTGCTTCCTTTAATTCATTGACTGGACCATCCTCCTGATCTTCAGCTGTAAAGATATAGCAATGTCTTTTCAAGTTTATCATTCCTGTTACTTATAATCAACTCAACCTGAGAGTTTTGTGAGCTTGAACACCAAAGCTATCGAAATTCCACCATCTTGATCAGATGCAAGCATTTGAATTAGACATAAAATATACCATATAAGATCTATTTCAATGAATTAGACATAAAATATACCATATAAGATATATTTCAATGAATTAGACATATAATATACCATATTTAGATTTATTTCAATGAATCAGACATATAATATACCACATTTAGATATATTTCAATGAATCAGACATATAATATACCACATTTAGATATATTTCAATGAATTAGACATATAATATACCACATTTAGATATATTTCAATGAATTAGACATATAATATACCATATAAGATTTATTTCAATAATCCAATTAAGTGTTGGTCTGTCTGTTTGAAGGTTCTGAGAGTGAATAAAAAAATACAATGATCAAATTCATATCTGATTATACTATATATCAACAGTATTTCATTTCCATAAAATATCAATGTAATATTGTGACTATAATCATAAATAAATCTGTTTTGATAATCTGAAAATTTGTATCCAATGGGACCAAATTGTTTAAGCAATAACTCAATACATGCATATTGATAACAAGAGGGCCAAGATGGCCCTTGATCGCTCACCTGAGAACAAAGTCACTATAATTAATGACCAGCTAATATAGTTTCAATCCCGTATAACCCAATTTTACCAACAATGAAGGATACTGTTAAACAAGCTAAAACATAGCAAATTTTCTAATCCAAGGCAGAGATTTTTTGGGGGCGAATTTATAGCTGAAATTCGGTCATATTCCCAATGGAAAATAGTATCTTTTTTTCCCAATTCACAGACAAAAATTCCCAATCAAATAGAAAAAAAATAATTTTTTTTAAAAATAATTTTATAAGTTCATTAACATCACTATTGGTAGTAAATACCTTATTCTGCTACTGTTCTATGGGAGAATAAGTAGAATAAGTTGAACATTGCAAAAATTGTAGTTACACATTTTTCCCAATTTCGATTAAAACACCGCAAAAAATTCCCAATTCCAAGGGTGTGGGTCATATTCCCAAAATACCGAGAAAAAACCCATAACTCTTGAAGTTGTGATTTGATTCCACCCATAACTGAACTTGTCCAAGACCGTAAGGTCATACACATTCATTGTAAATATGATTACGATCGGAGGATAAATGAATGCGCTACAGTGTAAACAAGCTAAAATATAGCAAATTTACAAAATCAAGGGCCCATAACTCTTGAAGTTCTGGTCCAATTCCGCCCATAAGCGGACTTGTCCAAGTTCTTTGGTTATACACATTTACTGAAAATATGATCAGGATTGGTGAATAAATGAATGCCCTAGAGTGTAAAAAAAAATCAAATCTAGCAAATTTTCAAAGTCAAGGGCCCATAACTCTTGAAGTTCTAGTCCGATTCCGCCCATAATCAAACTTGTCCAAGATCTTTTGGTTATACACATTTACTGCAAATATCATTAGGATTGGTGAATAAATGAAGGCGCTAGAGTGTATTGCTGTTTGACTGTCAATCAGGACAAAATTTAATGTTATTCAGGATAAGGAGTAATGTTATTCGATGAAATATTGATGAAAATAAAGCAATAACTTCGAAAAGTTTTGTATTTTATTGTACGATACGATATATCGTGCATTCTGTTTACTATATGTAATAAAGTGAGTCGTATTAAACGTGAAATTTACAGCAGGTTTTCGTAAAGCTAAGACACGAAGTTTAATGAAATAATATGGGAATATAATGCATTATATACTGCACGTTTACATAAAGCTTAAACACGAAGTTTAATGAAATAAAATGTGAATATACTGCATTATATTGCACGTTTTCATAAAGCTTAAACACGAAGTTTAATGAAATAAAATGTGAATATACTGCATTATATTGCAAGTTTACATGAATCTTAAACACGAAGTTTAATGAAATAAAATGTGAATATACTGCATTATATTGCAAGTTTACATGAATCTTAAACACGAAGTTTAATGAAATAGAATGGGAATATACTGCATTATATTGCAAGTTTACATAAATCTTAAACACGAAGTTTATTGAAATAAAATGGGAATATACTGCATTATAATTTATATTGCAAGTTTACATAAAGCTTAAACACGAAGTTTAATGAAATAAAATGGGAATTTACAGCATTATAAACATCGAGTTTAACTGCATTTAATATTAGTTTACGGGCGAAGGAAATTCCATGTTTACATCAAGTTTACGATGAACTTAAACTCCTGTAAACTCCGGAGTTTATGTCCTTGTAAACTTAAAGTAAACGTCATGTAAACTTCAAGTTTAATTACCGACTTAAATTCGAATAAACGTCATTAAACACCACATATAATAAAATTTACTTTGAGTTTAAGTTAAAATTAAACGCGTTTTTTCGAGCAGTGAATCTGTTTATTAATAATATGAACCCGTTTAATTACGATCATTATGAAAGGATAATATAATTATGATATCTTTACTGAGTAATGTAGAAATATGTTTTTTTTTGGGTCATTTCATGTCTGCTTTCGCTACATAAACGTCTCATTATCATTGCACTTCTTTAAAATAATGTCTGTACCACCTTTTAAGCATAGAATGGTTGAATTGTCCCCTGAAGACGAAATTAAGATTGTCAGATGATATTAGTCTATTCTTAAACCATCTTTAAAGGTATGAGTATGTCATTTCCTTTTCTACATGTGTTATCAAGTTTCCCTGAGTAGTACTGGGTTCGAGCTGTTTCTCTTACATAACTTGATTGCTATAAAGCCCTTACACAGAAAACAAAAGGGTACTATATTTGAAAAGCATATTCTTTACTTGGTTTAGCATTCATTTAGTAATACATATCAATAAAACCTAAGTATATAACTAGAAGCCCAAGGGCAACATGTCGAGCCCCTGTTTAGCCAGCTTGTGATCTTGACCTTTGAACTACAAGTATGGGTGATATTCATGACACATCATTTCATTGAAGTAAACTTTTATACCAATTTATTTAAAAATCCTTGAATGCAAACAGAAGTTACAGCCCAGACAAGGAAAATATATTTGACCGAATGTGTAATCTCGACCTTTGACCTATAAAAATCTGGGTGTTGCCCAAGACACATGGTCGCATTGTATTATGGCAAGTCATTTTTAAATAATTCAACGCATAAGGGAGACACAGCCCTGAGAAGGTGTATAATGATTATTTTTTATGTTTGACCTCTAAGTGTGACCTTGACCTTTGAGCTAGAGACCTTGATCTTACGCACTGCACACCGCCTCATGGTGTTTTACAATTATGCCAAGTTATCTTAAAAAGTTTCAATGCATAAGGGAGATACAGCCCAGACAAGGTGTATAATGCTCATTTTTGACGTTTGACCTCTAAGTGTGACCTTGACCTTTGAGCTAGAGACCTAAATCTTGCGCACTGCACACCGCCCCATGGTGTTTAACAATTATGCCAAGTTATCTTAAAAAGTTTCTATGCATAAGGGAGATACAGCCCGGACAAGGTCTATAATGCTCATTTTTGATGTTTGACCTCTAAGTGTGACCTTGACCTTTGAGCTAGAGATCTGGATTTTGCGCACTGCACACCGTCTCATGGTGTTTAACAATAATGCCAAGTTATCTTAAAAAGTTTCTATGAATAAGGGAGATACAGCCCGGACAAGGTCTATAATGCTCATTTTTGAAGTTTGACCTCTATGTGTGACCTTGACCTTTGAGCTAGAGACCTGGATTTTGCGCACTGCACACCGTCTCATGGTGTTTAACCATTATGCCAAGTTATTTTAACTAGAAGCCCAAGGGCAACATGTCGAGCCCCTGTTTAGCCAGCTTGTGATCTTGACCTTTGAACTACAAGTATGGGTGATATTCATGACACATCATTTCATTGAAGTAAACTTTTATACCAATTTATTTAAAAATCCTTGAATGCAAACAGAAGTTACAGTCCAGACAAGGAAAATATATTTGACCGAATGTGTAATCTTGACCTTTGACCTATAAAAATCTGGGTGTTGCCCAAGATACATGGTCGCATTGTATTATGGCAAGTCATTTTTAAATAATTCAATGCATAAGGGAGACACAGCCCTGACAAGGTGTATAATGATTATTTTTCATGTTTGACCTCTAAGTGTGACCTTGACCTTTGAGCTAGAGACCTTGATCTTACGCACTGCACACCGCCTCATGGTGTTTTACAATTATGCCAAGTTATCTTAAAAAGTTTCAATGCATAAGGGAGATACAGCCCGGACAAGGTGTATAATGCTCATTTTTTGACGTTTGACTTCTAAGTGTGACCTTGACCTTTTGAGCTAGAGACCTGGATCTTGCGAACTGCACACCGCCCCATGGTGTTTAACAATTATGCCAAGTTATCTTAAAAAGTTTCTATGCATAAGGGAGATACAGCCGGACAAGGTCTTTAATGCTCATTTTTGATGTTTGACCTCTAAGTGTGACCTTGACCTTTGAGCTAGAGATCTGGATTTTGTGCACTGCACACCGTCTCATGGTGTTTAACAATAATGCCAAGTTATCTTAAAAGTTTCTATAAATAAGGGAGATACAGCCCAGACAAGGTCTATAATGCTCATTTTTGACGTTTGACCTCTATGTGTGACCTTGACCTTTGAGCTAGAGACCTGGATTTTGCGCACTGCACACCGTCTCATGGTGTTTCACAATTATGCCAAGTTATTTTAAAAAGTGTCAATGCATAAGGGAGATACAGCCCGGACAAGGATCCGGACGGACACACTAACTAACTAACTCACTCACTCACTAACTAACTAACGTACAGACACGCAACCGCCATTGTGGCGACTAAGTCGAGCTCCATCGCAGGCGGGCTCGACAAAAAGTGTCAATGCATAAGGGAGATACAGCCCGGACAAGGATCCGGACGGACACACTAACTAACTAACTAACTAACTAACTAACTAACTAACTCACTCACTAACTAACTAACTAACTAACTAACTGAATAAAGACTGAAATCACAAAACAACAATCAGTGACTAGGGATTTGTGACAAGTCTCCAAAATGCAAATAAATCTAAGACTGAAAGACAATCATTTTATCACCAACAGTGTGATAGTGCAACAACAAAACAGTGAGTGTTGTTAGTGCAGTGAATAAATAGTTAGTACATGCATTCACAAGATAAATATAAATGGGAGATCATAATTAACATACAAACTGAACTACGAAAACTGGATAGGCTAACAAGCGTGTTTCTACGAGACATTCTAGATGTATCTGAAAACAACATGTTAATTATCTAATTTAAGCATTTTGTTGTTTTTTGATAAACATTTCATAAACACTGTACTATACATTTAGACATTTTATTGTTGGTACATCACTACATGGTCATCCAATAAATAGTGAGGCTGTCCTTATAACTTGAAATGTAAATGCGTAAATGTATAAATATCCTAAACCTCTCTCTGGATATATGGAATCTCAATACTTTGCTAGATAAATCCTGCATTCATTCATTACTACCATTGACAATTTAAACCTATAGGGTATTAGAGTTG